>VZTN01009065.1:3030-204894 GCA_013400515.1 Erpornis zantholeuca | reverse complement strand
GAGCTGCAGCGGGGTCTCAGGAGGTCTCAGCAGGCAGGGCGCCGGGGCTACAGTGTAGCAGAAATCTCGCAGCAGTGGCAGAAAAACCCAAAACTGAAGCAGGAGTGATGGCTGTGCCAGAAATGGCTGAAGCAGTAAAAGCGGCAGGGGCAACAGAGGACTGGCAGAAAGAGTAGAGGAGTGACAGGGCAGAGCAGCCTCTCTCTCCTCCAGATGCCAGCGAAAACTGCCGCCAGGCTGTATCTCGCTCCTCTTTGCCAGTTCAAATCCCGCCCAGTTCCAGTTTCTGCTCAATGAGAACAGCTCCAGGCAAAAAGGAGGGACGGGCCCCTCTCTGTGGCCATGTCCCTTTGTTTCTCTTAAGTACCCAGCTATTTGTTCCCTAGCAACCAAACATGGGGAAAAATTCCTTTAAGAGAGGAGAGGGGAAACAACAAAAAAAAAAAAAGAAAGAATGGGGAGCTTCTCAATCTCCAACAGGAGGCCACTTCTCCTTCACTGCTGCTTTGCTGTGAAGAGCAAGGATGCCAGAGCTGGCCATGTGCTCCCTGGCCAGTGAGGGCCCTGTGGCCCATGCCTTCTGAGGGAAGGCTTGGAGCACGAGAGGCCGACCAGGGCTGGGCAGAAACACTCTTTGGCATTTCTTGCGGCTTGCCACTCCACCGAAGGGCCAGCAAAAGGCAACAGGTGCCTACCTCCTACTCAGTGGCCTGTTAGGGTATGCTGAGTGCTCCTGGGTTGCCTTAGGACTGTAACCCAAGCCGTAACCAAGGCATATCATGTCATCTGCTGGGGTTTTGCTGATGGCAGCACAGGTGTGAGTTGACTGCAGTTGTTGCTGGAGTACATCTGCCTGCTTAACCATCTTCCTGCAGGCTGTGCTGTTCAGTTATTTTCCTCCTACCCAACTTGTGAGCCGTGTGTGTCACAGAGAGAGAAGACATCTAGAAGTCTTATTTGCAGAGCTGAGACAGCGAAGGTGTGGAAAGAGAAGACAAGACTTTAAATTTCTTCTTCCCATTTTTTTTCCAGCCCTGGCAGTCAGACCTCACACCACTTGGTTCTGCCACTGGGAAATGGAATTGCGCTTCACCCAAAGCATTTTCTCCTGTTCTCCTGCTCTTTCTCACTGGCACCACTATGGACCTTGATGCAGCTTTATCTTTCTGCACCAGGGATCAGTGCTGAGCCTATGGCCAGGATTTCCAAAGCCAGCTAATGATAAGGAGTGTAAATTAATTTGGTAAAGTGTGGAGGAAAAATAAAGGCAAACTTACCTCAGAAAATGCTGAGTAGAGTGTTACCCTTAGAAGACACAAAGGAGGAGCACCACAAGCACCTTGTCAATGTGCATCATGTCATCCTAATGTATAAGAAATTATTTTATTGATTTAAACAGAATAAATCTATTGGTCATTTTCACCCGTGTCCCAGCAGTTATTTACTGCAGTTTGTCAGCTGCTAGCAAAATAAAAGCATATGTAAACACATAATGCTCAGTGGCTTCTTGTCAGCCTTTCACCCTTGAATGGCTGTTCATCTTACAGAACTTTACCTTCTGGTGGCAAAAAGAAAATGTTCCTGAACCTGACACCTTAAACAAACAGCACATGAACAGATGAAGAACAAGTTCTCCATTCCTCCAAAGTGTGCCTTAGACACTTATTGACCTAATTTTTAGAGACTTTGATAGATTTTTAATGTAGCACCTGATGTCAAAAGAGAGTTTATAAAAAGTATTTTCACTAACAAGCTCTTAATTCTATTCCCTTTCAGCAGAGAGCTCTTAGAGCTCTCTTCATCATAAATTTTCTCTAGTCAGCCTCCTCAGCTTCCCAGCAGTGACAGTATTTCTTTTTCTCAGATTAAAGTATTGATAATCAAATCAGCATTTAGATAATAGAGCCCTTAATGTTCTGAGCAGTTTTAGACAGCTGAGGCAAATTTTGCCATCACGAGCCATGATTCCTTGCAGTAGCAAACAATTCCTCTGGGTTTGAATTAAAATGAGGCCTGTCTTTGGTGTGGGGTGGGAATGTAGGCAGCCAGTTAATTGAAATCTCCTCCCATGGAAGGGAAATAAGGTTCTTTAACTAAGAAAATTTCATTTAAAACAAAAAATTAAAAAAAAAAAAGAGGGAAAAACTGTCTGAGAGGGTGTTGGTTGTACATTCAATCATTTTCCATGAATGGTTTGTCTCTTGTCATATTTACACACAAGTGAAACTCAAATGCATGTTGGCGATTGAAGAGTAACAGCAGAGTAGTTCACCTCCTTTGTACTGAGGCCCATAAATCTCACTATGTGCCATTATTGGTGTAAATGGAACAGTTGTATTGATTATTTGCACCTTTGTTCCGACTGGAATATTTACTGCAGTCTGCTGGGTGCTAGCAAAAAATGTGTGTGATAAATTAAGATTATGGTTCCGTTCTATCTAACAAGTGATTGCTTCTGTGGAAAACAGAAATAACCATCAGAGCAATAAATAGATTATTATGGATGAGTCAAAATTACATTTAACTCATTTTTACTAGCATGACTATAAAAAACTTCTTGGACAAGAATTATTCCTCAAAACGACTATTTTATTCTTGATAAGACAGGCATTGCCAATTAGTGTTTACTAGAATATTTTTCCTCCTTAAAAACAACAAAAAAAAGTTCTGAGCTGGTTGGAAACAGATTTGGTCTATAAGGATTAAGAGACACTTAAATGAAGTGCTTTGAAGTAAATTTACAGCAATTCCTTTTACTAGCAGAAATACCACATATTTATATATATGCACCTCTGTGTGTGTAATTGTACATAAAAAATTAAAGTGTTATTTCTTTACCCATATGTGTATGGGTGTCAATTTTCAGGATGCTTCATATGTGATCCACTGCATTTACATGAGGATTGGCAGCAGAATGACTGCATAGCTGAAGGCTTCCTGACAGCATATGAAAAACTGAACTTGCAACTTTAGGTTGGAACAGAGGATCTTGCCTCTTCTACCAAGGGATAAATTGGGAAGGTAAAGAGGTGAAGAAGTGCTAGAGGGCTGTGACAAAACTCTAATGATATTTATCTAAGTGCATTGCTGCTTCCATGAGTGTTGAGAGCGGGGAGAGGAGCAGATGACTATTTCCTCTTGGCTCTTGGAGCAGTGACCCCACAGCTGCTCTGCCACCTCCAGCACTCATGATGCTACCTAGAAACAGAGACTAGACAGGAATAAAGGAAAAAAAAGGTGGTGTTTATTTGAAAGGCCTTCAAGAGCACACTTTGAGCTCCAGAGGGTCCTGCCTCAGCGGATCCCAAAATGGACAATGACAGCTCACGAGTTCTTCACACTTTGATATCAGCATCAATTCACCAACCAGAACCCAGCCAAGGATGGAATTTCCCCAAGCTTGCCCCCTCCTCCCCAAGATGAAGGTTTACAGTTCTTGGTCTGTGTGTCCTTGGAGAGCAAGTCAGAGATATTTTGTTATGTCTATCTTAGCATAGAGAACAGCACTTAACAAGCTACAGAAAACCTCAGAGTTACACTAGCAGTACAGAATTTGAAAAATATAAAAGTTAAAATCTAAGGCATCACTCAGATACCCCCAGATTACTTGACCTCTTCCTACAACCAGTCCAGGTGCAGGAAACCTGTTGGTCTTTCATCTGTAGCAACTGTTTCTGGCTTTTCCAACTCCTTACACAATTTCATAGAGACCAAACATTTAAAACAAATCTGCCATTGCATGTATACTTCTTTTCACAACTCTCAATCCTAAATTTATCTTGAATATTCTGTGTGATACCCTCAGACCTTCCAGGATCAGAAGCAAAATTATAGGCAGAGGAGTCTCCTAACAGTGAAACATAACTGCTCCTACTTGGCCTTGGCAGGATGCATAAGGTGGTCATGGTCAGAACAACAAGTGTTGTGTAAAAAGTAAGTCTGGCTGTGCTGCAGAAAAGTAGAAATACATAAACTTTTCCAAACTAATACCACAAAATCAAAAATGTTTTTCCAAATGAAGCCATAAATTTGGCAAAGTCTGGTTCTTGGGAAGAGAGAGGCAGAGAATACTACAGGTATTCTCCATCTCACCTCAGTGAACTGGTACATACATGTTGCATTCATGTTTGTGCCCAAGTAAGACAAACAAACCTGGCATATGCCTGGTCACCAGCAGCACCTGGAGTGCTGATATTTTGAGACAGAGGTGGAAAATTACTTGGGTTTATCTACTCTGAAGACTGGATCATAATTTCAACATGGATTTTGAAAGTATCTAAAAGGCAGATGTCAAAGGGGATTAAAATGCACATTGATTTTGTCAAACAGTAGCTCATACCAGGCCAGTTAATGACTTTCTCTGTTAAAATAATACTGTAGACCTTTTCTATCTCGAATGAGGGAAGGATATTGGATGCAGCATCATATGGGAACTATGGATTAATGAACATATTGGGGATTCACAGGAAAAAAAAAGATATTGTAGGACCTGGCTTCTAGGGAGAGAGCAACAGAGAGGGTTAAAGGGGAAATGTAAGGCTGAGGAAGGGTCATTAGCAGAGTTCCTCAAGGATAAGGTCTGGCACTAATTCTGCTCACTATTTTCATTAATGAGCTTGGCAGGACTGTTAGGAAATTAACTAATATCAAACGAACTTACTGATGCCAATGTGCTGGGAGGCACTCTTAGCAGAGAGAAGGAGTGAACTGGCACACAGAAACTGGACTGACCTCAGAATTACATTCAAGGTCTTGAAATCAAGGTCATGAATAAGGGAACAGTAATTCTGCTGCACATTAGGAGTTTGTAATTTGGAAATGACTGTGGGGCAGAAAAGAAGACTGCAGAATATTGCTGTAAAGCTGTAGTAGGGTCGTCGAATTCACTCTAAAGGTATAAGGACAGGAGCGTTTCTAGCAGTGAGAGGGAAGCACAAGCAGAGCTGTGCAAAGCCCTTGTGCATTATATGGTCAGCATAAGGAGAGATGATTTCTATAGGGACAGGGAAGGGCAGACAGCAGGGCTGGGAAAAGCAGCATCTACTTCATAAGAGGAGACCAAAACACCTGGATTGTTTGCCTTAGTGGCTCAAAGAACACTCACTGGTGGCTGCTTTGCAGATGCATTTATGGGTTCAGCATGAGGAGAGAAAACTTCAAGGTGAAGGAGCTTTTTGGTATTTGCCACATGGGAACATACTTTGGGATCAGAAGACAGTATCTGACCAACTCAGCAAACAAATTCTGAGAGAGCTTCTTGATTAAAGGCAGAGAGAAAACCTAAGGTTTTCAAAGGGTCACATGATGTGGGATATTTGGGGACTGCATCCCTGAGGACCCTTTCAAACCGGTGTGCCTGTATTTCTGTTCTCTGCCAGGTCTGTGTATAAAAAAACCCTAAAAAAAAAAAAACCAAAAAAACCCCCATTGCTTTCCAGGAGTCATCCTTCAGGAATATTTATATTTAATGCCACAAATCTAGAAAATACTTGCCTTGGAAATGAGTTTAAGCAAAGTACTGAGTCTGCTTCTAAGTTTTCAGCAAAAAGATGGTCCTGAAAGGTGAATCTTGAAAACAGGTCTTGGACAGAGCAAGGAAGAACACCTGTGTCAGCTGTACTGTGCCTGTTCTGTGAGCTCCTGTAATGTTCAGATTGCTAGCAGCAGCAATGGACACAAGCTTTCCTTAAAATAGGGGAATTCTGTTGAAAGCACTTAATCTTCCCCCATGGAAGGCTGTTAAAATGGGATATATGGACTCCATGTGCAGTTGAAGTTATTTGTTTGCAGTCGTGTGCACGTCAGAGGTCAAATAAAAGGGATTCTTTCCACTGCCTCATAACTGTAAACTCTCTGAACATTGGCACCTACTTTGGTTCTCTAACAGCTATGAATATTGCAATGCCTCTTTTTAGACATACATTGATGGGTTAAATTGGCTCAGTAAAAGGTAAAGAGTACATGCCAGTATATATATCTTTGGTGTAGTGTCCAGGAATAAAACCAGAAAAGTGCCAGACACACAAAGAATGCCAGGATGCTGCTAAAACCACTTGTACAAAGCAAACCAACTGTTAAGAACTGAGATAAAACCAGGCCCAAAAAGTAACAGAAGTGTTATCTATTCCCTACCAGCCAGAAATCCCAATGTGCATGAGCTAACAATGTGAGAAATGTAAACCACATTATCAGTCACATTTAGAAGTTATTATGATCCTCTTGCTGTCACTGTACAGCCAGCCAAGTTCTGACAGCTCTGGTTAGTGAGCAGACTGCATCACTCATCATAATTATACATCACCCCTCAGTAAACAGAGAGATATGCCATAGGCAATGCTGGTAGCACAAGCCTATTAATGTTGCCTGGCACTTCCTCTTGTTAGAGCCTGCATTTGGATACTCACAACTTTGCCAATGTTTAATCTTTCCTCGTGAAAATTCCCAGGCTCCAAGTTTCACATACAAGTGTGGAAAAAAAAAAAAAAAAAGGCCAGCTTAGAGCAGTTCAGCTTCTTCACTTACACTGAAGGCAGAGCTCTGCCGATGGCAGGGTGAGGGAGTGAGAGGTTATGAGATGAGGAAGGATCGAGGCCCGTCCTGTGATGTGCTGTGCTCCCTGTTGCTGTCCCCATCCCCTCATCCCCTGTGCAGAAGGACTGTCAGTAGGGTGAGTAGTTTCATGGTTAAACACGGCTTTGAGATCCTAAGATGTAGGAGAATGCAGGGAAGGAGGGAATAACTAGACTTAGTGTTAGCACTCCTCGTGGCCAGGAGTGAGCCATGGCAGAGTGACAGTAATTCAGACAGGGTGGGGGAGAGCGGGGTGGTTGTGCAGCCTCTCCATACACACCAGCACCACAGAGGAGCCCAGCCTGAGCATGGTGACTGAAATTATCATAAAAGATATCTATCTTGATTCAGGAAGCTCTCATGTCAGCTTGTGTTGAAAGGACAAGAGGCTTCCAGTCAGAACTCTAAGCAGAGCAAACGAGTGAAAACTCAGAGATCTGCAAGCTGTTAAAAGCATGCCCTGCATTTAATATTTTCTTTTTCCTTCTTATTTCAATCCTGACCATTACCATTCTATCATAATAAATGTTTGAAGGATACTATAAATATTGATCTGGAAGGAAGCTGATAAAAATGAAGCATTGTTATGGGCATGTTGTGGGGAGTTTCAGAGTGAGTGTATTGACTGATGTGCTTCACAGATTCAAATTACTGATATTCACTGGTTAGTTTTCAGGGATTTGTAATCATATCTTTGGAGCATAACAAATCAATTGGGTGCATAAAAGACTTCTAGGGGTAAAAATCACAAGGATACATTTGAACAAAACACATAAGACCATGTAGAATTTTTCAGAATCAGAGCTGCACTTAGGAAAGACAATTACCCATCACATCTGATCTCTGGATCATTGTGACTCTGTGATGAAAACTAGCTATATTTTAACTTTATTTGACCAAATACTCAGTAAGATATACCCTGAAAAGAGAGAAAAGTTTTATGGTCAAACAGCAAATAAAAAAGAGAAGCAAGAATCTGAGGGAAAAATTGAAATAAAAACAGGGAAAAAGAGATGGTAATGTGCTGTGCTAGAAAAGATGGAAATAACTGAGAACGGGCCTGGCCCAAACTCCTTGAACATTTTCCTTGAAAATTATGCTGAAAATAGGCAAAATAATTTCACAGAGTTGTCTCCAGCTGTCCTGACTGATCATTTGCACAAAGAAAACAGGCATTAATTTGCTATTTCTATCAGCAGCAAATTGCAGGCTCAGTGTCTGAAAATGAAAAGTCATGGCTACAAAACCAAGACTTCGCTCAGCTGAAAATCATTGAAATAATGAATGCACTTTAACACATCTTTATATCCTCTGGCTAAGAAAAATATAACTTACAATAAGTAGAATGTTCAATTAGGCCCAGTCCTGTGACTTTCAAACACCTCGACCATCTATTTAAGGGCACATAGTCCTCATTAGAAACATTCACTGCTCAAGACTTTTTGCTGAAAGGTATCTGTGTATGTGGGAGTTGCCATCAGTGGGAGTGTCCTTTGGTGTGGGGTGAGTAGGAGTAGTGTAAATTAACTACATGGTCCTTTCTGATTTTGACTATTATGTAGACTTTATCTTGGATGGGAGAGATTTTGGAATTTTCCCGAAGCCAGGTTTTTATCACTTTCATTGGTGAGTAAAAATACTTCGCAATTAAAAAAATTACTTCTGGACTTCAGGCTTACATCACAGTTCTGACAACCTGCAAGGACTGTGACAGGGCTGGATTTTTATTTGGGAGGTATGACAGTTGCAATATTAACTAGGTTTTACCATTATCCATCAATTGTGTGAGAACAATGTCCAGGGAGTCCTGCCTCAGCCAGTACACAAACATAGTACATCTAAGCTGTATGCAAAGAACAGTCCCTGCCCCAAGCTTAAATAAACAATCCAGGTGCCAAATAAGAAAAATGGGTGTTGCTTAGAGAAAAAAAATAAAGCAAACCAAACCAGTGCTTCCCTAAGTGGTTGTGAATCCTCCAGCAGGTATTTGCACGCTGTGAGGGCAGCCTGGATAGGTGAGTGTGTCTGGGCAGGCTCTCTGTGTTCACCATGCACTTATCTCACCTCCAGGCTCTCTGTCTCTTTTTTCTTCCTGCTGTATTTGTTAATGGAGAGCAAGGTCTGTCTATCTGGTTCACTTTCTGCTGGGGATTACAGAGCCCTTTTCATGTCCTTTCTGTCCCCATTGAGAGACTGGCCCCTTGCTAGGAATCCTGTCCCATTTTTGCTCTGCTCCCCTGCCAGAAAAGCATCAATGAATTATGCACATTTTAGGAAGCGCATTATTTTTATTTTCTGATTTTTAAGTAAATTTCAGCTAAAGCACATAAAACATTTTTTCTTCCTGAAATTTTGGAAAAAATTATTAAAGAACATCTCTTATTATTGGAAAGACTCTGTCCCTTCCTTTTCAATCTGGAAAGAGAACACCAACTTACCAGCTTGTGGATAAAGGTAACTTGGACAATATGTTGTCAGCATGTGTGTAGCTTTATTTTTATCCATGCATCTCCATGGCAGGTCAGCACAGATTAGTTTCCCACAGAAGCCTGGAGAGATCCTGGTTAATTGGATCATTCGTGCAATTGGTTCTTCTCTCTTGGCAAAGCTCTCTCTGAATACATCAATGGCAGTCATGGAGGGCAAAGGTAAAGAATCTATGAGGTGTGACATATGTTGATGGATGTCTCAGAAATCTCCAGTGATCCCAATTGAAAGCATGTTTTCACCCAACACAATGATTATAATTCACACAGCTTGTTTCCTGCTAAAATAATAATATAAAATATAAATAATACTATGGTATTTTCAACAAGAACAAAAAAAATAGCAAAAAGGAGAAAAACTTGTGGATGCAGTTTATGAAAGTAGTAATCAGAATAAATTAGCAATGTTATGAAATACTCATTATTTGGGATCTTCAAAACTAGATTAGTTAAAATATAAAACTCTTCCTGTTGGAAATGTGTCTGCCCTAGTAGAGTTGAACTACTTGACCTAAGAGGATGTTTTGATCTCTATCTTCCATGGTTATACAAAAATAGCATAACTCATTTGTATCTTTTCTCTTCCTGACGAGTGTATCTGCTTTCCTTCAGCCACAGGAAGCCTAAATCAGGTGGTTTTCCTAACTTTTTAATTAACTATCATGGAACTTGGAGGCAAACCAACTCTAGCTGATAGGGAAGGTAGAAACTATAGCAAGGAAAAGAGAAAGATTAGCTATTTAAATGACAATAGAGAATGACAAAGAGAGATGCTGACAGGACTATGACTTGATTAAGATGGAGCTTTTCATTAATTTTTGTGGAGCAACTCTAATTGTTACAAAAACTATATTCAGCACTTTTCCATCATTTTAATTGCATTTCAAGTGAATTTAATTTAATTTACCCAATGACTAATTTTTGGCCTTAAACATATTAATGAGTAGTCCAGTTTTTCCAAAGGGAAAAGGGGCTCCAGCCCCTGAGACATGGACTGACGTTCGTTTGTATGTTTGAAAGCCTCTGCACATATGTTCCACATATAATTTCATTCTTTTCTATACATTATCTTCTAAAAGCCCTGGCTGGCTGCCTGTTTAGCTCAAAATGATTGGAAATTGTTATAATACTGATTTTGTATTATCACTTCCTCTTGGTGTTCATTGTTTGCCCAGCTAAGCCTTGCAGAAATAACAGCAACTACCAAATTCTTCTGAATTAGCTTGGCAGTACTGAAGAAAATCTGTCAGACAATGTCACATGCTTAAATTGCTTCATGAAGTGCCAGCATGAACCTTGTTAGTAACTAAACTTGAACTGCTAAGTTAAACTAGTTCAGACCTCTATTTGTAAGAGTTCCGAGTTATCTGAGCATAATAAAACTTTGTGTAAAACTCTCTCTGAGGGATTATGGCCATTTGTTTGGGGTTGAACACTCCTGAGATTGGTCTCTATGCTAAACCTTATTTTGAAGGAAGTAGCATGCTTTCCTACCGCACTATCCTTCCAAAATGTAATGAATTTACAGAAAGTCAAGACTTTGGCTGACAAAAGATGCATTTTCTTTGCCAGCTTCCTTTGGTAACCTGCCCCATCTGATTTTTTGCATCCAAATACAAAATACTGAAGAGAAGGAGAACCCCCTTCTCCATCCCAGCAGTAACAGACTTCTGATTTTTTTCGTGTTATGCAGAATACCTCAGTAGGGCTCTACTTCTCTAATGCTTCCTTGACAGTGAAAGGACATAAAGACACAATGTGCTCTGCTGTTGTAATTTCAGTGCATATGAATCATCTCATTTTTCCTTGTAGTGAGGAATCTGTCCAGGGTTTTATGTCAGTAGGTAATGTGAGTGTTGGCTAGAGAAGAGGTTCCCAGGTAAGTATGTTCTCTCTATATTTGAAAGAATTTTCCATTGGAAAATTAAAATATCTTCAGTTTTTCAGCATAGCATTTTTTAAGTATTCTTTCACAGAGTATTGATCTAAAAATCGGTTGCCACAAATATCTGATAATGAGAGTTTGAACTGTTTGTTCTGATAGGTCACATAATTTGTATCATATTGATTCCATATGTGTACTGGAGGAGCACATGCAAGGAAAATAATTTTAATGAGTAAAGGCCCCGAAGCACTGAAGAAGGACAGGAAGTAAAAGAGGGTTTGGGAATGGTACCTCACTATGTTTTCCTTTTTGGTTTGTGCAACAGGAAATAAAAATCAGGTCATGTAAAGGCTTATTGACTGACAAGGACATGGAATTTGAGTAACTTATATTCCCTTATATTATATATATGTATTATATTCCCTCGTATCACTTGCATATAGCAAATAATCATAAATGCATGAGCAGCTATAATTTGCTATGTATGGGCTTGTCATTGTCTGGATTTTGCTGAAGAATCCTAGAAACCGTGTTCTGAAGAGATGCTTTGGTTGCTTCACCCAAAGTGTGCTGAGATCATTGCTGCATTCTGCAGGCTGAAGATTTCTTTCATCGCTGTGGACACAAATCCTTTGTGCTGGTTTCTCTGTGAGGGAGCCCAGTCAGCCTCTCGTTTGGTTCATTTCCTCACTCCACTCGGGGTAGGAGTAACTTTCCAGTACATGTAGTGCTTTTCCAGGGCCAGACCCACAGTCGCAATGTGACAGAAAATTTGGGTGAATGTTGGTTAGGTCCAACTTGTGAGAGGAGGAGCAAGGGTGTCAGCACAGTGAACTCCTAGAACCAAACACTTTCAGCCCACATGTGGTTTCATATTGGAAGCATCTATGGGAGTTTAGCGGTCATCAACAGTGGGCTGGGATCTCCCAGTTTAAGTCCTTCCCAAAGCCCAGGAAGGAATTGAAAGGTATTGCTCGTGCTAAGGACATTCGTGCCCCATAGCCGCAGGAGCTGGATCAGTTTCCTTGCAAAGCTGTGAGGGTTTTCAACAAGGAAAGCAGTGTCTATGGCACTGACAGCAGCCTTGCAACTACTGGGTAAAATTTATCATTTTCCATGTTGGCCCTCTTTGTGGCGGTGACTGTGTGAGCAGAGCTTTGACAATGCCATGCCTGCAGAAAGCAGACGAGACAAATTACCTATTAAAACCCAGCAAGTCCTCAGACAAAGAGTATGGGCTTGATCCAGGAGTAATTTCCAGGTGCTTCTTTTTCCTCAGAAAGTTTGAAATGGTCATTTTGGTCAGGCAAAGAGTAGAAAAAATGAACTGATAACACACTGGACAGTCCTTTCCTGTTAAGAGAATGCACTGTCAGTTTTTGGCTTCTCTTTTCCTCATCCTCTTAAAGCTGCAAATTGCACCTCATTTTACAATCTGTGCTGGGATGTGAAAGAGATATTAGACATTGTTGCTCAGAAAAGGTTGGGGTAAAGTGGACTTGGCCTGTGCTTTTCTGCCTACAGCATTTTAAGGCATCTCAGGGAAAAGCATTATTTAGTCTCATTTTCTCAAGGCCACTTAAACATTGTTCTGAAAGGGAGGATGGATGCAACAACACCCAGAATCCTATTTTAAGATGTCCATTAGTGCCCTGGAATGTGTGGAGCAAAGACCATTTGGATTCCCCAGCAGCCCTGGCTGTATGAGGCACGGCTCAGTGTCCACCTTGCTGGCTCAGGAGTGCCCCAAATAATTCACTGAACTCAAGGAACACAGCAGGCAGATTGCAATGCAGCAGCAGGAGCAGGGGTCCCAAATGGCCATGCTCAGATTGAGATACTTTTTAGAAATTACAGTAAATGGAGGCTCTCAGGCACTGGATGGTGGGGAATGGAGAGGGGGCCTAGGTGTCTGTGACACTGACACATGACGAGCTACTTGTTTATAGTATTTTCTGCTGTGCTGAAATCACTTTCTTCTCTAAAGCCACTTGAATGAATTGATTTACTTGTATGGAACAGATCATAATTGCTTACAGCGCATAATGTGCACTCAGATAGGTAAAACAAGCAATATAACCCAATGGGTGCCTTAATGAGATGTCCAAGTCAGGCATTTGGACACTCAAATTGGCACTTAGGTGCATAAAATTGACATTTACATGTCTAAGTGGCAATTTGGAGCATCCAGATTAGGGATTAAGTTTCCCGTGTTTGAAAACTGAAACCCTGTCTCTTTACTCTTGACATTGTTATCTGCTGGCTGCAGAGCTTCCATCAGCACAAGCAGAGTACAGGGGGATTAAATGAATGAACACAGGCAAAATTGTGCACTGTTACAGCAAGGGATGCAATTCTTGTTTGTGGCCCTGGCAAGCTGCGTGAAGAGGACACACGCTTGTTTTAATGGGAGTATTTTGGGCACCTCCAATACAAGCTAAATATAACTGAGGAATGTTGTGACTAAAGCAGAAGTGGCAAAATGGTGCCTGTGTGGGTGTGCCTTCCTATACCAGCTATATTTAGCAAGTTGAAATGCTGCTTCAGTGATCAAGCAAAAGCAGCATTGACACAGTCCTGTTCACAGCACTGAAAAATGTGTTTCTCAGAGGAAGCAAAGGACATCTTCTCTTCATTATGGGACTGGTAGATACCATCAGCATTGTTAAGCCCCCTTATTGTACCCAAACAGTAAATTCTTGGTTTTATGGTTGTCATGTGAAGACCAGGCTCCACATCCCAATGCAACTCCTGACTCATCAGCGTTGTCAGCATTGGGCCAGGGGATTGTTTACACTGCAAGCAAGCAGAAGAAAGCACTGTTGAGATTAGGAATATGATTGATAAAGCCAAGAAAGCAAGAGACAGAGCGGCACGCAGAGGCTCACCCATGGATTAGTGCCCTTAAATTAAATGATAAAATATGTCTGGAATAAAAAGAAATCTCACTGGGAACTTCTCCAAGCTCAAGCTCATATGTTACTGGCTAATCATTTCACACCTTTATCTGCCAGAGTAATTAGACAAAAGTGAAGCAGTACTCTGCTTATTTTTCTCGCTACTGTTTCATAATTCTAGCTAAGAAATGGTGACTTCTTTTAAGATTACCCCAAATATAGAGGCCCACTGGGAATAGCTCTTTGGTCATCTGGTAATTGCTTTGACTCACCAGTTACAAACAACACAATACTTTTTGTTAGGGGTGTTTTGTTTGTTCTTTAACAGGGAAAAAAGTTATAAAAATATATAACATTTATAATTGAATTTGGCCCCTGTTAAAAATGAAAGAATTGATTTTTGTTGTCTCATACGGACTGTAAGTCAGTGTAATTCCACCAAACCTACACAAATGTAAAGCTGGAGCACAGAATTAAGTCCAAAATGCTAATTGGCAGTTGCATAGAAATTTCCATCCATACTCTTGGTATAAGCAGTACTTCTATCCAGTGCATTCTCACCTACATTAAGTACAGGCATGGTTATTCTGTTATAGTCTCGGCTTCTCAGCAGAACAGATGAAGTCTGTAGACTGAGGTGCACAGAATGGTCATGGGCTGGTGCATGAAATGATCGTGGACTGGTCCTTTCACAGATTGGATAAGATTTAAATTTTCACTCTTTTTTTTTTTTTTTTAATTTAGGAAGAAAGAAAGTTGTTCTTCCTGTATGTCAGAATTTGAAGAAAGTACTTGAGAAGTTCAGAAAAGGAGCAAAGAATTTACTGGTTTTACTCAAACCGCCCACTGTGGAAACCTAAGGTGGACTCAGACTTCTCTTAGGATACCCAAGTCCAAGATATCTGTGAGCAGTTCAGACTGGCTTCTGGACTCCAGCTCATTACAGTTGATGGTGAGAAGGAGGGGTTGCAATTACCTCACAGAGACCACTTCTCATCTGTGTCCAACAATCCCATCCTCACTCCTGAAAGGGTGAGGTTAAGTGGGCAGCCTCCATCCTTTATGTATCTGGAGCTCAGACGTCACACAAACCCGGAGTCTGCTGTTGGTGTTATTGTCTGAATAGTTGAGAAATTTTCTTCTTTCTCTTGTGTGCATCTAATACCAGCTTTCTTCACCAAACAGCAGCATCTGAGTGGATACATGACAGGTAGATGGACACACAGTGGACCAAAGAGCAAAACACTCTGCAGACTTGCTCTGGAGAAGGCCAGGCGCTTCCCTCCTCAGTATGGCCAGGGAAATAAGCTGAGGTATCTTTGACCACAGAACAACTCCTTGAAGACAGAATTATAAGTCAAATATGGAGTAGGCTCCATGGATAGCAATGGCATGCCTGGCTTAGTTGTGGATAAATTTAGTATTTTGGGCTGAATGAGTAAATGCAAAAAGCAGTTAGCACAGCTGCACCCTCAAGGGACTTGGGGGTAGAAAATGAGGTAAAAAATGAACCATGACTGAGACATGATGAGGAAGCTTTGGAGCAGGAGATTTGGCAGCCAAGAGCTGACATAGTTCTACTGTGAGGTCACGAGAGGAAGGATGATGACGTCTTCACATATCAGCCCATCACACCATTTGTATTTTAATCAAATATGGGATGACAAAAAAAGATGAATAATCAGTAATATCTTGCATGCTTTATTTGTATTGTCTGGAAATCTTAGACAGGAAAACTTACAACTCTCCCAGAAAATATTGACCATATGATTTCTGAAGCTGGAATGCCCCAATTCACACAAGTCTGTAGCCTATGGCTATGTTTAAAGTCTTGTTCTAGTTGGAGTGAAGTTGGTGCATCAGGAATTTGAGCAAGCAAGTGGAATTTGAGCAAGCTGAACATGTGTCAGTTGCTCTGAATCCTGGAGTCGGCTTGTAAGCTGAAACTGCATATCTGTTCATTAACATTCAGGAGCAACAACAGTAATGAAAAACTATAACTTACTGAAAAAAAAGAGCAACAATTGCAAAATAAAACATTATTTGATTATCTCATTTGTAAACAATAAATGTCAACAACATCCTAGACCCTTGTCAAAAGCTACTTGGATAATGCAAATGCAGCCTTTATCTTCCCCTGCCCTTTATTAAAGCAACTGTATAGACTTTGTTGAGAAACAAGACAATTAAATGTAAATGATGTCATCTCCTGGCATTCATTTACTTTAATGAGTCTAGCCAATCACCCAGTATAAACAGTAATAGCTGCAAAGCAGTAATATTCAAAATCATATTAGCAGACAACAAAGAGAAAAGGGTGACCTTTGTTTTTAACTAATGGTGCAGCCTCAGCGTGCTGTATATAAAAGTTCTGATTAAATATAAAGCATCAGTGTTTATTGCAGAAGCCCTAATGAGGTGACCATTTGTAGTGGGAGGTGATGAGTTTAGAGGTTAACAAGTAGTTTGTTCAGAAAGAAGAAAGCCAGGAAGGCAAAACTGCTTCACACTAAATCAGTTCTCCTCATCTCTGTTCCTTCTCCCTGTGATGGATTTGCTCTCTTCCCACTGCCATAAAAGGACATGTTCAATCTTGGGCCATTTTCTGCTGAATACTTGGTAACAGTGGAGCTCAGTCCCCCTCCTCTTATCCTCAAACTGCCTCTCTGCTCCCAGGCATTGTTATCTCCTTATTGCATTTTCCCACATATTTCCAGACTTTTTTTTGATTGTGAAAATAAGGTACTGACTTCTCACCTTGCTCTTCTATATTTTACTTTTCACCACAGGAGCATCTTATTCTGAATGCTTTTAGCATTTCATGTGGGATACATGGGTTTTTATGACACTCAGTTAAGAGTGTGTAAGTGTTTCACAGAAGTCAGACAAATTCAGCACTTCCACATTTGCCCTACACCTGCAAATTAAAAGTCAAAGACTCTTATGTGTCACTGACAAAAATTAATGTTGTTTTTTCTCTGATTTCTCTCTGTTTGTTCAGTTGATAATACTCAGTTGGTCCCACCAAGGGATGTGTAGAGCATCTTCAAAGAGTAAATGACTACTAAATCTAGACAGGGATTTACCACACAAAAACACTTACATGTTTTAAGAAATCAGTTCCCATACTGAGCATTGAAAAGAAACTTCCCTTTGAAGCAATTGCATGTAGAGGCAGAGGATATTGCAGCAGAAAGGGAAGAATCATTTTCCAAATGCTTAGCTGAAATGGGTGGTCAGCATAATCAGGGACAAAACCACTGCTAGTAATTACAGCCAGCAAAGTTACAGATTGATTGAGCTGAGGGTTGGACCTCTGCTTTTAGTCAGACTGACTTCAGAATTTAAAGGCAAAAGCTCTTGCTTTGTCTTTTTCCACCACAGAATAGTTTGATATATTGCTGTGTGGTGACATCAAACTCCATCCAGACAGTGGGGGCACCGAAAATAAAGAGGGAGTTTGATGGCAGTTTGTTCTCATGCACATGTGCACACCGATGCACATTAGCTGACACCCCAAGGTATTGAAGTGATTTTGCTTAGGACTGCAATTAGGGAAAGAATGGGCCAGGAGAATTTAGAGCCACAGAAATTAGGTGCTCTGTTGTGATCCAGAATTCAGTGTGGCCTTAGACACCTTAATTTACCATTCCTGGGCTTTGTCCTAGTTTATGGTGCAATGGTATCAGCATTTATGGCTGATCAGCACTCAGGCGAGGGACTGAGTGCAACTGCTGGTGCAGCAGAGGCACCAGATCGCTTCTCTGCTTTCTTTCCTTCCTTGGCAGAAATGAGAGTAGGAATTGAAATAAGTTTGTGGTGCTGTGTCTTGTTCAGTGCCAGCAAAGTGCCAAACCCTCAGGGGATGTTTAGTTCCCCTGAATTAGTCCTTGGTCACATGAGTCTCAGGGTGAGGATGGGGTTACCAGTCTCTCCTGCGTGGACTAAGAGTTAGGAAATACTTTCCCTCAGTCAGAGATTTTGATTTAATTTATTTTCTTTTTCTTTTCCTTCCTGACATGTGTGCTCTGTAGATACACGAAAAGCATGTAATTTATTGCATGCATGAGAGTTGGTTATCTAATTCAAAATCCCTTGCAATTGCCATCGGGCTGTGCTCAGCCTGTCTACAGAAGGTGCCTCCGTTATCTACATTTAAGAGAGAGAAAAGGGAGCAATTCATATCACCACTGCCCAGGGCTGCCAGAGCTCAGCCTTCTTCCCACTTCTCACAGTACTGGGGCTACCTAAATTAAGTATATAGCCTATATACATTATATATATATATATGCATACAAATGTATAAATGTAGATACACACATACAAAAAATATTTAAGTATATACAGAGATAGTTATACACATATGTATCAAAAAAATTCTGGGACCTGGGTACCACAACTTTCCTACCACTGCTAGAGACACCTGTCACTATCAGAGAAACTCGAAACTTATTTAAGCTGTTCTGTGACATTGAGCCTTGATTCCTGAGCAGACTCACACCCCAGGGTCAGAGATGGATGCCAATGTGTGCAAGTCCCTCCAACATGGCTGCTAAGCATGCCCTGAGGATCAGCTGTCATTTTAGTCTTTTCCTCTCTAGAATAATCACCTCTCCCAGAAACAAGACTTTGGGAAGAGTTTGCAATTGTTCCCTTGTAGCTGTTGATCTGTTTCGCTACTTTACAGCAAGTAAATTTTCTTCTCAGTGGGTGAACAGCACGACGAACCATGGACAAACTTCTGAAAAACTGCAAACGCTTACACTTTACTGCAAATGTAACCATAACAATTCAAAGTACTAATTTTCTACCTCATATAATATGTGTAAGTATGCCTTAGTAACACTCATGGGAAACATAATTTAACAGTGCTTCCGTCTTCTTTACCTCAAGATGGGAAATTTCTCTCACATACTTAACAGAAGGCTGGCTGGCTGAGCTTCCCATGTGTTTATCTGCTTGGGTTTTCCAGGAACATCTTGATGGGGGTTTGTTTTTCTTTAACTCTTTACTAGCATTTTGTCAGATTCAGTCAATTAAAGAAAACATGATATCTTGGTTCTCAAGCTCTCCTGGGTTAAAAAGAAAAAGAGGAATGAAAAAATATACACTGGGCACTCACAAGAGAAGATCTTCTGAGGGAAAATAAGGTCTTTATCAATAAGAGAGAAGCTTATCCCACATCAGGGACCACTCAGCATACCATGAAAAATCAGCAGCTGACTGGCTTCTTCCCTGTTGTAGCTAAATTTTGTATTATTCATGCTTGTATTGAACATAATCTCAGGTTCCCACATATAGCAATGTAAAGACTGTAAGGAGCTTTCATTTTAAAAAAGAGAAACATGAAGCATGAGAAAAAGGAATTACTCCTATTGCAATTTATAGCTGAGTATGTAAAACAGACATTGACTAGTGACATTTAGGATTGTCAATGATTTTTGTCATTAAAATCACTAGCAGGTCTTGAGCAAGTAATTTTATGAGCTAATTTGGATTCAAAAGAAAGAATAAAACTCAATGGTCTAAGTCGTGTTCTGCTCAGACGGTGAAGTCTGCATCACAGCACACACCAAATTTTTATGTTTCTGAGTCCGATAGTTGATGTCCTTGTTATGCACAGCCAACAGTGCTCAAGAAAGGTGAAGTCTGTGGGAAAAGATTATGTCTTCTGTTTTAAATTCAAGGAAGAGTCATTTAAAGATAAGACTGACAAGGGCAGGCAAGCTGGAAAATCAGCAAGTCAAAGCTCTTCCTAGACCCTGTGTACTGTATCAGATACTTAGAGAAGTGTGTAAGAATGAGTCAGGTATACACTGGTGTGTTCCTGGTGCAATCATCTAGTCCACACCTTCCAGCAGATCAGTGGTGCCTCCTCTTTGCTCAGTACCTCCTAGCTGATGAATTTATCCTAAAGCATTTTAAATTCATGCAAACTTTTGTCAGCTACAGCAGTCTGTGTCAGTGAATGTCATGGTGTATTCCATGTGTGACAGAGGACCTCCATCTGTTCTGCATGTGTGATAATTTCATCCAGTTATTGGGTATTATTTCCCTACTCAGTTTACTCTTACCTACCATGAGGTTCCATGAGTCCGTACTAACCAGTACAAAGTGTCTGAAATCCAGTGTTTCTCCAGGATTTGGATATCTATCTAGGCACTAATTCCATATCTATGTAAAGCTGGGATGTATAACTCAGGTGCCAAGTTGGTTATTTTGGATGAATGCCTTATTCTTCCTTTGCAGCACTGTCACAGAAAGAGGAGGGGATATTTAACACTTTATGTTAATGCCTGCTGCTCCAGAAATTGCCAAAAAGTGAGACACACATTTTCTATCTTCTTTGGCCATATGGGATCTTTGCCATCTTCAGAAATTTTTTGAATATGGGATTCGAATCTGCTTCTCCTGTCCTGATGAGGTGCCCAAAACACCATACTCTAGGTAGTTGTGACAAAGTTCAAGCCTTTTACAAAAAAAACTGTGAAGGAGGGAAGGTGGGGCAGCAGCTTTCCTGCACTCTGCTGACAATCACCCATCAGTATGAAGTTATGAAATAACTTCTGGTGAATCCAGAGGGAACAAAGTGAGGTTAGAGCATGCAGCTGGAAGGTTGCCCCTTGTCCCTGCTCCAGTGACATGCATGTAATTCCCCAATAAAAAGGCTTTTGAGCAGGCACCTGTGAAGTTAAGGGGGAATAACTTTCTGCAGGCAGTAGGGTTCTATGCAGGAATTTTGAGAACTGTCCTTTTTGGCAGCTAAATCCCACTTAAGTTTTGCTAAGAGCAATGAAATGTCATCATGGACCAGAGCCTGAACCCTGGGGTGTGTCACTTCCCCTGGAAACCAGTCAGTCCTGTCACGGTGATCAAGAGGTGGGAGGTTCCTGGGCAGGCAGCATCCCTAGTCCCGAGTGCTGCAGCTGAACCAGCCAGGCACCAGCTGTCCACAAAGGCTGCATCCTTGTGATCAGAGCTGGCAGGCAAGACGTAAAATTCCAAACTGTAATCCCTTATCATGTGAGCTGCTGGAGTGCTACTGCAAACTTTATAAGAGGGAAGGAATCTCAATGCATTGACTCCCTGAACTTGACCTTCATTAATTACACTCATAATACCCCTAGCATTCATTCCAACACTCATTTCCTAGAGAAGCTTTGCTAACAAAACTGCACTTTCTATGGACATGAAAATATTTCTAACATGAACTGTTTCTTGGACAAACCCAGTTTCCTCTTCCAGGAAAATTTAAAATACAAAAAAACCCCAAAATGAAACCAGTAACAAGCATTTCCAGACTCAAGGCAAGACAAATCTGAAGTCTTAATGTGTCCAAACACAAATGTGAGTCATTCAAACATTTCACATGAATGGTTTTGAGATATTTCCCTTGAATTTCTAACTTATCCTTCTGAAAGTTGTTTTTTCCTAAAAATGAACTTGCATTTCAAAATGTAGGATTTAAAGTGAGAATTCTAAAGAAAAAAGAACCCTTTGTTTTCTAAATTCCTTACAGACATTTCCTCTCCTTCCATCTTCATCCCTCACGATTCCCTCTGCTCCAGTAATTAGAAACAGAAATTTCATCGCAAAGCCCCCATTTGAAAAGTTTATCTCTCTTAAGTAGTTGCTCTGGAGGACATTTTTACTGTGTCTACCACGGCCCTCAAGGAAATGTGCTTGCTCAAACATTTGGTTCAAGCCAAGAACATTTTTGACACCCACAAGGAGTCTGCCAAGTGACTGTGAGCATCACGCATTAGAGTTGCTCTAGGGAAACCTAAACCACATGAGCAATTTGAACCACAATTTCCTTCTGTCTAAGGAAAAATAAATTCACGTATGTATCACAGCACTTCTGTTCTGACTGAACTGCCTATGCGAGGGCAAAACTCAGGATGTTGAAGAGAGGAGCTTATTCACTGCTGAGCCATGTTCAACAAATACCTCATCATTGGCTGCATGATAAGATTTTAAACCTCCCATGCTTTTTATGAACCTGAGGAACCTCTCATTTAAATGAGACACAGCTCGGGCATTAGTCAGACAGGAGATGAGATGCAGTCCTATAAAATAACCACATTAGTATGAAAAATGAGACATAAAGCAAACTGTCCCCATATGTTGCTCTCCATATCTCACAAAGACTTTTCTTGAAGTTTTACTGTAATGATCATCAAGGGAGTTTACATGCCCTGGCCTGGAATTGATATCAATCTAGAGGGGAGAAAAGGGAGACAAACCCAGACAAAGAGATATCCAGGAAATAGGGACTGATGAGAGATAGTTGAAACAAAGGCTGCCGGTAGGGGAGACACCAAACACTACACTGAGCTGCATTTTGGAACTGAGGATGGTGTTCTCCTTATAAACCAAGGAAAACTGCATCAGCTCCTCCACTGCTCACATGCAACAGAGTTGTCTATCCTGCTGCACTGCTGATTGCCTGCAACAGCTTTTTAATGTAGTTTGGGGGATAGAGTATATGTATCATTTCTTTATTACAGCCTTTCAATCATCATCATGATGCAAAGAAAAACCATTGTTTGGAGCAGATGCACTGTTTTATTTGCTAATATGTTCTTGGTTGACACTAATTTGCCACAGCAAAATTTAGCATCCATCTTCAAAATGCTGCTCACTAATGCCATTCCAAAAACCAATGGGTATGCAATAAACAGCATCAAACAACCCATAATAAAGCAGTTTTACTACAGATGTTCATTATGCACATGAGCCTCTGTAGCAGCCTGTGTGTTTTGGAGAAATGTTTGAAATTAGTTTGGAAGAGCAGTAATTAAAATTAGTTGTCTCTTGTGAAATCCAGTAAGCTCTGAACCACAGACCTGTCACAGTGCTCAATTCCCCAAGGTGATTTTCCTCTCCCCATTCTTCAAAGCTTGTCTTACAGAGTTGGGCATCATATCCAAAGCTACTATGGATTCCAAAAGACAACATGCTGGTGAGGAGTAAATATTTGTACTTCAGAGATTTCATGCCCTTCTCATGAATACTTCTGAACACACTCCTGATTGCCATTTTCCCTGAGAGCCCATTGGATACATGTAATAAATGTGCTTCTTGCTGGATTAATTGTCCTGTGGGCTCGGGGCCTACCTTTTGTACCCTAATTTCCTTGTGGTGCCATGGAAAGGGCTGTGTGCTGTGGCCCTCCCAGGTGACTGGATATCTAATTATCTTCTGATGACATGAACTGACTTGCACCCTGAGCCTCACCACATGGACACAATGGAATACTCTGTGCAATGAGGATGCATTCATTTTACATTTTTAAACACAATTTTTAAATTTACATTTTAATGCACATGTTCAGTGGTAGGTGAAGGTCTCCTATTTGGAGTGCAACAGTACCAGGCTTTCTCCTGGAAAGTCTGCATGGCCTGGCTAAAAGAGGATTGTGGCCTAACTTCTCAGCATCTTTGCATCAACTGTGCTCAGTCACCACTTGTAGCACTCGGCAGAAAAGAATAGGAATTCTACAAAAGTATGAAAGATATTTTCAGCATTTGATATTTTCTCACCTGGAGTGACAGAAAATTTCATCCTGTTAAAGGAAAATTACAATTATTAGTCAGATTTTTTTATTCACAAACTTTAATTTTAATTTTTGACATCATTTCAGATTGCATGTTATTTTAGGAAAACTGGTTTTACTTATTGCTTTTTTCCTCCCATTCCTCAACTGAATGTGGTAATTTTTTTTAAGTGAACTATTGTCTAGCAGTATGTCTGGTGGTTTCATGCGTGTGGTCCTTTGTTCTTGATTTGCTCTTACTGGATGACCAAGCGAGCAGACATATTCAGACAAAGCAAGCAGAGCATTAATCACCTTCTGTGGTATGGGGAGCCTGACAAGCTCTTAGGTGTCCTGAGCAAAGGAGAAATGTGTCAAATCAAAATTGTCCCAGGAAATACTGCTGAATTTGGGCAAAATTTTGTTATTAAAGGTCAACATTTTTTTCCTCTTGAATATAATTTCAAAGGAGTTTGCAAGAGAAAGCCAAAATCCCCATCTCTTAGTGAGACTGGAATTTCGGGAATAAGTTCCCTTCCTTCACAGAGCACTGGAGAGTGCAGAAGGAGATGGTATCAATCAGAGTTGAAGGTAACCACAAAATAGCTGCAGAATGAGTTCCCGACACTGCCTGTGAGTTGTACATGCAGATGTGGCATTCATCAATCCCCAGTGACATCAGTCTGTGTGTTGCAATATGAGGACACGAGGCATGATTGATTAATCTGTAGCTCTGACTCCATTTCCTGACCTAATAATTCCCTGGTCTCCAATGCAGAATATGAAGGCTCAAACAAAAGAAAAAAAAAAAAGGAAAAGTGAGATCCCCTCACTTCATTCTTTTGAATAGGAAGATAAATGAGCTCCCCGTTGAATAAGGCAGAGCTTTGCTGAAAAATGCTAACTGTATTCAGGAGTAGTGTGAATTTATATCCATGAAAAAAGACATCTCTCTGAGTCACTGGTATGTGACAAGAGAAACTTTAAATGCTGATAAATATCATGTTAAAAACTGGGTTTGGAGAGCGTCCATTCCCTTACGTGGCAGTTTGGCTTCGGGAATGACCTTGTTTCTGAAACCTGTGCCTCCACCCTCAACTCATAAAGGCAACTTAATAAACCTTCCAGACCTGAAATGAACATTTTGATGACACTATGAATACAGTATATGCTAAAGATCTTCTATTCCATTTTCTATAACCATAAACAGATACGCTTTAATGGTCTGATGCCTTTACCTTAAAAAATTCCAATTTAGTTCCCTAGAGCTATAATAATAAAAACTGCTGACATTCTGGTTTTATTTTTCAGAGTAGAACCTGTCTTAAAAGGGCTTTTCAGTGTTTGTGGACTGTTAAGATTAAGCTAGATCTTAGAATGGGACAACTTTGTTAAGGCACCTGATAGAGGTGTAATGTGGACTTTTAAACTTGACACAGAGTGACAGTAAGTCTTCCAACACATGAAGCCTATTCATTTTTTGTCTTGAAAATAGCTTTGTAAATGTTGGAGGTTAAAAGTAACTTGGCTCATCTTTTCTTTTTTTGACAGTATTTCTGTCGTTCCGGGTTTGAAGAGAGGAGCCATCCTCTGTTTCTGTCAGAAAAAATGCACTGGGTAGGCAGGGAATTCCTTTTTGCTGGGCTTGCAGTGCCTGTATCTGGCCTTGCAGTGCCTGTTTCTGGCCTTGCTGGGTTGCAGGACTTCAGTTCAAGGCTTTTGAAAACTATTACATGTCAGGCAGGGAAAATAAGGCCTTAAAAATTTGTTTTGTTGGGTTTTTAAACCTATAGGCAAATAAAATGCAAAGGGGGGAGTAGGCTGCATTATGTCTAAGAGAGAAAATAAATACTTTCTGCTTCAGAAACTGTTTCACTCTCCTGTGATACATCATAAAAAGTCTTAGATATTTGAACTCAAATCTGAAATGACAATCGAGAGCTACATGTGGATGCAGCATTTTGCTGCCTATTACAGTAAGTGTTGGCATTGTATTGAAAGCACATTTCTTATATTGATCTGACAGAATTCAATCTTCAGATATCAGTGTGAGATTATTCAGCATCTGCACAAACCCTATTCTAATAGTTTCACTAGGAATGATCATGGCAATCTTTCATAAGCCTACATTTTTCTATTTTTGCTGATTTTTTTCTTTTTTTTCCCCCTCTTCTTATTTACTGAAGTCCTTGTGTTCTACTACTGCATCCAGGGGTAGTGGCCCACCCATGAAAAATACCATACAAAAGTCTTCCTAACTCCTTACTGTCAACTCTTATTAAAAACTATCTGGTGTGTGTGTTTGTGTGTGTGTGTGTGTGTGCAGGCATCACTGAGCAGCTTTTCCCTGCTGGAGACACTCTCAGAAGGTACCACCCCATCACCCTTGGATGCAACATTCTACTACACTGACAAAGCCTTTCCAGGTTTCAATCTCTTTGCAAAATCTATAATCCAATTCATCTTTCCCCTTTTTATTTTTTTTCCTATCAGAAAAACTTCTGCCCTACTGATGTTGCAAGTTGCTTTTTCCTCCTTACACAGGAGTGGAGGAACAGGCACTGTGGACATCCCAGCTCTGTATCCTGTATTATACAGTGTCCAAAAGCAAGCAGATTCCTAATGAGCCATGTAAGACAAAAACAAGTACCTAGTGGCACTCCTCCAGAATATCCTTCCACTGGTCTGTGCCTGGGGGTCTCCCTGAGGCAGAGAGGATGTGGTTAACAACAGAAAACCGGTACATTTTTTCTTCACGTGGATTTGTCCTGTCCTTTCTTGAACCCAGACTGCCAAAATGCAATTTTAAAATTCAGTTTTAGAGAGGAATTTATAGTACTGAGACTACAGAAAAATCACCCATCAATTTTTGGTTTGACTAAAATCTCCTTTGAAGCTATTCTCTTCTGATCTGTGTATTGGATAGCAAGAATCTGAGGCTTGTCCTGAATGTTTGTGACAGCAGCAATTGGGTCTGAGCCCTGGAGACCTTTGCAATGTGCTTATGTTCTCTGGGGTCAGAGGTTTATATGGCTAAGGCAGAGGGAAAGAGAGCAGAATGAGCTGGGAAAACACTGAAATACAGAAACTGTAGTGAAGTTGGCCACGGAAGCACAGGTCCAACCTTTGAGACCATTAAATCTGTCTGCCTAATACTGAATACAAGGCAGCACTTTCTATCTCTGCACACTGTGGTGAGAATGTCAAATAGCCAGGGCAAGGGTTGTAAGCACAGGTATTAGCCTGCTGGATAAAAACAAACCAACCAACAAATGCTCTTGGAGGCACGTGAGCCTTATTTTATGTCTGAAGATACTGAAGCAGAGGTTGAGAATAGCATGTTCTTGCACTGTTATGGTTACAACATTTCTACCATTGACACTCTGCCAGTTAACCATTTTTCACTGCTAAGAGCCCCTGAGGAGTATGGGAATTTAAATTACAGAGCACCAAGAGGAGCTTCATGAAAAATGACCTTCCATGTATAAAACTGAATTTTATGCAAAGATCTAGAAAAACTTTCTATCCAAACCCTGCTATTTTTGTACCCTATTTCAGAGCAAGCTTCAGCTGGAAGTTAGGTTTAGAAAGTCTGAAAGGCACCTCAGCTCACCTGAGATAGGACCAAATTCCCCAAAATCATAGCAGGTGGCTCCAGTGAGCCTCAGATGTCTGGATCCCTAAAATAATTTAGCCATGGTGCAACAACAGAACCACAGGTGGAACTGGGTACTACCAAGGAGGGACCTTGAACAAAGGAAACCCTGGGCTTTTATCCCCTTACAGCCTAATTGCCCAAAAATCTGGAGTCATCAGTTCCTGCTGTGTCTCCAAGTGTCTGGGGAAAGCATCAGAGGTGAGGTTAAGGGAGTGACCAGCTCTTGAATACCAGATCCTATTTTCATACCCATGTTCCATGTATTAAACTATTAATGCTGAAGGAAAGCAATCCCTCATTCAGAATTTTTCCATCACATGTTGACACTTTATGGGACATTTGGCATTATAAAGACAGCCACCATGATCTGTCCTTCATGACACTCTTGGGGCAGCACTACAAGATTTACAAGTAGGGAGTTTAAACCAAAAATCAAACCTATTAATACAAGATTTCAGCTGGATTTTCCAGCATACAATTACTCCCCCGTGCCTCTCTGTTAGATTGTAATGGTTTGGGGTCAGAGAACATATTGGTACTAAATATTTTTTTGCCATATTTTTGGCACTATATTAATACTAAATGTTCATGTACATCAATAGCTTTTTAAAAAATAACCAGTTACAAGTAATATATCCCCAGGAACACTTTCCACTATCTTTTATGGCTGCTATCCACCCAGCACCTGCATCAGCATCTTAGGAAAAACCTGAAACCAAAGCACTGGTAAGGTGCAGTTAATTAAATCTGTTCCATTACTTAATGGTTAAATGTGAGATTGGTTTATATGCAGAATGGATCCCTGGTGAATAAATATATAGAAATGACAAAAACCTTTTGTTCAGATCTAGTAAAAGATTAGTCCAAAGAAAAGGCAGATTTCAAGATGCATGAGATTTCAGACTTCATGTTCTAGTTTGATTTTCCATCTGTGGAGAGCAAAACTAGAACCACCTTACAAACTGCTGTCCACAACTGGTCGTGAACTTCGCAGTTGGTGTCTTCTCTTTGTAGCACAATAGGATAAAATAATCTGGAGATGGATACTCATCCATCTATTCCATTTATTCAATTTCCATTTATAGTGTGGTCCTTCTTATTACGTAGAAGAACAATAGAAATGACCTCTCAGGTGATCACACTCAGCCAGTCCTTTGCCTCATATTTTATGCCTGGTCTGACAGCTCTTTCCCCCACTCTTGTCTTTGGAGTGAAATGTACGCACATGAGACCTAGGGCCCGGTATCAGAGAGTACTCACACATTCATAGGAAGAACACATTCATAACAAGAAATTAGTTATTCATTTTCTTTCTGTCACCTGGGAGTTCCTCATAACAGAGTGATTCTCTGCTGCCATATGCTACGGCTCCATAAAACAAATAATTTATTCACAAGTTATAAAGATCACAAAGAAACAAGAGCACATGGGCAATGTAAGAGCAGTTTTGTGCATGATCAGCACAAATGGGAAGACAGACCCTCCCTGGAAACACCTTTATTCGAGGTCCCTACAGGACTCACACACCTCTCTGCCAGGACAGGTAGTGTTACACTGGGAAAGGGGGTTTCTGTGGGCTGTGGAAGTGCTCCAGGATGTGAGGTTGATGGGTCTCTGACTCAGGTCCAGTTATGGCTCCAGTTCAGCAAAGCACTTAAGTCGCATTGACTTTGCTTCAGCGAAACACATCTGTGCTTTGCAGAGTCCCAGGGCTCATCTGCACCTGGGACTGAACACAATGGTATGCTGTACATTTCAGGGGACACTGTCAGTTTTAAGCATACATTAGAAAACCAAAACAGCCCTTGAACAACAAGTTTATTTTCCAGAGATATAGATAATGAGTTATTCACTGACAGATCTAATGAGCTTTCCATTTCCACTACTTTCCAAGCACTCCGCCAGAGGACCACAGTTTGGTGTTTCTCTGCTTGAGAATGAAAACAATTAGTCTGTTCTGCTTCTGTTTACAGTCTGATCCTAATAAATTTCACTCAGAGGTTTTTTTTGTCAGCTCAATACTCAAAGTCTCCAGTTGTAGATACCAGAAAAAAACATTAACAAAGATAATTTCTATTAAGAGTTAAAGAAATTGTTAGAGTGCTTGTTTTAATCCAAAATTGTTGTTCTTATTAAAAACAAAAATATTTTCCGTCACACCTTACTTTTAATTGATTAAAACCAAATCTTTTACTAACTCTTGGAAAGATTTGTTTTTCTGTGCTCTAAACCTATTTTTTTTCACCCTGCCTCTAATGCACTCACCACCTATAAAATCTGCAGCCATCACAGTTTGCTCAGCGTGGCGTGTCTGACACACCATCAGCACCCTGCCCTGGGCCAGGGTGTAAAGGAATGAACAGAGGGACCTCGTCTGACCTGGTACCATCCCAGAGCAGAAATGGAATATGGTCTGTGACTAATTCTGGTTCATTTTCCCTTCTGTAAAGGAAAGATGCTTTTTCGGCTACTCCATCAGAAGGGATGAGCTGATCCCATTTCAGACCTGTGTTACTGTATTTCAGTGTATCAATTCATTGCTCTACCAGAGGCAAATACCTGTGATACAGGCTGTATTTGTGACTGTAGTGTAATAATCCCTTTTACCCACTGCTCATGACAGATGCTGTTTTGAGGGAGTTTTATTGTATCCCTAACATTAGCATTTCAATAGTCTCTCCACAAAATGCTTCCAATTTGCCTGTGCAGAAGTTAGATATTTCTTGGTTTACCATCTAAGGAAACTATTTAAGTTGCCAGGATTTTTTCCCTTTTCCTTTCTTTTCTTTTTATTTGGCTAGAATTCAGATGGAAATTAGGCTTATATTTCCGTGTAATAATATAGAAACTCTTCTATTTCCCATGAAAATTTTTGAAATATTCTTGAACACATAAATATTCTTAAACAGCCAAAGCCCCAGATAATTTGGTTACTTGGAAATTATTACTGTCATATACAATTAAATTTATCAGTTATTTGGTGATCCATTTGTGTCTTGGAGCTATGTTTAATTAGAATATGCAATCCATAATGCATCACTTTTCTTCCCCAAGAGAAAAGACGCGGGTATATCATACACCATGTTGTCCAACAGGAAAGAAGGACTATGGAGAAACATGTCCAGATGAAATAGCCACCTCGGGCTCGAGTTCCCATCAAAATAAAATCTGTTTCTCTCCAACTTTATTGCCTCCTTTCTCCCAAGGAGAGGGATTATATTGTGGCATAGGAAATATAGGAAAAGTCACGCTTAAACAAGAAGGCAAGAGTACCACATTTTCAGAGAGGAACAGTCTTCCCCAAAAAATGTTCAGTGTTTGAACTGAAGTCTGAACTTGTGAGACAAGCTGTGGTGGAAAGATTTAGGAGTTCCAGCCAAAGCCCATTTTTCAACCATCTTTAAAGCTGTGTTTACAAATCAAACCTTAATGCTAGTTATTGACATTCTTCTCCCACAGGACATTGATCCAGCAGATGCAGTGTTGGAAGCTTGCAGAAATCTGTAATTTATAGCTAAATTGCTTGACTGAGTTAGTGGGGGCTGTGTCAATAAGGGAGGACTACACATTTGGGAAGATACTCCAAAAATTCTTGTTTAAAGTTAGATTCTGCAGAGTGGTGGGCAGATAACTTTTTTTGTAAGCTCTGAAAGAAAAATATTAAAAAACTAAAACCATCAAATGCCAGGAATAGAAACACAGCTCTGGGATAGAATTGCAAGATATAGCTTGTGTCAAGGCAGGGCAGTCAGAGCAGCTGCACTGTCTCAGAAATGGGGAAGGAATGTGGTCCAGGCACTCCAGTTACCATCTGACGTCCTGTGTCGCCCTCATTCATGGAGTCAGAGGCATGGTTTATTGTATGCTCAAGTGCCCAAGCAATGAATGTAAAACTCCAGCTGATAAATCATCTCTCTGGCAAGTTTTATTCCAAAGGCAGGGCATTGCACAAACAGGACAGGTCCTGCTGGTGGCATGTGAGACCTTTCTGCTGTCTTTCTTCCAATGCAGATGCAGACTCAAATGAGTTCAGGGAGAAATCTCCCTGCTTTGGGAAAGAGAACACTTAATTCATTCACTCATCTTAAAACAAATATATTATACTGTGATTTACCTGCTTGCTCTATGCTGGAGCTTTGTTCAGGTCTGTCAGCAGAGAGAACCTGGCCTTTGTTTTGCTTCCTCCCTCCCTGCACTGAGCCCCTATGGAGCCCAGAGGCACTGAGGCAGGAGAGCCCACTGAACTACCGTGGCTCAGGAGCATCCCTTGCTATAATTGAGTCACAATGGATGTTTAGAAACCTCTGCTTTCCCTGTCTGCTTGATCAGGGGCATGTGTACAGCTGAGTTCACTAAAAAACTGCACTTGTCTAGGGCAAAGCTCCAATTCAATACTTTAACTGGACTGAGGCATTTTAATCCACCTGCATCCATACTCCTACACTAGCTCTCACTGATATTAAACTCCATCCTGCCCTTCACCAGCAGGTGAAGGGGAAGTGAGGCCTCTGCTCCCCTCTGACTCTTTGCTTGTTTCATGGTTTAACCCCAGCCAGCAGCCAAGCCCCACACAAGTCACTCTCTCACTCCCCCACCAGTCAGATCGAGGGGAGAATCAGAAAGGTAGAAAACTTGTGGGTTAAGATAAAGAAAGTTTAAAAGGGAAAGCAAAAGCTGCACACAACAGCAAAGCAAAACAAAGAATTCATTCATTGCTTCCCATGGGCAGGCAGGTGTTCAGCCATCTCCAGGAGAGCAGGATCCTATCTTGTGTCATTGTAACTCGGGAAGACAAACACCATCACTCCAAATGTCCCTTCTTTCCTCCTTCTTCCCCTCACCTTACATACTGAGTATGTAATATGGTCTGGAATATCCCTTTGGTCAGTTTGGGTCACCTGTCCTGGCTGTGTCTCCTCCCAGCCTCCCATGCAGCCCCAGTCTCCTCGCCAGTATGGAAGCATGGAAAGCAGAAAAGGCCTTGGCTCTGTGTAAGCCCTGCTCAGCAATAACAAAAACATCTCTATTGTCATCATTATGTTCAGCACAAACACAAAACAGAGCCCCATACCAGCCACTGGGAAGAAAATTAACTGTACCCCAGCCAAACCTAGCACAATATTCCTATGTGAGCATTTCACATTGCGTGTGGGAGACCACGTTTTAATTTCCCAGTCACCGTGAAGCGAGACACATGCAAGTGTTAGATCAGTGCAGCACTCCATGGGAGAGCAGCAGAGATCATCATCTCTCTGACCCATGTTTCCTTGTTCCTCTGACACCTCAGCATCCTCCTGATCAAAGCTGCATTGTCGCAGTGAGTGCTGCTCACCACAGGCCGAGCATGTTAGGCCCCGTGACTCCTGTGACCCCTCAGGGACCCGCCACACCTCGCACTCTGCCCAGCAGGCCCTGGCTCTGCTTTCATGTTGATGCCCTCAAATTCTCCTGGTGTTGCCTCGTTTTTTCCATTTCCTCCACCACCCACCGTTTCCCTCCCGTGTCTCTCCCTGCCCACACCTCCGCTGGACATGTGTCAAGCTGGGCTTGTTTGGATGGGGCAAAGCACTTCAGTGAAAATGCCTTCACAGTGGGGCTCTCTGTGGTCCACGAGAGGAAAGGCACGTGGATAAGGCAGGAAATCTGCTGTCTGCCTTTTGCACTGACCCGCTGCCTGACTGCAGGCGAGCCCTATTTAAGCTGTCCTCTCCTAGCCAGGCCATGCCCAGGACAAGCCAGCTCTCTGCGGGGAGGGGTCCCTGTGCATGCCCATGGTGTGGGGCAGAGCTGGGCACTGCCAGCCTGAGCTGGGGGCCATTCATCAGAGGCTGCTTTCCCCTTCCTCTCAGCCTGACCCTTGGGCAGCTCATTTGTAGCCACCTCAGCTATCCACAAGCTCAGTGTGTGTGCAGTGTAAATAGGAGCTTAATCCCATTACAGGGCTGAGCAAGTCCACTGAGGCCAAGGATCCTGAGCTGGCTGAAATACAAATGCAAGGCAAGTCTTCATTACACCCTCTTCTCCAGTGTGTGAGCCAGTTTGGATTGCTCCCTACTTGAAGCTTGGTGGCATTTTCCATCAGTTTGCCATCATTCCACAGGTGTGAATGGCAGAAATCCACCGACAGTGGCAAAGGAGACATCCCAGAATCACCTCAAAATCTGGCAAGCAGCTGCAAGGACATAGTTCTGTTAAAAAGAATGCCCTCATCCATGTCACTGATGGGTAACACTTGCCGTTGCTAAAACAGAAAGGACTTTAAACGACTGATTTATTTTCCATTAGCTGAGTTGCTCTATATCCTTTTCAATTCTCTCGGGCTGGGCTGTTGAAATAGACAGTCAGGTTCACTTTTATTCAGAGCTGATTTCCAGGCAGGGTCCTTTGCTGGGCTCTTGGGCTCAAACCAGCAATAACTGCAAATAAGGGAGGAAAAAAAAAAGGAGGACAAGAAAGGGAGAGCTGAGAATGTTAAAATTCTCAAATTATTCCTGCTATTCCTGCATTTTACAAAGAATTTTGGACCAAAATGGCTTTTAGCAGCACACTTTGATATTTTTTTCTGTACAAAAGGCAGAAAGAAATAATTTTAAAAGTGCCAAACAGCATAGGTAAGCTCTCTATGGTCCAATGGATTTGCTTCTTTCTCCTCAGGTGAACTGATATGCAACCAATTAAAGATCTACTTTTCCACTTTACAAAAGAAAAAAAAAATAAAAGAAGAAGGCTCATTGTGTTCTTCCTTTGTACTTTTTTTCCTCCACCAAAACATATCTGGTCCAAAACTCTCAACCTTAATGATCTTGTGACTACCATAAAAATGGTAAACTTGTAACTAGAAATGGCATTTACCTGGTTAAGTATGCTGATGCTTGGTTTGCATTTTAAGGAAATCTGGCATTAGTTTTTCATCAGATTGCTGGTTTCTGTGCTCTTGACTCTAATTTCTGAGTACATTTCCTTTTGAGGTAAAACAATGAGGAATGCACTGCAACCTTTTATCATGCAGCTATCTGCATTCCTGGGCAATGTCACTGTCTGGTGCGTGACTCATTTATGGTCTCTGTGAAGCTTTATGCTTCCATTAGAGGCTTCTTCTCATTCTGCTTTATTTTAGACAAAGTTAGGCTCCAGTGGACTTCAGTTTTTTGGAGTCATATGATGTAAATGGGAAGATGGCACACGGTGGGATAAATGTGGCCACATCTCCTGTCTGTCTGTAATTTTATTACTGAGATATCAATACTGGGAAAATCTAAACCTACTGAGAAACAAAGAGAGCTTAAATATAGAAGAAAATCCTTTTTATTAATTAAAATCAGTGATATTTGCATAACAGCTTCTGAATGACCATGGATATAGCACTATAGGCTGTAAAGCAGAAGTGTGTGTGGTAAAGTAAAAATCACTAACCTTTGTTTATCTAACAAGCCAGCTCTAATTAGCTGGTCAAATTAGTGGCGTGTCTGTAAAACAAAGTGGTGAGGTACCTTGAGGAAGGCAAAGTTATGTTATTATTTTATCCCACATTTTTTATCCCTTATGCATCATGTTACCAGATTTAACAGCTGCAACAACTGAGGGTGCAGAAGGAGGATAAATGAGAAGGATGGTCTCTGAAATAGAAAGGTAGTGCAAAAACTGTGTAAGATGTGAAGGATAAATAAGTACTTAGGTCTGTATATAGGGAAGAATGGAGGATATTTTCTAATTGCTTTTAATTTTGTGGTTTTTACAGGCATCACATTTTGATACCTGTGACGGGGTGATGAGTAAACCTTAACAAGAAACTTAATTTTGATTTTGATTCAATTCTGCTAAGAATTCCTTAAATGTGACTAGAACATACTGGATCCTTACCCAATATGTCTGGAGTGGTAATCTAAAGAAATGGTACCACCTAGGGAGGCCAGAAGGCCTCAGGAATATTAATTTTCTCTTTCACTGACATAATATTGGATCTGATTGGGTGCATGGGGAAGTTCAATGTGGTTTGAGATTCAAAAAAATGGCCACTTTATGCTTGCTTTACACGTTTCTGTTGATTGAAGCTGGGTAACAGCAGGGCTGGTTTGTCTTGATCGTTGAATCAAACATAATGCCATTCCACTGGGACGGTGAACAACAGAGAAAGTTAAGCAAAATTAACAGTAACACTGGGCTTCAGTAACAGCCATACAGAAAAGAGTTCAAAGGTGATACTTGTGAGAAAGAAGTGAATGGGGTCAGGGAAAGGTAACTCATGGTAAAGATAACCAGACTCCATGACAGTCTTTCATTGCAGGGGGCATGGAGGGTACAAAGGAAATGTTCAAACTCCATAGGAGCAAAGGCTGATAAGACTTGCAATGCAGAGATTAAGGTATCAGTTTCCAGCCAAAGGGATCTGGGGATTGGATCATTATTGTGCTATTAGCTGCTGGCTGGAGATAAACAAAACAAATGTTTATTCCCAGGAGAAACAGCTCTTAGAGTTTAACTGACTGCTAATTTGAAATTCCCTTGAGCAAGAAGGCAGTCTCTCATTGGAGCTGGAGTCTTCAAAAGACAATTTCAGGAGGATAAAAAGAATGAAAATATTTCTTTTTTACTATGCAATATACGGTGATTTTTCCCTCATCCTCTGCAGGATTATTTTCTTGTATTACTTATCTTGTATTACTCGGTCTACAAGAAATTAATATAGAATGCCTCTCAATATTTAAGGAGAAGCCATCTGAACATGTGAACTTTCAGGCCCTGGATGACATCTTTGTGAGTTCTTATTATCCTGTTTCTTACATTAGTTAAAGGACTCCAGAGGAGAGGAGAATGACTAAACTTCTCAGTGGGAGTACAGGAATACCCTTGAACACCAGAATGTCTCACGGCTGTCCAGGACTGGAGGGTCACCAGAACTCACCAGGGGCAGACCTTGGCTGACAGAAGCTGGGAAAATTTCACTGCAGATCTGGGCAGTATTTTTTCCTAGACATTCACCCATGACCTTTCATGAGAATTATTTTTGGAAAGCAACAAGAGAAAAAAAGCAGAGGCAGTGTCATCTCTCATTCAGTTCAGGCTGCAGAAGAGAGGAAGGCTGAAGTTCAAAGCTTTGCCCTGGTCCCTGATAGGTTGCAGGGCAATAGACAAAGAGATGCTGGCAGTGAGAAATCCTGTGGATTTTTTTTGCACCAGGAGGATCTTTGAACTTAAGAAGCCAGCAGCCTTTGACAACACTCCTTTTTATTTCCAGAGTGCTGTTCTGCTAGCAGAGGAGGGAGAGTCCTGATTTCCCACAGTGAGGAATAAGTAGGCTGCCCAGTGAGACAAATTACAGCAGCATGGCACTGATAGGACTGAGTGAGCCAGGAGAAAACCCTGGATGGAGCAACCACTTCCAGGAAGCTATATATCCGTTATAGGAGAAATAATTTTTTTCCTCATTTCATAGTGACTAATGCTGTGATTAACATATCAGATTGTAGGTGGAGTCTCGGCACAAGACATCAAAGCCTTTCCACAAAGGTTCTTCTCCTGCTCTCTCTTATTAGTGTGTATGGTGCCCTAAGGATATAGGAAGCAGAAGTGCAGAATGCCTCATGAGCAGTTTATATGTGAAGCTCTAGGTTTGCTCCAGCCCCGGAACAAAAGAGAGAAACATCATTTACAGCAGGAACTACTCAGAAGCCCCAAAAGTCCCCAGGACACCCTTAAATGATGTAACCCAACCCAAACAAAATGATGAAAGGAGAAAAAAGGGGTTTTTTTGGTTCTATTCTCTCTTTGGAGTCTTTCTGCCATAATTATGTAGGAAAGTGTGGCTTTTTAGGCTGGACCCTGAATGCATCCATCACCCTTCAGTGTCATCAGCAGAGAGCTTCCTGAATGTAAATATCAAAAGAATTCAGCAAGTCTGTTTAGCATCCTTTCTACGTATCCAACCACTCAGAGTCTGACTTGTGCACAGTGTAATCTCACTTTCTTGAAAATCGTTCTGCTGGCCAGCTCAGCTGCACTAATTTTCCTGGTTTGTGTTTATTAAAATACCTTCTCTGCTGTCCACAGAAAAACAATCAACATGACTGCATTTGTGACAGTGGCATTTTGCCTTCTACCTGTTATTGTACCTATTTATCTCCAGCAGCAGTCAGCATGTGGGTGGTTTGGAGAGAGATTTACACACTGATATTTTATTAAGGTTCCTTTTTATTCTATAATTTAACTGGGGAGATTGAAACATTGTACATTATTTTGCCTGTGGTAAAATAGACCTATTTTAGCTTCTCTTTTTTCCCCCCTACTTCTGATTGCTCATTAATATTCAGAATTTATCTTATCTATTCCCCTCTTCATTTGGTTTGTAAATGATTCCTTTGCTTGCTCCTTTATTTTTAAGCCTGTTTTCAATTTTTTGTTTAATCTTCTTGGCGGGTTTTTCCTTGTTTGTTATTAAATTTTGAGTTAGACTTTTAAGCTTGTCCCTTTTTGTATTCACTCCTTAAAATGCTAGATGCTCTTTTCTCTGTTTACTACAGAGACTGTGCGGGAGCAGAGAAATGGGGCTGCTCCTCCAGCATGATATGGATTGTTAATTTTGATGGAGCTTTCTCAGTTGCCAAGAGCAGGGGCTCAGTGGGCTTTAGCCTTTCACCCGCACAACAGCTGTAGTTGCAATAAGCAGAAACAGACACTAGTGTATGAAAGGGGGGGGGGGGGTGACACTCAGGTTGTGCATCCCTCTAGGGGCCCTGTGGGAGTTATGTCACAGCAGGTTTTGGACACAGACATTTCCTCTCAGCTCTCATTCCTGCCACACCTCCATGCTGGCATCTCTGGTGGGTCTGCTCCTGGCTGTGTTTGGTGACCTGGAGTTGCAGCGGGGCTGGTGTGTGCTGAGGTGTGTGCTCTGTGTCACCTGGGCTGCAGAAACTTGGGCTAAGGCTCAGGGGCTCCTCAGCACTCCCCACACATTGACTTTGCAGCCTGCTTGCCCTGTCCTCCTTGCCCCCCGTCCCTACTGAACAGCAGCCGTGTAATGCAAGGCACAAGGACTCTTATTCCCTGTAAATTACCTTGCTGTAACTGGATTGACTCCAGTTACTATCCAAGTCTTTGAGCACTCTCAGGCAGGCACTGAGCCTGTCTGTCCTTGGTTGACTTCCTCATCAGGGCCTGTTATATTCATGTCGTATTTATTTTAATTAAAATTCCATTTATTCTGATTTTCTATCTGACTTGTCTCATAACTTATCAATCTCTGGATCTATTTTCTTTCCTGAGAACCTTTCTCCTCTTTATTTCCAATAGATTTTAGATCTGAAAAAAGTAAAATTTGGCTTCTTGCTATCATTTCTTCTCTCCATTTCCTCCAAGTCTGCCCCTGTGGCGTTCACTCTTTTGCAGAGAGCTGCAGACAAAAAATCCCACTGGGCTCTTTGTTTTCTATTATTTTCATCTTAATTCCTCTCTACTTTTTTTTGTTGTCTTTTGAATTTCCCCTATTAACCACCACCAAAGAGCTAATCTAACACCTTTTCTCAACTGCCTCTTCAGTGTCTTCAGCAAAGTCATGTGCACCCACAGCATGCATCATTTATCCATCATCCTGGTCGGGCACAAGGTTACATTCTGAATTCAGCTGTCGACATGGTTTGAATCACAGCTCCCTTTTCAGTGCATGATACCAGTCTTTAAAGAAAAGAACAAAAATGGACCACCTTGACAAGTTTGTTGGTTGTGCTTTTTCCCCCCTGCACCACAGCCCGTGTTCAAGCATGCTCGTGCACCCATCCTCATGCCTTGCCATCTGTGCCATGCAATGTCCTGTGCAGCAAAGGAGCTCCGAAAAGAAAGTATAATAATCACGTGATTGATGAGAAGCACATGGTGAAGTTGACATTTAAAGGAAAATGGAAAAAATTTAACACAGGAATATTATGTTATTTAGCTGTGGAGGACAAACAAAAGCCGAGACAGGCAGATACATTTCTTCTAAAATGCCATACAATTTGTTGGGAGCCATGACAATATTGGATTCTTTTAGTGGCATTTGTCACTGTCAGAAGCAGGTCAGTAGACTTGATGGAGCCAATTGTGATCCATTATGACAATGACTAAGCCCTTAGGGACCAAAATACTCCTAGGGTTGCTTTGCATACAATGTTATAGGCCCAGCCTGTGCAGGACACTGGAAAAATACTGGTCTGTCTTTTATATAAATGATCAACCTGCTGAAAACTGAAACAGTATTTTTGTATTCCTAATTCACTTTATAGAATAGATATGATCTATTTTCCTTCTTCATTTTGTGGATTTGGCACATTCGAGCTCATGTATTTCGATTGTCTGAAAGGTTGTGCACCTCTTGATGTAGGGTCATAAATAACATTAAATTTTTACATATAGGTGATTTAATTCTTAAAAAGAATTCTTAGAATTAAGAATTATTAGCTATTAATGATTATTAATTCTTTTTATTAGAATTGAAAAGGGTTCATCTGTTTCTTTGTGTGGGTTTATGTGAGGTTGCATGAATGGGAAACAGAGTCAACACTTTTTGATGCTGCCTCTGGCAGGCGTGGTTATATTGCTGGAACCTGAGGTCAGGTGGCATTTTCAAGGCAAATCCTTATCCAAAGCTGAGATAGGTAAAGAGTTGCTTCCACTTACTGCCATGGGTTCTGAGTGATCAGAGCTGCTATAGGCAGCTGTAATTGAAGTGTTTAGTCTTTGCTAAATATGGTTATTACCTGAGGGTTCTTGAAATACTGTTTGCATTTTTTATGGTCATTGGATTCTCCTGATTACCAGATGTAATAGACTTTTTATGCTACAATGCAACTGTTGAACATTTTAATTGGAATGCCATGTCAAATTTTTAAATTAAAAATCAAATACTCAAAGCACCAATGCTTTTTTGATTACTAAAATTAAAACCTAATTGAATTCTCCCACCAAAAAATATCCTGTGGAAATTTAATTAGAGAAGTGTAAAAGAGCTGATTTTTAAAACATATTATTTTTTAATTAGGAAAAATCTAAAAGGCAAATTAGTAAGTTTTAAATTTTCCAAAATATGAATATGGAGATTCCATTTGGCACAATAAAGAGGAGACCCAAGACCCACCTTCTTAAATGACTGTATTTTGCAGGGCTTGAGACTTACCTGAATAAAAAAGTGATGGATACCTGTTTTTGTTGTGGATCACCATAAAAGCCCTACATAAAATATAAGCACATTAAAAGACTACAATGAAATTTAAAGTAGCTTTAAGTGAATATTTGGAGCAGGGTGCAAAGAGAGAGGCTGGCTGGTTGTTTACAAATAGAGTACAAGGTACACTCTTGTCTTCAGTGACAATGAATGAACAGACAGCTCTGCAGTCCAGCTCTTGGTTGGATTAGATCCCATTCCCAGATCTTTTGCTCCCCTGATGTACTGCAGGATGCCTGACTCCAGGGCTCTGCAATGGAGAGTAGGCACACTGCATGGCTCTGTATTGCCCTGCTTTTGTGTCATTGACCATTGTACACTCAGGAGCATTCACATGGCATTAATAAGGGTGAAGAAATCATTGACAGCCTAGGTGGACTCAGTGTGGCCCTGTCAGGACATTTCCATTTCCCATCGATTTTAGTTGTTTGTGGTTGCACGCAAAGTGTCAGAGTTAGTGAATTAGAACAGGTGACAAGGGCCCTTGGGAAAGCACAACACCATCATTAGGTAGATGGGAAATGATTGCAGCTCCGCTTCTTCCTTAATAATTTTTCTTTCTTTCAAATGTGTATTGCACAAACTACCTCTCTATTTTGTAGTGATGTGTAATTTCATGATAGAGCAGTTAGGAGATAATTTGATTTAAAGAAAAAAATAGAAATACTAACTACAGCTCTCTGGAGACTCACTGTTTAATGATATGCATTTAAAAGTATAAGGAATAACAAAATGAAGAGGAATGATGCCTGCAGGGTACGTTCAGATCTGGGTTGTCTCACTGAAGGTGGGGAAGCGTGTGACAGTCACTCACCACTTGCACTCCTGAGCCTGAGGAGCTGGGGGAGACCTACCTGAGCAGACCCTGCAGGGCAAGGGCTGACTTCAGTACTCTGCAGATCATCCTCCTGTGTTCATGACCTGGAGCATGGTACCAGTCCCGATGATTGCTTGCTTTTATCTTAAAAAGCCTTTTCTGGCTTTGAGAAGAGAGAAGGAATCTGCTCACAGCTAAGATGCTCAGCTGGGAAAGGGAAACTGAAACAAGAAACCTGTTTGGGTTTTTTAATTCACTTTTCCTAAACACAAAAGTAAAAATTAAGGTTATTTCTGTCCCTATTGTTTGCTTGAACTGCAGAAATCATATTCTTGCCCATGACTACTCTGGTGCTAGTGGCATTTTTCTCCTAAAAAGATGAGCTGGGAGAGTTTAAAATGTGAGTTTAAAATGTTGGTTTAAAATGTTCATCTCCCTTTTCCTGGGTGAGTGCTTTAACCAGTCTTGTATACTAAAGGGATTATAGACTGTCTTTTAAAACACCAAGGTAAATTTAAGCAGAAGGTGCACCCCATCTTCTTTATTAAGACTGTACTATTCTGGTGACAATGGGTGGTTTCTGTCTATTTAGAGGAGATTTTTTTCCCTGTAGAATCTTCATTTGGTGTCAAACCACAAATTCTATTTCAGGTTTTGGTAGTGGAAGAGGCTACAGGGGTGGCTTCCACGAGAAGCTGCTGGAATTTTCTCTGTGTCCAACAGAGTCAGTGGCAGGCAGCTCCAGGACCTGCTGCTGGCTAAGGCTGAGCTCATCAGAGATGGTGAGGGGGCCAGGAGGGGCAGGAATTTTCATGCACACTCCAAGAAGGGATATGTTAGGAGGGCCTGATGTTTGAAAGCAGGACGGGACTTTTATAGTGCTTGACTGTCAATCACATGTGATTGTCACAGGTCAGCTGTGTCCTCTGGGCATTTTTAGATAAGGATATTTTACCTTACATGCGACATCTTTACTTCACTACCAGGGTGTTCAGCTTTGGGGTTAATGAGTCAGACTGGTTTTGGCAAAATTCAACACTGAGCCAGCCTGAGGCACCCTCTCTCAGCCCACACTGATAGCCTTGCAAATGAGACATTCTGTGAGTTTTGTTCTAGGCAAAACTGCACAGGGGAAGGGCTTCTCACCCTGAGGAGGGAACAGCATCAGAAGGAACAAGGGAGGAACTGACCATAATCCCCATTTCTTTCTCCGTGCATCGACTTGCTTGGGGCATGGAGGGGCAGGCAGCAGAGAACTAGAAATAAAGTTAAGACTAGGAAGAAGGGAAGCATAACAGAAAGATGTATTTTTTGATCGCTTTTACTTCCCATAATCCTATTCTGGTTTTGATTAGTAATAAATTCAATTACTTTCTCCAAGTGGAGTCTGTTTTGCCCATGATGGTAAATGGTGAGTTGTCTCTCCCCATCCTTATCTCAATTAATGAGCTTTCATTACATTTTCCCTCTCCTGTCCTGTTGAGCAGGGGAGTGATAGAGCAGCTTTGAAGGGCATCTGGCATCCAGCCCAGATCAAACCACCAACATTCTATGTCCCTAAGCCTTTTAACAGAAGTGAAAGTCACACATACTGGAATACCATAAAATGCTAATTCCCCAATTTAGGAAAAATGGTCAAAAATACTGTGAAGGAACATGACAGTTCTGCAATCTATATCCTTCCCATGATTTAATAGGCTGATAATCACTTGAAAATGAAGGAACAAAGGTGAGATTTGGATATAATGTACCCATTATATACATGGATATAAAGTTGATGAAGATTTCTTTTCTTCAGATGTCAATTTTGAAGTCACTCGCAATCAAACAATCTTGTTACCTTTCATTTCATTTCCTATTGCATACTTAGGCAATTTGCTCTCTAGAAGCAGTTATTACAACAACCTATTTGTTTTCCACTTACACCTAATAACAGTTCACTCATTCCTCAAAGGTGTATACTTATTTTCATTTTTTATAATGAAAGGAGAAGCAGAAAGTCTCTTCGGAAAACTATCTTTTAAAGAAATGTGAAAATCAAGAACAACTTGAAGGAAGTCAATCAAGAAGGCTGGGGAAAGCCTTTGAGATTCAGATATTAATATCAGGGTGGAGAAATGGATGAATTTAAAGAGTTTGTGTGGTAGATGCTTGGCTTACCTTGGTGCAAACACTTGCCCACTATATAGTAATTCAAGGTATTACTGCTTTCTGTTTACTTGATATTGCCTTCACAGATGAGCCTTGTTAACATGCAAAGTCTGCCAAATTAGTTCAAAGAGCTTTCAGATCTTCAAGGACATGTCTGCTTGTCTGTTTTCTGTGTTTCATTTTGTTAAAGTCAAATTAAAAACAAAACAAAAACCAAACAGATTTAAAACCCAAACAAACAAAGAACTCCCACAGGAACAATATATGTTTCTATGAAACCGAAAACTGTCATCAGATAAAAACCAATGTGATCCACATGAATCAAGTTTGTCAGTCACTAATAGGAGGAGAGATTTGCATCTCCCCTAGTTTCCACCCCACAGAACAAAACACACAGCCCTTCTCCGAGATTGTCGAGTTACTGCCCAGTGCACCTCTTTCCTTCAGGAATCAGGACGCTGATAAGACCAGCAATTCATCTGATCCCAGGTTGCAAATCTTGTATGGCTAGCTCTGAAAGCATGAAAATGTCAATACTGAGAAAAAACAAAACCCTACACATGGAAGGAGTTTGGAAGTGGAAAAGCATCTGCAAGCCATGCACTGGAAAAATCCTCCCTTAAGGAAGAAAGTTAAACAGCAGCATGTGAAGGATGCAGGAAAATTTGTGAATTTGGACATAGGCTGAACGTGAGAGTCCTTTAGCAACCTTGGCCCCAGACATTTAGAGCCATACTGCTAGTGGGGTTGATTGTGCCATATTTCAGTCTCCCTTGTCTGGGTAGCACCATCAGAGGACATCTGCTAATGCAAGATTAACTCTCAGGTCATACTGCTTGCCCTCTGTGTGATGCAAGCTAACTTACAGGTGAGTACTTTAAGTGGTCAGGTCAGTCAAGTTTGCTATGTTCTCAGCAGATATTGGTTAGAGAGACTTGTGGTGCCCAAAAAGGTTTTGGAGAAGAGAGTTTGAACCAAAATGACTCAAGCAGAAAGCCATTGATCAGGTTCTTTCACATTATCTTAATTCAATGTTTGTGTAACGAAGGGGTTTTTGTAACAGACTAATAGGAAGAAAGGATTGTGAGATAAAAAATTCAGCTGAAATAAAGCAAGGCAGTTGGTTGTCCACTGGGTTGATGTAATAATCTTTCATTTCAGAACAGCTGAGTCCTGCACCCCAAGTGTAACCCTCTGGCAGATGCCTCTGGCAGCAACATGAGTCCTGTTTCCATTTGTCTAGCGTAGAAGTGCTGGCAAAGCAGACGTTTCAGGTGGAAAAGAAATGATTTTTTTGTGAAAGAGATATTTATTCCCTGAAATAGGGGAAACTAGGAATTTATTTCTTCTTTCAGGCTATGGCAAGGGAACACAGAATTCCTTTTCCACTTTCCACATGGATATTGGAATTTAAATAGAAAAAAAGAAGAAACCAAAGAAACAAAAAAGTTGATACACACATATGCACATAGTAGCAAATCCAGATAATATATTGTGGTGCTTTCAACACTTGAAAAAATAACTATATGAATTCTTAAATTTCCAAACTTTTAGATCTCACTAAAATTTGCTCAGGTTATTATTACTTTTTTGGCAGAATTTATTCACCAAAAATATTTTAAAATGTATCAGTTTAAGTATACTAAAAAAAATATTAAGAAGTATCACCCTAAAACCAGTTCCTGATCACCCATAATTTGTCTGTAAAGCAGTATTTACTGCATCTATCTAGGATATGCAAAACCTCAGCTCACATTCCTTCTCTAGGAGATGTGAAATTCTGTGCCTTCTGTTTCTGGGAAATATTTAAGTTACAGATCTAATTTCTCTGCCAAAGGCTATTTTCTTCTTACTTTCTCCCACTGAAATCAAAGACAGTCTGGGTTTGATATCTGACTCTGCCAGATGGGGTGCAAGTTATAGCAGCAGAAACACACAACTGCTTTTATTCAGGATGTCCCAAAGGAACAGAACTCTCTAGCCTTGCCCTACAGAACTTTTTATCTTACAGCTAAGAAAAAAAAAATCCCAGAGATTTCTGAATATCAAAAAATTAATAATTTATCCTTTCAATTTGGAAATATTTCCCCCCTAACCTGAAAGAGCTCCATTCATCCCAGAAATTAACAACCTTCCCCTACTAAACAAACCTCTAAAATTTCCCATCTACCAAAGCATGTGGTATGGCTTTATGCTGGAGCAAAAATGAGTTATTCTGAAGTTAATTCCTGTCTTTTGACTACACAGAGTTAAATCTGTGACTAATTTCTTTGAGTGAAGCTGAGCTTTGAGCATGAGGCTAACCCCATGGCAGTGGCTTAGCTGATGTCCTAAAAGCTTAGCATGTGCTGGAGTATCTGACTACACTGGAGCCACTGGAACATGGGAGAGGGGAATGATGAGCAAACCCTGAGCTAAACCTGAAATCTTAAAAAAATATATACCAAAATATGTGTACTGAGAACTGTATGGAACAGTGTCATACCTGCATTGTATATTAGACACCTCACAATAAATAAATAGAGAGTCAAGCACTGAAGAAGAATGAACTTGAAGGAGCTATAAATACAGACAGAAGCATATGGTTTGCAACCTGATCTTCCTTCTGTTCTCAGCATTGGTGAGGTCAAACCTCGAGTGCTGTGTCCAGTTCTGGGCCCCTCAATTCCGGAAGGGTGCTGAGGTGCTGGAGTGTGTCCAGAGAAGGGTGACAGAGCTGGGGAAAGGTCTGGAGCACAGGTTTTATGAGAGACAGCTGAGGCAGCTGGGGGTATTTAGTCTGGAGAAAAGGAGGCTCGGGGGGAATTTATTGCTCTCTACAACTCCTGAAAGGAGGCTGTAGCCATCTGAGGGTCAGTATCTTTTCCCAAGTAACAAGCAATAGAACCAGAAGAAATGGCCTCAAGTTGTGCCAGGGGAGGTTTAGATTTGATGTTTCAAAAAATATCTGCATCTAAAGGGTTGTCAAGCATTGGAACAGGCTTCCCAGGGAAGTGTTGAAGTCACCATCCTTGGAGGTAATTAAGAGATGTGTAGAGATGGCACTTAGAGACATGCTTTAGGGGTAGATATGGATGGCAGTGTTGGGTTAATGGTTGGACCTGATGATCTTAAAGGTCTTGTCCAGCCTAAATGATGATTCTATGCTTCTGAGAGGCCCTGACACACATGTAATGTTTACTTATCAAAGTTGCAAATCACTGTTAATTTATGCTGGGTCTGGCTCTACACAGTGAGGTTACTGAGGCAGTAACAATTTTTAATTGCTCAGGGCTAAGTTAGGGATTTACTGTGTTGTGGTATCAGTCCAGTATTTTATCATGCTCCCAACAATTCCTATGCTGTGTAGATGCTTAACACTGAACAGATAGGGGTGAGGGGATCATGACAAACAAGGAGTGTGGACGTGGGACAAGATATGGACCCAGGGCATGAAGCAGGTTAGAGGGGATGGTGAAGGAAGGTGATGCCTCCCTGACAAGACCCCAGTCTAGCACAGGAAGGCCTGTTTCTAACTTTTGTTGAACTAAGTGATAGCAAAATGCTGTTACAGGTGTAGTTTTAATGCTTGAGAACAAAAAAGCACAAAACAGAGAGGAGGGTAATACTTTTGAAGATTATCTTTTGGATTCAGGCACTTTGTTTTCCAAAATGACTTGCACCACTGCCCTAAGTCTACTGTGGGCTTTCATGAAACTGCTGATGGGCACCTTTAAGAAACCATGCATGCAAATATATGCATTCAATGATCTGTCTTATTTGCTACCCAGAGAGCTTTCAGCTTGGTCCTGACCCCAAGTGGTTTCATGGGAATAAGGGAATCTTCCCATATTAAATCCAGTGGGCTGCGTCAGGCCTTCAAAAGGCATAGAGAATTCCCAGTGGAATCAGAAGGGCAAATGGCAGCCTTTAACCACTGTCTGCATGAAGTTACTGCAGCTCCCAGTTGCTGGGCGTGGTGGTACCTTGAAGGCTCATCTCTGTGACACCCAACCCTTCCATTGCTCTGGCACACCACACATTTGCACCAGCTTTCTTTCACGAGTTCAGCCTCAGCGTACTTCCTCTCCCTCCCTCCTGTTTGCCAAAAATGTGCCAGTTGCAGAACAAAGGAATTATCACGGGGGGGTTTGGCTGGAGAGCTGCAGAGCCCAGCAATTACCTGCTGCTCTCGCCGTGGCTGCACTTTCTGTCATGTTCCATTCCACATTTGCATAGCTGTGTGTATTTGCTCTTTCATCGCTGCCACACACAAGCTGTAATCAGTTCATTTTATGGCTGTCTTCTGCTAAATTCTTTGTTGATTTTAACATGACAGAAGTTGAAAAGATTACATATTATAAATAGATAATTAATATATCAGCACAGCTTGTTTCTCTCTGTCTCTCCATCTCTTTACGAGAATTGGTTTTAATGTTTCCTCTGCCTTTCCGTCCTCCATGTAGATTTCCTGAGAATTAGAATGAAGCTTGACAGCTTGATTAAAATTTCACCTTCTATATTTCTTTTTTTATAGTGGATTCCTATCTTTTGAATAAATGGGTCATGTGTAAAAGATGAAATCACAGATAATTTCCAAGTAGAGTAATTTTTTTCTTAATAGTTTTTTTTTTTTTTTTTTATTTAGTTTTGGCCATAGCTAGGGGATACATTTATATTCTAGGATTTTCATTAAACTATACATGAGCGTTTCATAACATTGGTGAAATTATCTTCTGAATGTCATTTGGGGAAGAGATGTACCATTTTCATTTTTTGAATGGTAAGTTGAGGCACTAGGTTGATTCACTTGCAGAGGAGTTTAGAATTAAATTCTTGCATCCTGAGACTCCAGTCATCTCCTGAATATCCTTCTACTCTCAAGTCACAATATTCATGGCTAGCACACTAGAGAGCATCAGATTTGCTTCACCTTGTGGAAGTCTTAATAATTGTTCCTTCAATAAAGTAAATTTAACCTCTTAAGTCTGCTTTCCTTAGCTACCAGTCAGAAATCTCTTAAAAGTTTTTGAGGGATCCTCATGTCCTGTGGTCATGGTATGGAACACTAATGCAGCACAAGCCATTTTCTGGGGTTCACAAAGACCTTTTTGCAGCTTTAAATGGGGAGAAAGCATAATGCATAAATCTGAGAAGGGGAGTGGAAAATAGGACAGAGATATCTCTATACCCTTTTTATAACTCAAAATCAGATCATTTTACAAATTCTGCGCTTCTCAATGTGAAACTTTATTTCTTTTTCACACACTGGCTTGAGAACACTTATTTGTGTGTGGTAGGAATAATTGCAGGGTGTTTGAGAGAGCCAAGGGGGAGCAGAGGGACCTTAAGTGCCTGGGACACTAGGGATAAATGCTGGGGTAGATTTATCAGGACAGCATATGGTAGATTATCCAAGCCATGTACGAAAATCTTTATATGACCAAGATCTCTAAAACAAATATCTGTTGGCTGAAAAACCTAAAGTAGATGAGTGGCTGGACATGTGGAGATGGGGAACCATAACTCTATTTCCCTGACTAGTGAAGGTGTTTGGGGAAGGGTTCCCAGCACCATTTGTGACGCTATCCTTGTCCTTATCCTTCCCTGCTGGGAATTTTCATCCATAGCCCAGGGTTCAGGAGAGACCCAAAAGGTTATGCCCGATCTTATCCTTAGCCAGCTTTTCCTTCTAGTGGAATCTCATTGAATTCAGCTGAGGCAGAGGTGAAATAGAAGTGTTTCTCTCAGTTTATATTTCTTTGCAGAGCACAGCATGTCAATGCCTAAAGGTAGAACAAAACTGCATGACAAGGACCTCAGCTAAAGAGCTCTATACAGAGCAAGAGAAAAGGGATTTCAATATGGGAAGTGTTTAATACTTGAGGAAAGTTAGCAGAGAAGCTGAGTGTCTTGTATTTTCCTGCACATGTAACAGGATCCCCAAGCCAAAGCTTTCACCATCTTAAGCAGTTTTCAAAGGTAAATGTCATTTGAATTGTCAGGATTTAGTTAAAATTGATGAATTTTCTCCTTCTTGGAGTCAAATTCTGTCCAGAACTACAATCTGGCTAAATCTCCTTTCAGTGGTGCAGTAGTTAAACAACAGAGAAGATACATTGACCTAACAGGCTGTGCCCACAGGGTGTTTTGAACAGAATGTCAGTAGTATTAACACACAACCTGACTTCAATATTTCTGAAAATCCACACATAACATTTGCATTTATAACACTTGAAGTGCAAATGCATTTTAACTTTGCTGGTAGATCCCTTATATACTACAGAGTGATGTAAAATGGTCAGTGTAAATTGTGATCAGTCTTGATAGGTTTTCATTATATTTTGTGGTAGTTTTTTCAAAACTTCTTTAACAAAATTTTTTTTAGAATCCAAATGCACCACTTAGCTGTATAAAAGCACACTGTATGAATTCCTGGTTTAAAAGAAAGAATCCCTAAATGCTGCTGCATAGTATCACTCATGAGACACTTTGGAAACTTTCCTTTCTCTTTAATGAAAAAATCATTTCAAAAAGAAACTCCTGAAAGGAGTCTGCATTTATTGCTAATGCTTTTGGCCTCTGTTAACTATTCTGCAAATCTCTGATGCACTGTAGTTCAATAAATGGGCAACCTTCTCTGTTTTGCGTTTTGATTCTTCTGCCTTTAATGTAAGATAAAACAGTCAGCTTAGTAGGAAGAGAATTTCTAAAGATTCCTGGAAAAATAGAGAAAAAAGCAATAAATAATTTTCAGTAGTCATATTAAAATATGATCAGGAAAGGCTTTTGATGGTTCTCAAGCACTTGTAAAATATGCTGAAAACATGTGGATTTTTTTAAAAAAAGCACAACAGCTTTTCTGGATGTGTTTTAAAAGTTCAGAGCTATCCTTGCTGTACCATGATGATGAGAGTAAAATATTTCAGAATTGTCCTTCAAAGTGCACTTCAAATTCTCAATGCCCTTTACCTATTCTGTATTCAAAATGGAATTGAGGTCTAGCCTGCTTTATAGAGCTGGTCAAAACTTGGAACTGTTTTTACAGAAGAAACTGAAATATTTTGATATTTATTTTGTCCTAAATCAAGAAATGATAAATGAAAAATTTTGCACAAGAAAAGAATGACATTCATTATAAACATCCATATGGAAAGATCAAAACCCTTCATTGAAGTAGCTTGTTTAGAGAAAGTTGAAATGCTTCATTTAAGTTCACAATTTGTTTTGCATAAAAGGCACTGACAATAATTAAAATAAAGGACCCTCCTCTGGTTACTTAGGAAGTGAACACTAATGATAAATTCCCATTGAGTAAGTTTTATTGGGGCAGGACAGTATGGGAATGGGGCAAACCAGGTCTGGAAATCTGGGAATGCATTCTCTAAAAATCCTGTGAACATTACAGGTTACTTGTACCTTATATTTGGGGAACATAAAACATTGGTAATTTTAAATTAAACACTCATCTTCGGTGTAATCTTCTCTTGATCTCTTGCTGATGTCCCTAAAAGAGATGAGATGTTTCTTTTGTCATTACTTTATTTTAGAGGTAGTAAAATAAGATTTGCATGAATTGAGTTTGGGCTTTGGTCTGCTGTTAGCTTCTGATGTTACCATGGCAAAAGGTGTGGTCTTGTAATATTTCATTTTCCCTTTCAGAAAAAGAGGAAAGAGTTGTGCACTACTGTTTTCAGAACTCAGGTTTCACCTGAGGAGCCATGATCTCTGGAGCAAGGTGTCTCATGCCAGCTTACACTTCAGCCCTGGATGAGGCTGGCCTGGAGTCTGAGTGGCTGTAATATCTCTGGAATTTTGGAGAGAGAGCTTGCCAGTCCTGCAGTCCTGCTCTGAATTCCTGCAACTTGGGACTATCAAGGCACACATCGGTCATGCTGGCCTTAAAGAGCAAGATCTAGAGCTGAAGTGTGCCTTCCTGCTGAAAGGAGACACTTGGAACCCCACCCAGAGGTACTGGGAGAAGAACAGAGTCCTTCAGCCATGAGTTAAAGCCCTTGTAGTGTTCCTATTCCTCCGCTATACAATAATACAATGCATAACAGAATAATTCCAAAATCTGATAGACCTCACGTAGTCCACAGTATGGAAGTTAAACTACTATTTATTTTCCCATTATATAGTCAAATTTAAATTAAAAAATGTGCATGCTGCCATAATAAGACTGGTAACTGGTTAAAGAAGTATTAAATCTATGTGAAGTTTGAGATTGTGACACATTGCAGAGAATTCCAGCTTCAGCAGGAGCCCAGCATAGACAAGACTTGGTGCTCACTGCTGCTGTTTTGGTGAGGTAACAGGCAACCATCGAGCTGACAGCATGGCATGTAAAAGATAATTAAGCCTTGTAATTAAGGAGATATTAAGTGCATAATCACATTTATTCATTTAATTAAGTTTGGCAAGTTTGTCCTATGACGTTAGATATCAATTGCTAAAGGTACACATTTACATTTAATAAGCGTAATTTCTGACTTGCCTTATTTTGTTATTTGCCAAGTGAACACCTAGAGAGCCCTTTTAAATGGATTAAGCAGGAGTATAAGCTTAATGCATTACAAGAGAATAATGGTACTTTTATTGCTCATTAAATTTTGAGTTAATTATGTAGCAACCAGGTTTATGTTTTATTATATGAAACCTTAATATGTGGGCTCTTAGAAGTAGTCTAAAGGAAGGAAAACAACTTCAAAATGTACTGCATAAGGTCTCTTTCAAATGCATTTGCTTCAGGAAAGCCACAGCTCTGCAGGTAAGAGAAGGCAGGCACCCAGTGCTGGGTTCCTCCATCCAGAGCTGAGCACAACACTTGGAACCTCCCATTAAGACTTATTGTGGCACTTTACCTTTCTCAGGAAGAAGACCATATTTTCTTTCTTCTCCACCCAAGTTTTGTTACATTTTGGTTCTTTTACTCTCCTTTTTATTTTTTTTTCCTCTGAGCACCTAAAATAATATTCTCTACTGTAGGGACTAGTCTGACCTAGGTGAAATCTTCTCAAAATAGCTATTGGAAAGTTTGGTGTCTAAGGAACTTTCCAAAAAAGAGACATATGTCCAAAAAAGAAGTTTTTGCCCAGATAATATTAGGTATCTCTTTTGGAATGGGATGTCCTTCTCTCCTGTATAGGGGAAACCCGAAGTGGCTGAGTTGGGGTATGTAGTTTATGTTAAGACAGTAAAGGATAATGGAGAACAATTTTTGCAGACTACTGACAATGAAATATGGACATGAAAGAGAGAAGTTCTGATCAGGTCTGTCTCAGGGAAAACAGAGCGAGATTCTAACATCTACACAGGACCTCCCTAGTTAATTTTTTTTCCCATTGATTTCATTAGGTTTTAGACCAAGTCATTATGTGTTTCATTTGCTCCAAGCTTCCTCAAACAATGTGTACTAGATATGGAATATGGGATTTGAAATGATGTTTCAGTGTCCTGCATTCCTGGTGACTGTGGGAATGCTACAAATGTATGAGAGATTCAAGCAGTTCTAGAAGTTTGCTGTAGTAAAAGCTCCAGTGAAATTTAAAGAATATCCTCAATGAAAAATATATTTCTAATTTCCACACATAAACATTTATGGCTTCCTTTGTATAGCTGGAAAAGAAAGTACTCATTTTTAGAAATAAACTTCCCATGTGAGTAATTAAATAAATTATTCAAGTGTGTGCAATTCAGTGATATTCCATGGGGATGAATTTTATGGGACAAGTATCTGGAAGGATACATTTACAGTTTAAAAGTCTCTAAGTGTGCAATACTAGATGAAATTCTTCTTTTGTGGTATCGAACCTCTGATTTCTAATTGTGATTGACTGCCTTTTTGAAACCTTTTCTCCTGATTTTAGACATGCATCTTTTTGGTGGAACTAAAATGTAATAAACTCAGCGACCTGAATTTCATTATTTCATAGAAACCTTTGCCAGATGCTGCAAATAGCTGACAATATTGAGGGAGATTTTTCACGATGAAAAGCAAAATTGTAAAGTGTCTTCCAACTATAAAATATCATGTGAATGTGAAAAAAACTTTATGATGCCCAGCACATGGACTCCCCCACAAGGTTTTGTTAGATTAACTTTCATACCAGAATTTAATGTTATCTGATAAGGTGTGAACAGAATTTTCAATGAAGCAGCAAACAGGACACAGATGATAAAACAGTGAAGTTAAATGAAGATAAGGCAACTTTGTTGCAAAGCCAAAAATATTCCATTTGAATAATTCCAATGTAGCAATTTTAATCCTGCTCAACCAAATCTCTTGGAAATGTAACCAAAATGATTTTTCCTGCCTCCAACTAAACTGGGTTTTGTTTTGTAAACTATGTAAGATTTTATTAGGTTCTATGGAAATAATTTCTTTGAATTTATTCAAACCACATGTTTATTATTGTGCCTGGGATTCAAAGATTGAAACATTTCAAAATGCTTTTATCAACATAGAAACACAATTGCTTTGACTTCCATTCTGTAAGGACTTCCACCAAAGCCAGTGCTTGGCTTTTCCTCAGATTACAGAATCACACCTGAGTACCTGTCCACAAAGGGGAGCTGTTTTTTTATGGATTGATTTGAAGGAGCCACGAATTCCTTTGCAACCTGCACAATAAACATGTATGATTGTACAATGAAATGCATGGGAACCCTGGAGCAGCATCAGGTCTGATAAAAATTCCTTTAATAACATCTACTGATGTCGACCAATAATGTGACCATATCTTCCTTTAGGAAGAAAAGTTATGCTTGCCAGTGGACAAGTGATTTCATCAGACAGCTTTTTGGAATGAGCTTCATCTTGCAGGTCCCTCAGGTAGCAGAGAGGTGAAAATGAGGTGTCAGAGCCTTCACCATTGCCTTGTTACCTAAGGAAGTTCACAGAGACTCCTGCAAGTCTGCAAATGTGCCAGCCTGCCTCTTCCCCTCTTGCCAGACATGACTTCACTCAGTAACTTCCCATTTCTTTGATGCCCTAAAAACTTTCTGGCAGTGGAACCACAAAATGAGTGAGCCTTCCTGCATCATCCTTTGTGGAATCCTCAGGAATAGTACAATGGTTACTATTGCTATTACTGCCTTAATCACACTGAAAAGGAAGCATGCCCTCCCTGAGCTCAGTGTCTCTGTATTTTAACCTTTACATTTCAGCCTGGCTCAGTCATCAGTCAGTGAATTCTGTTCCTTATGCCAGATCTTGAGGACTGTGCCCACATCACCTCCCGAGATCCTCTCCCTCATCTCCTCCTCCAGCTCCTGGGACAGCATTTATGGACTCTCCACTGGAAATGTCCTCATGGATAACTTTGCTGCCTTCTTCCACTTTTCTAGGGACAGAAGAGCAGCAAGAGAGCCTTACAGGTTAGGTGTAATCTATAAATGGTGTTATCTATTTCCTGAGCCTTGCTGCTTTGTTTTGATTATGTGAAATTAAAGGGGGAAAAAATTGTGACAAGAGAAGTTGTGGTCATTCTGATCTTAATACAGGTATTGTAATGACCAATACACAAATGGCAGAGGAGGAGCACATGAGTGGGAATGAGAGGCAGTGTTTCAAATAGCTTAGCCAGTTGTCATGCTCATGGACTGGGTATGTTCTTGGTGGTGGCTTTCAGACCACTTCAGTGCTCATGTTTCCTGAAAGCCTGGGTTTAGGTATCTGAAAATTTCTGTGAGTATAAGATGGGTAGAATAGATGGGATATTGGAATGAATCTAGATCACATTATTTGTATATCCTGCTCTCTGCAATTACCCCAAGGCAGGGTTAGAATAATTACATTTTCACCTAAACCTCACTGCTGATTTTAGTGTAGTGCAAGATCTGTGGTTCTGAGTTGTTTTTTAAAACAACTTCTCTTCCCTGGACATGCTTTCAGCTTAAGTCCTAACTGGTATGCAATGATAAACAGAGGTCAGCTGGCAAACAAAATAGTGTCAGCATTGTTATTTCTTGGCAACACAGTGACTTCTTTGGCTAGCTGAAGTTTGTGTGACATGATTTGGCCGTCCTTAAATAAATAATCCGTGTTTGGAAATAAGATTGACCTTATAACACCAATAATTGTGTGGTCACAGCTCAAGACATTTTGGGTTAGAGAAAGAAATGAATTTATTGAAAAGTGATAGGAAGATGATAGTTAAAATTCAACACATAAATATTCAGTTTAAGTGGAAAGAGAGTGATCTATCTGGCTGCTGCTGTTTCTAGACCAGGGACATTATTTGCATTCTTTATTTTGCTGATGATGTTAATCTCAGAAAGAATGTACTGTAATATTGAACTGATAAAATGCTTGGTATCAAATTGAGAAATTTTCATGGTGACTGGACAGCTGCTGACAAAAAATTACTTGGAGAATATCAAATGTTCTGTGATAGCTTGCGGTAGGTGATGGGAGCTGTTCCCTGCCTCAGCATTTGTACACAGAGCTGACAAACTGTCACTCATTTTTACTGTTGTTCCCCCCCTTTATCCCTATTTTTTTCCCAGTTGCTAGGTGGCTTTTAGCTGTGATGACCACTGATAAGACTATGTATCATTTTGGGCTCCTGTATTTTTCTAAATCTTCACTAGTGGCATGGAGAAATCTACCTGCTTTTCTCTAATATTGCCAACTCTTGCTATCTAGGATCTGCTTTGTAGAGAAAGGAATCATCAGTCTGAACTTGAACGTATTATTCTCAGATAGCATATGTCATCAAAGAAAATAATTTAAAAGTGAAGGATGATTTCTCAGTCCCTAATCTCCACAGCTTTGCCTAAGAAACTTATATTTGTCCATATTTAGTCATTAACCTGTTGCCTGGCATGAATTTGCTCTGTACATACCAGTCCTGGCCATAGGTAGAGCAGAGACCAGAGACAGCTCCAGCTTCTGGCTGTTGTCATCCTTTCTTGGGAGGTGTTTACTCCATGAGCTGTTCGGTGCCACTTGCCTTCAGGCATTTGTGCTATGCCTTGATTTTAGGAGGAGGCTTTATCGCTGAAGGACATGAAAAGACCAAGAACAGTGGTGGCAAGGAAGCTGGGGTAGAAGTGCCATTTGGCACAAGGCTGGGGTGAAGGAGTCTGGTGTCACTCTTGGTGCAGGTTGGGGCAATCACTGAGTCAGTGCATGGTGGAACATACCCAGTGCTGATAACAAGGCCTTTGTTTTTCTGCAGCTACCTCGTAATTTAACAGCAAAATCCTGCACTTTGTATGTGACCTTACATACAAGCAGCAGGAGCTGGATGGTTAATATCTGTTGCCTTTGTGCAGCAAAGTGCTCAATTTTGAGTAAACCTGGGCATGTAAATTACAGGAAACTAAATGATGATGATGAAACCAAATTGAATCCCTCTGCTTTTCCTCATCTTACAACATGAGGCTTGAAGGCAAAAATAATATAGCAATCTGAACTGAAAATGAATAACTGAAAAATGCTCTGTAAAATGGAATAAGGACTGAAAGGCATTCTGTTTTACTAGATTTTAAATCCAGTTGTTCATACAGTAGGGATATCAGTATTGCAAGTGAGTTTGGGGTTTTTTTGTTAGCAGATTATGATGATTTACTTAGCAAAGCAAGATTTATTTTTTTTTTAAGAAAATATCACTGTACCGAAATTTCATGAAAAAAGAACTAGGCAGCTGTATGCAAAGAGTTTCACTAAGACCTGCACACACTGACAGAGGTAACAGGGATTCAGAAGACACATCTTTGGCTGATGCAGTTCTTCCACAGAAAGTGTTAGGGCAGCAGGCAGATGCCCAGGTGCTGCCTGGGCTGAGATTTAGCCAACTGAACAGGGAAACTGCTGGACATGACATGAGAAATTGCTGGATATGACATAAAGCAATGTTGAGAAGCTGACAAAAGTTATGGAGAGCTCTATGGAGGATGGCTGTACTGCACAGGTTAAGGGGAAGCTATGCAAGAAACCGAGGAACTTCGCCCAAAAATGGACTAAATTAGACTTTTGAGTGGGTCAAATCTTTGAAGTCCAGCAGTAACTAGATGACTGTATCAGTAATAACACATAGAATGTACGAAATTTCTGTATGGATGTAGCAAAACTGGGTCCAATGCAGAATAATTATTTATGGGCTGTAGCTGGATTGGAGAAATGGAGATATATTTCAAATATTCCAAGATTTGTCATTAGCTGCTTAAAGAAAACATGCACATACAAAATCAAAACCACCAAAAATTTATTTTGGGGTTGGTTATTTATGCTAGGGTGATGTCACAGAGCTTAATCAGACTTTACCCTCTGAAGGCAATTTAAAACTTTCCGGTCTGATTCAAGGAGTGAAGCACAGGTTGGGTGAGCACACTCCACCTTTTAATGAAATGAGGCTCCTGAAAGGAAAAGAAACAGTGAGGAAGAGAACAAAGGGAAGTGTGCATAAGCAAGATTGTAGAAATAAACTCTGTGGGAGGAAATGAGGTTAAGCTAGAGAGATTTTAATTTAGGCATGTCCCTAAGTACCTTGTTTAATTGTACAGGATGAAGTCCAGGAAAATATTCAAACATCTCAGTAACAAAAACTCATGCTTTCATTTATCTCCTTTCAATCTGGCTTGTGTCTTTAAGTTTTTTCCAGCTTCTGTAAAGGGCTCAACAGAAATACCATGGCTCCTCTCACAAGTGTTTTAATTCTCTAAACAGATTTTAAAGTTGTAGGCTGCTTGTGGCCAAATATGCCTCTTCAAAATGCAGATTACTAGAGTAAGAGTTATGTTAAAGGACACAGGGTAAGGTGCTGAAATTATGATACATATCTCATGATGGATTTTCTTTCTAGGGAACTAATAGAGTTTAATTGTGGAGTTAAAGTGTCACAACATAACATAGTATTTGAGGAAAATGAAAAATCTCTGGGTTTGTATGTTCAGGCAGCTGATGAAGATATCTGTATGGAAAATGTATGGCATTCATATTTTTTATTAAAAGAGGAAGTAAATAGAGATGAATGCTATAGATTAATGACCAGATTCCATCTGATTATAAGGAGCAACTGCCTCAGTTGAAGCTGTTACCATGTCACATCTCATTACTAAAAGTTCAGGGTCTGTAAGGCTTCTGAATTTCTAGAAGTGATATGGCTAATTTTTCCTCTAACATAAAATTAGGCATCCTCTCAATCATGGAGTTAACAGGTTTGGCTTTCGGGGATTGCCACCAGCAAAGATGTAAAATTCAGGTTACTGTAACCAGTGTTCACAAAGCATTAAACTGCACCGTTCATGAAAGGGTAAGAATATGAATCCTCTCTGCATTGCATACTGAAATACTACTGCCAGTTTGGCTGCCTCACACTCTCAGTTGGGAGGGCTGCTCTTCTTTTCTGATCTGAAAGTCTCAGGCAGTGTTGCTGTGTGCAGTTGAGCAGCAATGGTCCTTTAAGCAGTGCATGAAACAGTCCCTGCTCATTGCTTTATTGAGTGCTTTGGGGAAGAGAAGGGCTGCACACAACTGAGGAATAATTGCCAGCTGTGTCTTTGGTTTTGCAATTCTCTTGCCCCTCCTTTGAATTGTTCCAGTTCAAAGCTGGTGGTTGTATTAGCTGGGTAGCAGCTGAGCAGCTCTTCTGCCATTTCACTGCTGCCCAAGAAGAAAAGCACCTGAAACAAATCTCATTGTGAGTCCAATGTCATGTGTGCAGTGTCTCTCCACTGACATGCTGACACATCAAAAACTTTCTGTGCTTTATGACTGCACAGACTCTACAAGTGAAATATTTGATTTGATCTAACAAGCAGTTGTATGAATCGACAGGTAAAAGACATAAATCCTCCTGGGACACCCCTGTGCTTTGCTCTGAACTCTTTCAAGTCACCGTTTATTCAGGTAGTTTGATCTAAGCCTTCTCCTTTGGTGTGTTGTCTGGAACCACTTACCTGTTTGTAATTCTTTGTTAAAACACTTGTCTGCTTGGATTGATCATTGTCTCTTCTACTTGTCTTTTATCTGTTTATATATCTGAACATACTGGGGTATTTGCACTACAAAAAACGATGCAGAGATTGGTAAATTATCAATCAGTGTCTTCAATAAGTGGCCTACAAATACCTGAGGCAAGCCCATTTCATCCTCCCCCAAAGAGACCTTTTTTCTGCAGCATTTCATCAATAGGATCTAATTATGGTGAAATTTTTTCTTGGCCATTGTGCAGTTTGAGATCTGGCCTTACAAATATCACATCAGTTATTAAGTACAACAGAAAAAGATTTTAGACTTTCTTATTCCTACCAAACCTTCTCCAAAACCACCCTATGTAGCTGGCTGTCTGAAAGCCCACAAAAGGATTGGGGATAAAATATATTCACTAGGAGATAAGTGGGAAAAAATAATGCTGTCTGGACAAGATTAAACATCCATAAGAGGTGACATAACAATGTCACTTTTAGGATGTAGTTCTTTTCTATTGTTGTACAAGTTTGAAGTATTTAATGTATTTAACAAGGACCTTTTGCCATCCATTTTGCCTTATCCCACTGATCATTGCCTCCATTATTTTAGTGGAGATGAGCAATTTTTCTCCTAGGTTGTCTTTCATTCAAAATGCTGATTGGTCTTCTGGAGCAAATTCATTGCAAATAATTGTGTAGATTCAACTCTTTCTGTGCAAGCCTGGGTGATGCAGCATTAGCTGCAATAGTTACAATTGCTGCCTTACTCATTTCAGTGTTTAATATATTCACCATGCTCCTGCATTTCAAACTGAAGGGCACCTTGCCTTGGAAACAGCCTCTGTGCTCTCAGATGAAAACTAGAATACAGGCAAGCAAACATAAAGCTGAAGAGACAGCTTCAAAAATTGCAGCTCCAAGAGCTTTTAAATAAAGACCAGACTGGCACACTTGCATTACAGAAAACCACATTAAAACACACTAATTGCAGGCTACTCTTATTCCTTGGACTTCCACATGCCCATCAAGGGATCTTTTTCAATCAACCTTGTCATATTTGGTCACTCTGTATTTCTTCTCATCTTGCTGAAGGACCATTTGTAGAAACAATAGATTTATCTGTGATTCAGTAGAGTTCAGCAAAACACTGGGCAATAATCAAAGTCCTCCCATGAAAAAAATTCTTAAAGGGCTTTCCATTATTAACAGTTCAGCTGATGTCAGTGTTTACTTTATTATCAGAAATATTACTAGTTTTCCTCTTAAAATGACAACAAATAATGCTTTGAAAATAGCTTGCTTAATCAAAGGAGGTTTACCTGGATTTCTACAAGGACATTTATGGACACTGCACATCAAAGCAATTTGTACAAAAACAGGTTAGAAAAAAATGCATTTACATGACTATTCCTTCGGCAAAATATGACTTCTGTATAATTTCTCTCTTTTTTTCTTCTTATCTTTTTTCTTCTTTTCTTTTTTCTTTTTCTTTTTTCTTTATTCTTTTTCTTTTTTCTTTATTCTTTTCTCCTTTTTTATTTTTTTCCTTTTTTTTCTTTTTTTCCTTTTTTTTCTTCTTTTTCTGCATAACTTGTAAAATCAGCAGGCAGCCAGGAACTGTGTTCTGCACACAACTTATTTTGTCTTCTGGGGAGTTTGAGGTGCCAGGCTGTCATCCTGGGAACCTCCCCAGCAGACCTTGTGGCCCTGGAGGAGGCAGCTTTAGCACCAGTGTGTAGAAATGAGACCAGCTGATGCCCAGCAGACCATCTCACAAAATCAGCAGGTAAGTAGCATGCTACTCATGAGTTTCACTCATCCAGCATAACACTTGCGTGGGAACATCCTCACTGCAGAAACCAGATGGGTGCACAATTGTGAATTTCTCTGGAGCGAGATATCCACTGATCACCCCACCTGAAGCCATGGGGTGAACTCTGGCACGGATACTTCAAGGATGACATCCTCTTCAAAAAGCTGCAGGCTTGGTCAGAGGTCTAAGGCAGCTGTAGGCAGCCCTTATCCCTGGATTTCCCTAGTGCTGGATGGAAACCCCATGCCTCCCATTGCTCTGGGCCTTGGCTAATCCACGCCTCCCTCAGTCCCCAGCCCCTTACTCCTCCAGCAGTAGGATGCAGCCCAGCTCATCACACTCTTGCAGTGTGGCCTGTTCAGCTCCTTTGGATAATGCCTTTAGGAAGCAGAGGTAGGGTTTGGCCATTAATTTCATGTTTTTGTTGCAAAGAGCAAGGTTCTTTTCTTTTGCACTCTGGAATCGATTAAGGAAAAAACAAACAAACAAATAAAACCAAACAACCACAAAGCAAAGCAAAGCAAAACAAACCAAAACAAACCCTGATTAATATTCCAGGCCATCTATTTTATGGTTGTAAAAAGCCTCTGTGCACACATTCAGGCTCACACTGTCCCAGGAAACATTGGCGTTCAGCTCGCTAGAGGCCTGCATACAGATCATATTTCTCTTCAAAAGCAAAGTATGATTTTATTTTTCTTAGGCAATGTTAAGGAGTATTTATTGTTCTCCTGGAGAAAGAAGGGGGTGTGCGTGTGAAATGTAAAGAGAGGATTCTGGAAAAACCCTGGTATCGTTAAACTAATGCTGCTGTGCATTACAATGAAATGCCGTACTTGTGAAAGTATGTGACATTCAATATCCAGCAAATTCATTGTTATTACTGTACATTGAATGTCAAACGAATTCATAATGGTGGTGTATTGAAGGTAACATATTGTCTTGGATTCAAACAATGCAGTTCCATTGAAAACTCACATGAGCCATTAGGGCAGTGGATGGCACTTTCAGAGCTCCACTGACTGGGATGTTTTAGTGCTCCTGTTAACTCACTTATGAAAACAAATGGCCCAGGAATGGGAGCATAATCCAGAGCCACATGAGGTCAGTGTGGGTTTTTCCTTTTACATCAATAGGCTGAGGATCGAGTCCACAGGGTGGAGAGGGGAGGAAGGAAGGAAACAATGTTAGAAGAGAAATCAGTGAAGAAAAACTCTCCATCACACTTCCCTTGGGTATTTTTTCATAACAGCTTTCTGGCTGGATTTAGCGCTATGTAAAGGAGAGGAAAAAACCCCACAATAGCAACTTGCTACTGGAGGAAAAGGACAGAATTATGTTAAAATCCACTGCTTAGCTCAGCTAGAGTATTTAATAAAATCTCTGTTTCCTTGTATTTGCTTATGCCCATCATGACTGAAACAGTCTTGGGGAGGCCTCTGGAAAGGAGAAACTGTTTTGTGGTATGCATGGGCAGAGTCCTGTTGGACCAATTACACCTGTGAGGAGGAGTTACTCAGCACCTCCAGGTGGGAGGACAGCAGCACACACAGAATACCTGCTGGGGGCTGTAAGAGGCATTGACTCTGAGAGTGAAACTGTTTAGAATAAAGTTTATTCCTTTCTGCTGAAAAGAGACACTGGTATGCTATCCCAGATAATTTAGAGCAGTTTGCTCTTAGTGCATTATATCATCAAATGGAGTGGGAAATTATCTAGATTGCAGTGAAATGATTTTCTTCTTTGCTTAAGCATATGGATTGCCTCACACACTCACTGTTGAAAAAAAGTGTTCAGCAGGCAAAATAGGCCCAAATATAATTTTTACAGCTTCTGATTTCTTTCATCAGTCTCTTCATTTGCTTTTAAGAGTTTTTTTTCTCCTTTATCTACTGTCTCTATCTTTCCAGTGCCATTTTCCTCTTCCACATTTTTCCAGGTCAAGAAACCGAGCAGGCTTCTTATTTCCCCGTCCCCTCCACTCAAAGTTTTAAACATCTCCTTTCTAGTTTGTTCTCTGTCCCTTACTGATGTTCTCTGCAGTCTCCTGTTGTGGTTTTATCTCTCAGCACTTCATATCAATAGAAAATAAGTCACAAGTGGGAGGGGGCTTAGGTAGGCTGTGCAGCATGAACAGATGACTCTAGCAGCTGAGTCACTGGTTCACTTTATATAATTCTCACAGTTTTCCTCTATTTACTGCTTCAGGAGGAGGCCAAGCCTTTGGAGACCAGCAAGTATTAGACTCTAGTTTTTCCTTCCATGATGAACACACTCTCTGTGGCCTTGTTTATCTCAACTATAAAAGTAGAGGACCAGAATCTGCTCTCTGTGGCTTCCTGGTAAATCTGGAGCTGCTTCATTGTCTTCACTGGAATTATGCCAGGTTTATCCTGATGACAAGCAAGACAGAACATAGCCTGGAAGTCAAGTAGATTGTGGAAGATGTAGCACTCCTTCCCAGGCTGGAAAAGGGGTGTGAAAAACAGCTTTCTCACTGATTTTGTAATGACCATAATGGTGGTCAAAGATTTTTTTCCTTTACAGCGTAAGCCTGAGTCTGATGACCTGAGGCTTTATTGTTGAAAACAGCAATCCCAGTCAACACTTCCAGAGACTTATGCACTGTTTATAAAGCTTGCTAGAATAAATCTCTGGCAAGGAAATTCTTTGTACCTTTACCCAAGGGGGAATACTGTGCTGGCAATTCTGTTGAAATTTTCACTCCCATCAAAGGTGTATAGTCCATGATGTCCCATGCAAGTAGACTCATGAAGTCTTGACCCTGATGAAGTCAGAGGGTATTTTGACACTGAAGGTGGAATTTCATCAGTACTCGCCAGAATGAAGAACCTCTGCCAACACATTACATCTAAGAAGTGAAGATATTAATGGACATTAGTTTAGTACTTTACTGTCATCCCACAGCATGCCTGGGAATTGATATAGAATCGGAATCATAGAATGGTTTGGGCTGGAAACCTTGCAGATCATCTATTTTCCCTGCTGAGGAGGTTCTATGATCCAGTCAGATCAGGTCTCCCCCAGATAAAATTGTCCTCGGCCCTGGCATTTATTCAGTTACTTCAGAGAAAGCTCAATCTTTCCTAGAATGCTCTTAGAAATATATTTGCATAAGGGAGGGTCTGGCAAAGTACTATACTTTAAACAAAAGCTTGGGAATTTAGAAAAAATATGGCTACAAACTGCAGCAATAGTTGAAGAAATGTTACCTTCCAGAAAGTGTAACTTAATACAAATTTGTTGCCATATATTCATGGCAGTCTGCTAAAAGCAAAAACCTTTTTTGTGCACCTGCAACACAGGTATAGGTATTTTGGGCTAGCAAGGTATTACATATTTGCTCTACTAATGCAGCTGAGTGGGGTAACCCTCCACAAAGACCCAGTGACAAAATTTTGGGTGTGAGTTTGGACAAAATCTTTGTTGAAAAACACAACAGCTTTCAGGATTCTGGCTATTTGTGGAAGAAGGCATGTGAAGTACAGAGGAGACCTCTTTCAGTTGCTATAATAAAAAAAAATTAAGAGCCTTAGAAATCCACACTGCCTGGAATGTTGAGTTTATAACAGCATTTCTCAAGATGTCATAGAAACAAAGCACCACAGGCAGTGTTTTTGTCAGACAGGGAGTAGGGTCAGGATGTACTTGGATTCGAAACCCTCCAGGGAAAGTCAGTTTTCTGTAGGGAAGTCTTGACTTTCTCACTCTAGTGGAAGAACATGCACTATAAATCTCTGTTCTGACAAAGTGAGCAACCACAGGCACTGGGGTCAGTTCTTAAATAACACTGTAAGCCAGTGCCGAACAGCAGCCCAGTGTGTTGCTGGAAACTGCGCTACAGGAGGATCAGAGCTACTGACTTCTTGCTCAAGACACTTTTTTACTGAGATGCTCTTACTGCTGTTTCCAAGTCGGGTTATTAAGGCAGCTACAGAAAGGACATTTTTCTCATACTGTAAGATGAAAAAGCAAAATGTGAAGAATTGTAGCAACTTCCTAAAAATAATCTCTTGTGCAGCCCAGATCTTTTGAGTCTCACTCAAATGCTCTCACCAATGGATGAGACAGGTACTCCACTTCTTCTTCCTGCAATGAGGAAATGATCTTGTGTTGTTGCAAAATGTTTATAAAATATTGGTCCAGAGACCCAACTTAAGGTTTCACCCTAGGAGCACTTCTGCCTGGACAATTTAAGATGGGGAGGCAAATGAATGGATGTCATCTCTTAACCCAGAGATGTTTCTGAGTAACAATAAACTGTAGGGTTTTGTGCTTCATCAGAGGAATTCAATTCAAATCCAAATAACTTCCTATATTCTGGCTCACTGATTTCAGGGCTGCTTCATCAAAACTATATAGCAGGCTCTAAATCCAAATTTTTGAATACATGTGCATCCAATTTGAAAATCTGAGTGCTCCAAGGCTTTTAATTCACCCGTGTGGCACATTTAGGTTAGACTGAAGGAGATTCTGAACCCAGTAGATTTTCCAGAGGGTTTGAGTGGATGTAATAGTAGCTGTCTGGCAAGTAAATTCATGTCAGAATGGGCAACCATTTACCATTATGCTCCCTACCAGCCTTCAGAAATGTCACTTACACAAGCTCAGATTCCCTGTCAGCACTGTAAGCTGCTGGTGGATATCTCCCAGGCAATCACAGGGGGCCTGAGACAATGAAGTTGTTGCAACAGGAAGCCACACTTATGCCTGCATAAATCTTTCACTACTGAGAAGGAGTTGCACCAATTTTGACTTGTACCCTAAAGTTTCTGGTTTCTTGGGTTTTGGAAAGACTGCTGTGGTCACTAGTTATGTTTATTTTATTTACTGTCAAACTGGAGTGCTGCATATGGCATACATATGGAAAGGCTGTGGAAATAATAACTAGAAAGTGGTGGTACCAAACTTCTTTAGCTTTGTAGTATTTTCTTTCATTTCAATATAAAAAATTATTTTTCTTCATGCTCTATATTTTTCCTTTTTATTGTTGTATTTTGACTTCTATTTTAGCTGACTTACCCACTCACACGTATACTATCTTATTCTCTGGAGACCAGAGAGGGAGGAAAAGTCAGAGCTTTGAAGATCAGTTGCTGTAGAGAGTTCATTAAAATTTGGAGTGAATCTCAGACTTTCCTGTTGACTTAGGTATCAGTGATGCTAGTGGGAAATCAGCCATTTCTAACATTTCTGTTTTTCTGATTTGTACATCCCTTTGCTTCTTAAAAAGAATACAAGAAAGAATAGGGAAAGTCTATCCAAAGTTCCACCAAGCCCAGTGTCTGGTCAGTGTCCACCAGCTCCTTGCACACGAACAGGGAGAGGAGAAATATCAGCGACACTCTGATCTCTGTATCCTCTGGGGTTTCCAGTTTTATTTTTCAGATCTGTGGCTCATTCACCTTTTCCCTGTATTTTTTTTTGTCTTCTGATATCATTTCGCTTCTTTTTGTTTTCCCCACCTAGGTCTTCGTTTTCTGGGGAGGTTTGTGAGGTTTCCTTAGGGCAGAGTGTCAGGTTGATAATACAGGCAATGGTGGTGGTAGATGTTATTTAGAGTCTGAAGGGCTGTCTGCAGCACTCCTAGTTGTGCACTAGCAGAGGGGAAGGACTGGTCAGCTCTTTATTTGCATTTAATAGCCATTGATGGATTTTCCCACCAATTATTGAGAGGTAGCCCTTCCTGTCCAGCCTCAAAGAACTGAACGAGTTCGGGCAGGTTGTTCAAGAAACTCTTAATCCGTTTGAAACATCAACAATGTTATGTATTTACATATCTGAAAGCTCTAAGCCTCCTTAAAAGAAACATGTTTAGATGGAGCAGATGTCTTGCCACAGCTTTCCCATATAACTCCTTGTTTGCAGCCACCCTCGACCTGGTGCCTGACATTCAGTGCAGTGCTGAAGCTGTAACTCCTATTGCTGAGCAAAATCCTCAAAAATCCAGTGTGGGGCCACCAATCTTCATACAAATCCAGCTAATGCACAGACCTGACCTCACCTCATCCTGCACCATCCCAGGTCCCAAGGTGTTTCCAGATCCTAATGCAAGCCATTGAAATCTTCCTTGGGTGGTGATCTGAACACAGTGAGTGTTCCTTCCTATACAAATGGGTGATTCCATTCTTATACACTCATCTGGGATAAAGGAGACACTGAAAACCATTTTCTTCTGGTATTTGCATCATAATAGGGTCCAAGTTAACCTATGTCACCTGTGTGCTTTCCTGTACTGCTCCAAAACTTAGCAAGGTGAAGGAAATGCTGCACTGAAGGTGTGAGGGATGGTACAGGAATGCAGCAATCTGCTACATTACCCTGGGTGCCACAGAGAATGTGGGATGAATGAGACTATAAATCAACACAACACAGAGTTTTGTCTGTACACATGGATGGTGCATTGCCCAGTTAAAAGCTGTTTCAAATTCCTGCTACATGGTGAATTTCAGGTGTGCTTGATACATGATACACTTAGCAGACAATCCTCCCTTATCAATACAGCCCTGTTTGAATGGCTCTAGGCTGGCCTAGAGATGGCAAGATATTCCAAATAGGACTGCTACAGCAGGACAGGCTCTATTAGCAGCCAGCAACACCAACACAACTCATCCTGATTAAAAGAGTGCAGCACATTTACAAGGACAGGAATGTCATCCCTGTTCTGTGATGTAGTGAGCTAAAGGGAACTCAGGAATGAAACACTAATTTCAAAAAAAAAGGCTCTGAAATATGCTTTTATATTAACCCCTGCTGTTGAAGACACGATCCTTACAGTGCCCACTCTTATCAGAACGGGATTTTCATGAGGGTTTGTAGTGTTACTGCTTTTTTCCTTTTCAGATAGATCCTCCAAGGATGGGCTTGTTGATGGGCTTAGTAAGGATTTTGGGACTTGACTTGTACCAACCTTGTCACAACAAACATGTTTTCTGTGGCAATGAAGACCACAGAGAAACTTGCTTTCTGTCATTTTTTCATGCTTGTGAAATAGAGGTCTCAGTGCTTACCTTGGTCACAAGGAGAACTGCAGAATTAATGCTGCACAGTTAGCAGCAGCAAGATCAATCTTTTGAAATTCAACCTGAAATTCTTAGCTAGGGCAGTGTTCCTGTTGGACTGCTTCTGTTGGACTTTCTGCTGAGCAAGGAGCACAGAGTCAGATCCCAAGTATTTGCCAACACAGTGTAAAGCATTGACATTCAGCTCTTACTGTGGAATAATTGCAGCCACAGGTTCTTTGTGTGATACTGCAGAGAGACATTTACACTGCCTGTCACCTCTTTAACCTTCCTAAATATCTCACATCTTCAATTATGAAGAAAAACCCAGCATTTTGACTTGAAATGCTGATTGTTTCACAATCCTGACAAGGCAATTTCCATGAGAGAAATATTTGGAGCCCAGCTGCTTTGTCCTTTCCTGCGTCTTGGCTGGAGCTTTGCACTGCAACTATGACAATGATCTTTCAGAGACAGATATGGTAGGAATGAGGAATCAGCTGGAAGCAGATAATAAGAGACATGCAATTAGTTAAACATGTATGGACCATGTGTAAGAGACAAACTACCCTGTCCACTGCAGCTGTGGGTGACCAGTGACTCAGCAACAGCTGATTCTGTGGCTGGACCTTGAAAGCAATGCCACAAAGATAACATCTTTCTGCAACTACAACTGACTGACTTGCTGTGTACCAAGAGAATGGCTCAGAGTTAATCAGGCTGGCTGGAACCAGTGCTGGGAGAATGACTGTCAGATAGTGCCTTGAGTGGCACTTTGAGAAGTGTCTGACTTCCTCCTATTGGAGGCCTGAGGGCAAAACTTGACCTGAGCTTTTCAGGGGTAGAGACAAAACCAAGTTTTTCTGCTCAGAGAGGTACTTTGGTGATGGGAAAGGCCAAAGAGAGAGAGATTGCTTCTGTGAGCAGGACAGGCACGTGAAGTGACTGGGCATCCTTTCACTTCCCAGAGCAGCCTCCACACCAGCACATCCAAGGTTCCCCCTCAGCAACCAGCCTGGCATAAGCAAAACTTGTTTGGGGCACAGAGCAACCTGCATCTGCCCAGAAGCTGACTCTACCATCCTGAGCAGCCAGTCCTTGGCAGTGGTTGGGCTTTTAACCAGGTTAGAAGTCTATTGAGAGCCTAGAAAGACTCTTCAGCAAGGTTTAAAGACAGGAACACAGTGGGAAACACAGGAAAAATAAAAATGAGAAAGTTTTTGAGTTCGTGCTATTTTGGCAGTTACTCAGGGGACCTGCTCTGCCCTTGACTGGCTGCTGATGAAAATCCCAGAGGATGCAAATACCCCATAACAAGAAAAAAATTGTCTATAGCCCCCAGAATATGAGACAATACATCCTTTAAACCTAACTGTGGTATATGGGCAGGCATGCCAGGGGCTCATCCTTTCTGAATTGAGAAATTGAGAATATAAACCTGTGGTATTTTGGGTGGGTTGTTCAAGTGTGGCCTGCCTGTTGCCTGAGTCACAAAGAGCCCAAATACATACAATTGCTGAGGTGCACCCCTTCTGCATGCTAAATACAGGGCAGAACACTTTTTAATGAATTGTGTGTTAATGCTACAAGACACTGTGCCATTTGTAACTGGAGTCTGTGTAAAGATCCTCAGTTGGCTGCTTCCAACAGCAGCAAGGGAAAAATTCACTTGAGGATTTTTTACTAAGTCAGGCAGAAAATAAAAAAACCCCCAAAACACTTCGGAGATTCATTTTCTCTTCAGTCTCCCTCACAAAGGTCACATTTCAGAGGAGTAAATGTAAAGCAGCTTTACACTCTCCCAGCAGGATTGTCCTTGAGTTCAGGGTGGAGCAAACTGAATTTTCTAGACTTTATTTTTCCAAACCTGGTAAATAATGGTCCCACATCAACCTTGATTTCCTTTTTTCAAACATGTTTGTTTATAAATGCCAGATTATGAGGATTTCAAGAATATCTTGCTCTGGTCCTGAACTCAAGGACCTCAACCTCATATTGAGGTTACATTATTATTTAGACTGAAAAATGTTCTAACATCTTTAGACTGTGTTTGCTTTGTTTAGTTTTTCTAAAAAAAATGGTAAGTAAATAAATCAAAAAGTGAGATAGACCCCCTTCCATGGGGTCTTGAAACACCAAATTGAAGGCAGGGGGTCAAGTGAAGAGGGTCCCTGAAGGACAATTAAAACTAAAAGTTTTAAATGGATGAGAAAGGTAATAAAAAGAGAGGATAATAAAACAAGAGAGAAGAAGAAGTGGTTAGAATAATCAAGGTAAGAAAACCTCCTTCTTAGGCATGTTAGGTGTGACAGTCATAAAGCAAAACTAAATGTTTTGTGAGATGAAACCTTAGGTGGGTGACTCCAGTGGAGTCCATTAGAGTTCACATGCTCTGGTGGTCAGTTCCTATAACCTGATGGCAGAGTTCTGGCTAGCTGTAAAATCAAATAAATGTTACTCTCTGCCTTCCACAGGTGTGAAGTCAGTGACCTTGCTGAAAGTGCAGACATCACAGGGCACTTAGTGTCACACCAGGAGTTACCCTGCCCTGGGATGTTCTGTTATGGAACTACCAGAGAGGATGCTTTGCCTTCTCCTCCTATGAAAGAGGCATCCCATCCTTCCTATCACCAAAAATAAGTTATCAGCAATATCCTGAATCCCAGCTAAAGCACAGCTCTCTAGCTTCTTCCGTTAATCAAACTGCATGCTGTATTTGGAAGGTTTAGCTGAACTCATTGAATGAGAGGATATTTTTGACAGTAAATCATTTTGGTTCCCGCACGCATTTTGCATGCAGTTTTATTTTCAGGTTGGTTGGTCAGCTCTAGCCAATGCTGAACAAACAAGCTGTCTGTCTCTGTAGACAGCATCAGGGATTTTCCTCTTCTGCAATAACATCACACATCTACAGCAGCAGGTGAAATTTTCCATATTCCACAAAAATGATAGTTTAATGTGGTTTTCCACCAGAAAATGGAATCCAGCATCCAAAACAAGGATTTTCCTACTATTTTTGAGCATCTGGGAACTTATTAGATGGCAATTCTGGAACCCTACTGTTTGTTCCCCCTAATGCTGGATAGCACATTTTGCTAGACCAACCAATATTGAAAAGTAGATCTCAAGCACCTGGAGGTGAGAACTCTGTAGCTCAGACTGACCTTTGCATTGAGCAGAAAAATAAATCTGAGTGAGAGACTACCTTAAATTTGGAAAGGTATGTTCTGTGTGTGATATATCAGAACACTGTGCTGAGAGTATTGAATTCCCCATTGAGGGTCAGGGTGGCATATATTTATTAATCTCCTTTGCCAAAAGGCAACAATTTCAGCACAGGCTAAATTTCTTGTCTTTTCTTGTCCTGCAGTGACTAGACCCATGTCCTGTTCCTTGCAATAACCATTAGAGGGACTTTACCTTCCTAATTAGCCCCATCTCCTGTCATAACTTTGATACAGATGTGACCCTGGGCACTCCATTGCTGCACTGAAAATCTTTGGGCAGATGAATCAGGAAGGCAAATGATGCCAATTCTGTGGCATCTAAATGAAGGAGAGGAAGTAGTAAAGTCTCTTTCTTTCTNCCTTCCTTCCTTTCTTCTGATAAAAAACATGTTTTTGTGAATATGATTCAAACTCCTTGTTTTCAATGGATCTTTGGCAGCATTGGGGGAGGTGAGATGGAACTGTTATAACAGGAGGACCTTGATATATTTACCTAAGTCATTCAAGGCATATTGGGCAATACCAGCTGTAAACCTAATCTCTAGACAGAATGGTTAAATTTCTTAAACTGTAGGTAAAAATATTGATAAGCATTTATTTTTACTTGCCGTTGAGGGACTCTGAGCACTTTCACAGACAGGCTGGGTGTCATCTCTGTCTCATCTGTAACTACTGAATATACCATCTGAAACCCCTGCAGCATGAAGCACCAGTTACTTCTTTTCTGCCAGAAATGTTAGTGGAGCCACTGATGTAGCCACTGGGATATGTTCCAGTGCTTCCTAATAAAAGAGAGAAAACTAAGCTCTCAAGACATCTTGCTTCTGGGCTAACTTGCTGCAGCCACATGATTTTCACATTTTCTGCAGAATGAATTAAATGATCCACATCAAACATCAACAACGGGAGTAACTCAATCTACACTTTAAAGAGCTGGGTGAAGCCCACGCTTCTCTGGCTTCAGGCACTGATGAGAGATAGCAAGACTTGTAAACAAACCAGGAGAGATAACACAGTCCTGTTGGTCTTCAGTCCCCTCCTGTCACTACTCCTCCTTTTTCCTGACCTGGATAATCTTTATTCTGACTCAGGTACCTCACCTCTGTTATAGCCAGCGAAAAACATCCTTATGTATTTCAGATGAAACAAATTGCTTTAGGCTATTATGGATAAATTACAGATGACTCAGAGTCCAGGCACTGGTTTTGGCTCTAGACATGAATTGCAGATTACTATAAAATTGTGGATTTTTTTTTCTACGTTCTTTAACAAGAATATATTTCTTCAAGAAGAATGACAGCATATGCTCATGTCAGTTTTGATTCAGGATGGTGGATAAATATTGTCTGATGTGCTGCCATTGCAGAGGCTTGTTATTTGCATCAGGATCAGCTGCTACCTCAACCTCTCCACCAAAGTTCACAGTTAGGGTGAGTAGAAAACCAATGCTTTTTTGAAGCAGACTGAAGTTAAAAAACATCAAATAAAAATCACTCATGAGCCTTGAAGCACCAAAACAAGATAGGTGAAGGCAGCTTCCCTGATCTGATTCAGAGAGATCATCCATACCTCTGGTGTGACTGTGATCCATCAGCAGACAGCATGGAGTTGGTGATGTGCAGCATTTGACTCTCCATTCTGTAATGGTTACACAAGGATGGGCTTCCAGGACCCTTGCACTGAACTTAGTGGAAGTTCATCAAGCCCATAAAGCTTTGTTAATCTACGTTTTCTCAATAAACAAATGTTTCCCCACAAACCTTGAATTTTACCTGAAAAAATCTGGATCTACTTGTGGCTGTCTGTGCTATGCTCTGGGTTCAGAAGCAGCTTCTGCAGTGATTGATTTGCATCTTAACACAAAGACACATCTCTAAAGAAAGCTTGGAATAACAATGTGGTTTCCTGCTGCCAACTGGGGGTCCAGACTTTCCAAGGCTATGGCCATCTGCTGCTCCACGGCAGCGTGAGGCCACGTCCAAGTCATCCCACAGGTGCTCCTGTAATATTCATGATTATCATTATCTTCATAACTAATACCAGATTTATAAGGCTTTGAAGTTTTGATTTCACTGCTGGCTTGGGAGAACAATAGTGAGCAATGGAGGCCTGGGGGTTTCTTCAGTCTTTCTTTAGCAAAGAATTGCAAATCCAAAGCCAAAGAAGTGGAGTGATTGTCAGCAGTGAGGGAGCCAGCCCATGCTTACTCAAATCCACTGATCATTATCCAGTCTTGTCTTGTACTTTGGAAAAACTTCTGACCTTTGTATAGTCTGAAATGGTTCCTTTTTTTTTTTTTTAAATCTAAGGGGAAAGAATTCTCTCTAGAATAGAAATTTAACTCTTGCATTGACATTTGTGTGGATATTAATATTTGGAACACAAAAAATATGATTCATTCATAGCTAATGATTTACTCCAGCTGACAAGCAAATGGAGGAGATCCTGAATTTCTTCTTTTGTGCTTGTGACCTAGAAATCATGAAAGAAGAGTATTTTAGATTTTTGAAAGCATCATAAATCCAAAATCTGTATAATTGTTGTACAAGTTTTAAAAAACACAATGGAACATCATTTTACATCTTGTCGAAGGGTGCCTCTGATGAAAATGCAAACTGACTGAAGCTTCTGTTCACAGGCACATGCAAGATTTGATGAAATTTTCCCTCTGAAAGTTTTTCAGGAGCACACACACTTACTTGTCAAAAGAATCATAGAATTACTTAGGTTGGAAAATAACTTTAAGGTCATCAAGTCCAACCACTAACTCAGCATTGCCAAGGTCACCACTGAACCCTGTCCATATGTTCTGCATCTACATGTCTTTTAAATACATGGGGTGGTGGCTCCCCCACTTCCCTGGGCAACATGTTCCAATGCTGGACCACCTTTTCCATAAAAAATCTGTTCCTCACATCCAATCCACACCTCCCCTGGAAAAACTTGAAGCCATTTCCTTCATGTTACTGGGGAGAAGAGACTGCCCCGACCTTGCTACAGCCTGCTTTCTAGAAGAGAGACACTAAACTGGATCTTAGATTAAAACCCAGAATGCAAATAAGAGCAATGCATTGTGTCAGGTCTATTTTCACTCTTTTGTTTTCCACAGAAAATTTGCAAGTATCTCTGTTAACAAAGAGGAAAAATAATAAAAATCTTAAATCCTGAATTTCCTGCCTGACTCCACTTTAATAGAGAACAAGCCAGACTTCACAATATGGGAGAGCTGGAAACAGAGAATGCCACAGGGAGAAATTTGCCCTGCCACAAACATGTTGTTGCTCATGCTTGTCAAGGACACTGAAGTTAACTATTGCTTCTCCTGGGAATATCTTTGGATTTGCTGTGAATGTAAATGTCCAGACAAGTCATCAAGTCTGTTCAGTTATAAATACAGCCTCCAAAACCTGCCACCAACAGCAGGATGATGCTGCTTCTGTGCTCAGCCTGTGCTTTGAGTCAGTGGCAAAACCTGCAGGAGGAACAATATTCATGTTAATTTGTGTCTAGGAATAGGCAACCTGTGACTTTGGGATGGCTACAATATAGTGGTGATGTATGAAGGAGAAGTGTTCGACTGTACAGAAAACCTGCCTGACAGCTCTGCTGAGAGTACTCTGTAATGCTTTTTTTAACCTCTTCATCTGAAGCAACTGAGAGGTAAATTTTAATCATTACTTCTGGAAGAAGATGAATCCTGCAAAACAATGTCTGACAGTGTCAGAAGGGCTTGGACAGCTGGCTGTTTCCTTTCCTTTTCCTTTTTATAAGCAGAGGGTGTAACATAGATGGTGCTCTGTGGCTCACTTTTCCATTTGTAAAACCTTATCTAGTGCTTCAGTCATGGAAAAGTCATTTTGCAGCACTTTGTTTCCTCTCAAATTGAGGTTGAAACATGCTCATGTCTGGTGGGAAGGGCTGCAGAGTCCAAGCCACAGAAATGGAAGAGCCATTAAAAAACAGGTAAGGTAGAAAGAGGCTGTGGTGTATAGGGCAGATTCCTGTGCTGAACTGCAGTAAGGTGATCTCATAGGATCTAACCAACAGCAAATCACCTAAGAGTGCTTAAGTAAAAATGAAAACAAGCATAACCACGTCAACAGGAAAGATGATGTGATTGGCACCTGGTCCAATTTCCTAACAGAACTTACTTTTCTGTTGAAGGAAAATACTTGAATGGAACTTATTTAGAGGTCATTAAGCCAAAGCAATTTATTTTAAAAAAGCAAAAACTTCTGATGCCATTCAGGACCTTTTCTACTTTTGTAGTGTAACTCCAGTAATGTCATTACCTTTTGAAGGGAGTGCTGCTGAAGAGCAAGCCCATAACAATCACAGAGGCTCCTCAGAAATGCTCCCCCTTCCTGCTCTGTGCCTCCCTTTCCTGCCACAGGGCATGTCAGCACAGAGATCCTGGAAAGCACTCAAAGGAAAACCAGAACAAAGAAGTGTGAAGATGATGCAGATCATGAGGGCAAAAGGAATATATTTAGGACTTCCCCAAACCTATAACTTTTTTTTTTTTTTTTGGTGGTTGCAGCTATTTGCTCCTACTCCATAAAATGTTCTGGAAGAGACTGGATTACTCTAGCTTTAAGTGTTCTTCCCCACTCAGACTTTTACAAAGCAGTGAGTAATCTGAGAGACAAAAATAATTTAAGACGTTGGTTAATCCGTTTTGCAGCTGTCGGCAGCTTTGTCTCTGATCATCATCTGGGAGGATGCACCATCTAGGGGAACACAGCACTGGGAAGATTTAGAGAAGCTATAGGCAGAGGAGTTTCCATCATTTAACCCATTTCCATGCTGGGGCAAAAATTGCTCCTTATTTGTACATTGAACAGTCTACTGTCTAATTTTAAACATCTCACCAATGGGGGTTCTTGTCATTCTCCCTGGAGAGAGAATCTTACCACAACATTCAGCAGAAAAGTTTTCTTGTAAAAATGTCAGTTGATTATCAGGCACAGGCTAAGGAGTACAAAGACCAGAGTGTTGGGAAGTGCTGATGGGAGGAAGGGGATGATAATATCAGCAGCACTGCTGGAACATCAGCAGCATCCTTCCCACAGGAAAAACAGCCTGAGCAAATTGAGCTCCTTTTGGGATCCTCTCAGAATCCTCTGGGCCTTGTAGGGCTGGGGTGCCATGAGGATCCTCTCCACTGTTTGAAGGGTTGAGTGGTGAGTGAGCTATTTCAGCAGTGGAAAAGAGAGCTCAGCACTGTTGTTTCCCCAGTGGTGTATCACATTTACAGGGGCAAAGGAAGAGGAGAGGGAAGGCAGCTGGGTAGGGGCTCAGGTAGAACTGCTGTTGGGTTTGGGACATGTTAAGGAGGGCAACCTCACCTCATACTGCAGCTGACTAATGTAGCTGTAGCATTAATGAACAGAAGAGTCTTCTAAATGAAACTGGCAGTTTTCAATGATTATCATTAGCAAGATGTCACAGACACAGCTGCCATCATCAGTTTGAAATGAAAACACTGTCTGGAACTGTCTAGACCAGATTTCTTGGCTTTTTTGCATTGAAACAAAAGCAGGAGCTGAGATCTTGGAAAACTGATCCTTAATGTAATTTCCTGATTCTGCTTTCCTCTTCTCAAGGGTGTAAGAATGTCATGTTGCTCCATCATCTCATCTCAGCTCAGAACTGGGCATCCACATCCACAACCAGCCGAGCATGGAGTTATTTCCTGTCCAGTATCAGATTTGGTATCTACTTTCTGCAGCAGGGCAGTATGGCATGAAGATGAAGGGGTGGGTGAAGAACAAAATCCCATTCTACAGGTCAAGGAGACCCAGCCTAATTTAGCTTTTAGTTCAAACAAATAATCTCTCTTCTAAGACATATTTTTCCCATTTGGGAATGCTACTTTTATTGTAATTTTTTATTATAAAGCATGAGGTCTTGAGCCCTCTGTCCTTCAAGGTTTCTAAAACAAACCAGACCTTCTGGCATTTGGCATCCTTCAAAATATACCATACCAAAAGAACCCAGACACATGAGGAAAGAAATTTATGATGTCTGCTTTCACAGCATCATTGTTCCCACTCCCAGCTCATCATATTAGGGTAGTTTCCAGTGGCTACATGAACAGGTCTCTGTTAACATCTTTGTCAAGGCAATGATTTAAACAGGCATCCATGGTACAAGTATACTCAGCAATTTTGTTTTTAAGATGTGGGCAATCAATTAGGAACCACACTGGCACAGAGTGATATTGGCAGTCCTAATTGTCTTCTGTCACTGTCACTGCTACTTCTGCTCTGTTTTGCTCATTCCCTCCATTTTCCCAGATAATCCAAGTTCTCATGGCTGGGCACTGGTGTGAGTTGGATATCAGTGTCTGGAGAGCATTTCCTGGCCCCCTCAGCTCTGACATGTGACTGACAGATTTCCTACTGACAATACACACTTTTAAGGGCTCAGGTATGACCCCACTTTGGCTGCCTGCTGTAGCTTCAGGGGCCAAGTATGACCCAGCATGGGTTCATAATGAGCCATGGAGCCACCCTGAGCTATACTCTCCTTTGGGGTGCTCTGCCCTGGGAAAGAGTCAGGTTCTCTGGCATCCCATAGGAGTTGCAGAAGCAAAATTCTTTTTTTTTTTCCTTAAAATAATATGCCCCAGTGACATATCCTATTCCAAGGAAGTTAAGGAAGAAAGAGGACAATAGTACTAAGCTATATAGGCTGATTAAGTGTATGTGATCTCACATTAATCTGGTTCCTTCTAGTTTTCCTCACTCCCTCCCCTCTCTTTTTGATTTTTGAAAAAATAATCAGGGGCATAATCAGTGTATTTAATGAAATTAATTCTATATACACAATAACCTGGCAAGAAATAAGAGAGATGCAATGCAGGACCGTGGATCATCAGAATGGAGACTAAAAAAAAAATAACAAATCATTTTTAACTTAATACAACAGCAAACCAGAATTATCAGGAGAAGTAGTTTGATTGACTGCATAAAGAAGAGCAAGGCAGAAAAGAAAGCAGACTTGCATTGCCACCAGAATTAAAGGCAGTGATTGTAATGTGTATGAAGGAAAAAATAAGACTTAAATGCACTCTAGGTCAGATATTAATAGGGTTTGGGAATAAAGGAGGAAGGAGGCTGGAAGAATTTATAAATAGAATCTGAAGACTGCAAACAAGATTGAGAATATAATAACAGAGACTTCAGAAGAGAGGTAGAATGAAAGTCTAGAGGGAATATATACTCAACAGAGATTCAGCAGTTTGCAAACGTAATCTGTGTGGGAAATTACTAACCAAACACAAATTCTCAAAGCACATCCACACATCATCTCTCCACTTAGTGAACCTTCCTCTCATGACACTGGATTGCTGCTTCAGTACTGAAAATGAGGCTGGGAAACCCAGGGATATCAAATTCATACAAACTTGTCATCTCACAGACAGACTCTCCAGGTGGAATATTGTTGAGTTATAAGTTATATGCTTTTCTCTACTTTGACCCAGTTTGGGTCTACTGTTATTTTTACATGTCCCAACAGTCAACACTTGAAACCCAAACCAAACCAAACAAAAAAAAAAAAAAAAAAAAAACAAAAAACCCAAAACCAAAAACAATAAAAAAAAAAAGTACAGCAAATCTTGAAATTTAAAATTCAGGCTATCATGAGGAAGGATGAAACAGCATAGAAAAACAGCCCTTCCCTGGTTTTGGAATGATTTTCTGGGCCAAAAAACCCAAAAGCATATTTCCACATGATCTCTATTTATATACTGTAAACATGCTCTATAAATAGTTTAACTGAAATACCTGAGGAGAGAAAGGAAATCTAAAAAGATAGAAGTTCACCACTTTGCAAATAGATTTTATGCAGAAAATTATTTCCAAAAATGAAGTGACTCTTGGGAATGTGCTGTGCAGGGCTAAGAGTTGGCTGGTTGATCCTTGTGGGTTCCTTCTAACTCAGGTGATTCTATGATTCTGTGATTCTATATCTTCTCTTCTCTTCTGCTTTCCTCCAGCTGCATGTCTGTAAACAAGACACAAACTCCATTCTGTCAAGGAGATGAGATATGCCCCCAAGTCTTGTTCTCCCAACAGCAGAAATCCAGCTATTGACCTAATTATGTGACTCCCCTTGCTGAAGGCAAGGGAATGACCTTTTCTTAGTAGAAGATGGTATATCTCTGTATACCCCTTTCAGACAGTTATCCAAGGGTTATCTGTCAGCCTGCTTAACTCCTCATCATGGGGTAATCTTCTCTGAACTGTACATTGCCCAGTAAATTAGGTCCAAGGTTGCACAAGAAAGGACCCAATGGTCCTCGATAAACAGAAAACTAAGCACTTAGGCCAAAACTCTGCCTGGATTGTAGCTCTGAAACTCTAATAAGGGTGAATGGCAGTACATGGGTACAGAATGTGTATGGGTCTTCTATTTTACATTGTGTTGTATCTGTCTCAACTCTGAAGCTGGCAGTTTCCTCTCTGCCCAAAGCTCTTTCTCACTGAGACTCATATGTCACTGTCAGGTCTCTAGCTGATGGTTCTTTCTCATCTCATTGTTTATACTATCATGACCTTTTGTTGTTCACGTGTCAAGAGCCCTCATTAACATTTTAGACATGAGGTCATGCTTCTAATCAACCCTGCCCCCTTATTCAATTAACATTTCCAATGTTTTTAAATCAAGTGTTGGTCCACAGGCCAGGGAATTTCCTTCCAATTAGTACCAGCAGTGAGAGGCAGATATCAAAGTTTATTTGCTCATATCAGTACTCTCTTTTGATCTGTTGAAAGGATCTGGTGAACACACAATTAAGAAGTTCCTCCTAGGTATCTTTCCCCAAAGGACCAGCAATACCTGCCGGGGTCTATTAGCATTTCAATATATTTCCCACCTCAGGAAATGTCTCTGTTTCCTTGCCTGACTGGTTAATGTGGATGCATATTTTGCATGCATACCACTTAAAATCACTGCCTGCCACTGCTGAGACTCCACCGCTGCACAGTTAGGGATTAGACTTGCATTTTCTACCTTTTCCACCTCTCATGGGAGGGTCAAATGTGCAGAGCTGTTTGGGAAGGGTCAAACATTCAGTGCTGTCAAGGAGGGAGCAGCAGCATCTGCTGCAGACGACAAGAGAGTGGCAGTGCTCTGTGTGAAATGTGGGTATCCGAGTCCTTGACGTCTCCACACACTTATCTCTGAGATGTGCATGATTACCAGGACTTGTCTACATCGCTGCTGGGCATGTGGACTGAGCAGCAGGGTGCTCAGGAGGCACCAAACCCTTCCTGGTCTCAGCCTCAGATTACATCTCTTGGAAGGAGAGCAGAATATCTTGTGGGAAGGATATTCCATCATGTTATTAGTTTTAAAGTACTGAATGCTTACTGCAAACCAGAACATGTCTGAAGCAAACAATTTTAATGAGACTTAGGAACAGATCAGCTCCTCCAGAAGTTACAAGGGAATATAATTGCCTCAACCTTTGCCTGTGGGGACACACAGCACATGTCTGCATCTTGACCTGGTTTGAGTGAATGGAAAGGATTCTTTATCCAGCTGTTGGTTCTCACAATTGCAAGTCAGATGCAAGTTCCCATTTGAAGCCAGGAAGATTGCCATCTGCATCTTGCCAAGGCCAACCTGTGCAAACACAGCCTAGAACTGAGAGTGTGGATTATAAACAGAGATAGTCCTCCAGCATTGAAATTCAAGGCCCGGTTCCAACTTTATAGCCAGGAGGTGCAGGGAAGTCTTCTTTGCTTGAGATCCTATTGTAAATACCTCAGGCAAGGGTGACAGAGGAGTTGTAGGAGCTTTTTACCCACTCTTACCCACTGTCCCTGTGATTGATGACATGTAGTCATGCAGCCATGACTACACTGCCTCAGGTTGTCACCACATCAGCACACACTGGACTCACTTGTGCTAAATATCCCCCTCTGGGCCAAATTCCTTCACCACTGTTCTACCAAAGTACAGTGCCTTGTAAGCACAATCTGTGTCTCACTGTGTCCTCTGATGTTTATAATAATTCAGGTAGGTTTTGCTTTGTGGAAGTAAGTGGCTCATGAATGATCCTGTGTTCATTTTTAAAGAGAGAACTGTCTTGTGGTTTGGGATTTGTTGGGAAGGGATGTTCTGAGGCCAGTCTGGAGTAAGCATCCCTTACACATTCTGCTGAGATTGTGAAGGATGAGACTCAATCACCCAGACTGTCCTCTTTAACTCTAGCCTCTGACATAGTTCAGGAACACAGGGTTTTTTCTCAAGGGAATTCAAGTGTATTTCAGACTGAGAGATCAGTTAGGAACTCTTTAAGGAAAGGAGTTTCAGTTATCTTAATAGTTAAAGGAATTTTAAAAGGTGGGGAGAAAGCTGACTTACTGACGTACACAGAGAAGGAAATACACTACCAGTGGCAATATTAATGGAGCCAGGAGGAATCTAATCTAAGCCTTTTAGGTGGAGTGTGCTGAGTCTTTTCTTGCAATTTATCAGTGAAAATCAAAAGTAACTCCCCCAAAGTGAGCAGATTTATGCCAGCATAGCCCAAGGAAGCAGACTGCCTGGAACCACTGCTAATTTGAACACAGACCAATATAAGTCTGTGGGAATAAATCTTACACAGGGGGTATATAAGTGAAACGTTTGTGTCAGCCTAACCTGTTCCAAATGTCAGAGTCTGAAGGATACTACAAACCAAGAAGATCTGTTATAAGACAGGCAATAAAAAAGTAAAGATAAAATAACCCACCAAATGTGCCTGAAAATGCTCCTACTGAAATCAGTAATGGTTTTGGCATCAGCTTCCAGGGCTGCAGGATTCAATATATGGGAGACTATGATAACAGGAATTTTAGAAAGGGGAAGCTAATAACCTGTGAGAGGAAGAAGGTAGAGCTGAGTCTCAACATGCTTCTCCCAAGATCATAAACACCACTGGACAAATAGGGAATGAGAATATTCAAACAGCAGGCCAAATTTCTCCCCAGCTTACACTGAAGGCAGATGTCCAAACCATGGGATTGGTGATGCTTCTCCTCACATCACCAGGCTTGTAAAACTTCCTGGAGCAGAGGTGAAAGCTGAGGCTGAATGGTGTAGGGATGCATACACCCCTGCTCCCCATGTTCCAGTTTAGGGTGGCAATGGCAAAATGCAGAATTGTTCCTGTCTCAGGGATGAGGTCATGTCTACAGGGAAACTTTGTGAACTTAGGATCCTGCCCATCATCCAGCAAAACCAGAGAGAAATGTTCTATGGCAGACGGATGAGACTCACAGAAATAGAGTCTTGTAAACCTATGCAGTGTACCTGAGCTGAGAACCCAGTGTTGTGTACCTCTGGTTAAATTCAGGATCACCTGAATTTAGTCTTCAACACCAAAACCTAAATTCAATTTTTCTGTGCACTCAGCAGGGTTAGTAATTTTGCAGCCTCAGTAGGGCTGGGAAAAACTGATGAGATTTGATTCATTTATCACTGCAGCCTTGGATTTAAATGCCACATTCACCAGTTTTCTCCCAAGAGGCAATAAAAGTCTTTAGATAGTGGTATCAACATACTGTCCACATGACCTCTCTATAAAGAAATCCTGTTGTCACACACTGATCAATAAGAGGCAGGTATGCCTCAGGTTTCTAATCATTATGAATCCATTTAGAATTCAATGCAATAGGAGCAATCACACTGAATTAATTAGGGGATTTGCAAGGATGGCTTATGTAGTTCCACAGCAATTCCCTTGTAATTCAACACTAATTAAGCATTATTTCGTGCAGGAAATAATGAGCTGTAGAAACATTGTTAGTGCCAAATAATGGAATAAAGGTGTGTTTGCATATTACAAACACTCCATAAATGTTCAAAGAGGTTAGAGCAGGTCTTGACTTTTTTACCCTGGAGAAGAAAAAGGATCCTAAAGGAATCATCTTATTTGACTCAGAGGAGTGTCACCTAAATAAATATTGAATTAAAGAGGGACACACTGGAAAGTAGAAATTCATTCTGACTTCTCACATTTGAAATGTCACTGGTTTAATTATTAGATTGTTTCCACATCAGTGCCATTCCTGAGAAGGGTTTGGTGTTTAGTCAAGGCTTGGAGTTCTGGAGTTGGTGTTAGTAAACCTTACTGTTATTTATAAAAGGCAATAGGCTTTGAAATTTTCATTTAAAGAGGACTTTCAGAACATACCAGTTTCCAACTTCTTTTAGGACCAGATTTCTGGGTGTTCAACAGTGACAAGTTTCTGAAAACCAAATACAGTCCAGTGTATTTGTATACACAACTTTTCTCCTCCTTTCCCAGCTGGGGCTTGGATATAACATGGTGGTAAAAAGAAGCTACTCCATTTTTCACAGGGACATTGCTGTAATCCTTTCATCTCTAACAGTGCTTACTGTGCTTAGGAAGTATGGGACCCTGTTCAAAGCCATGTGGATCTCTTTCTGAAAGGCAAGTGCCAGAAGATCCCTGGGAATGGCTCTGCAGTCCATTGCTGAGATTGTCTGGGAGGGCTGGGTACCACAGCACAGCACCCACACCCTGACACGTTAACCCAGGGATGTGCTGGGATGGGATTTAGGAGGAGCTGCACAGATCACACCCCAGCAATTTTGGTTCAGCTCACAAAATCCCAATTTTAACTGGATTGCTTAATTAAAATTAGTTTGTTAGACACATGAGTCTTTTGGCTGGCACTGTGGTGTGCGAGTATTTGCTATAAATATTCTTCCCTTAGCTACGAAAGACTTGGCCATTAATAAGAGTTGTTGAGATTGGGGGTTTGTTTCATTTTGTTTAATTTTACTTTGAAAGGTCAGCAAAATGTCCAAAGCATCAACTATTTTGAAAAAAAGTTATATTGGACTGGGGGGTTCAGGTGCTGTTTTCTGCCTGCTGCCTTTGTTGTTTATAGGCCTTTATTGCCAGGCAGGTGTTCATAACTTCCAAGCAGCCACCCCAGGATGAGGAAAGCCCGTCAGAGCACTGCTGGAAGTGAGAAAACTTTCTCTCCCAGTTGAACATCTGAATTTTCTCCATTGCTTGTATTTCTGGGACAGATGATTAAACATTATAGCTCCTAACGTTGCCATGAGAGGCAGAGAGGGTGACAAGGTCAGGGAAAGGAGGAGCTTGTTCCTCTCACTGCTTGCTTTATATCACTGGCTTTGAAAGTCTCATCTTCACAATGGTGGAGGCAGGTACTGTGTCAGTCCTTCAGTCAGCTGGCATTTGCCCTAACCTCTATTGACTTGTGAGACCTCTTCATTTCCTCCTCTGACTCCTCTCAGTCTCCCAACTCTGAAATTCAATATATGAGAAACAGGAATGCAAGAAGGCTTGGAAGCCTGAACTAATCAGGTGCTGTCAGGTGGGAACTTTGTGACACATCATCATGAGCTATGGGTTTATTTTTGTCATTCATCTGAAAATGCTCTTTGGGTTGAATTTAAAGCACAGGTCAAGTTAAAAGGGCAGGACTTGCTGTTGGAACACTTTCTTTAGAATCATCCCCTTTTCTTTCAGGGGAACCAGCTGCTCCCTGAATGCTTCTAAGACCAAATTCAAGCTCCTGCTAGTCCAAGATGCTGATGGCTCTGTGCAAAGCTAATTGCTTGTTTGTCATCTTTTGTTTCTGCTGTGACTGTGGTAATTTTGTGTAGATTTTTTCCACCCCTTTCCCTTCAAAGCAGTAACTTTCCTCAACAGATCTGGATTCAAACAAAAAGACACTGCAGCTTTAATGGAAATGTAAAAGTCAATGAGACGGACACAGAAAAGAGACATGATCCAGGATGAGCTCAGTCCAATGAATAAATTCAAACCATTTAGTAAATGTTTGGAAAGATCAGAAGGGCACCTTTGCTTGCAGCATTTTAACAAGCCCCCATGAATTAGCAGAGGCCTGAAAAATGAGTGGCAGTGGTGGGGAGTAATTCAGTTGTGATCACTTGAGGGTGATGAATGGGGAAGTGACATAGTCTGTGCAGAGACAAGTCATCTTTTCTAAAACAATTGTACTTAGCCCTCATGTCTGGAGATTTATATTGCAGTGGTGGCAATGCTGGTAATTAATGAAACAATCCCGAGTTTTGGGGGAAATGCTGGAAACACAAGGCTGAAGAAGAAGCCATGTGAAGATCCAGAGATTTTCTCAAAAGGCTGAAATATTCTTGGACATTGGACGTTGCTGCACAAGGTTGATAAATTTGTCTTTAGCCTGGGAGATTGAGCATGGTTTAAAAGGGCTGGGAAAAAAATGACTTCGAGGCACATTTTAAGGTAGATGGAGGATGAATTAAGATTAATGAGAGTCTTACAAGTGGGCTGAAGCTAGCAGTGCTGATATGAAAACTGCGATAAAAGCCAGCAAGACCAGCCCCAGAATGTGAATTACTTGCTTTATTCAGTGCCCCTCGTGGCTGTGGCTAAGCCAGTGTGTGTGCATGTGTGTGAATACATGTATGTACACCTCACACCTGGTTTACATTAACCGTGCACAAAGTCTCAGTGACCACCAGGAAAAAAGGAGGAAAACACCCGGAAATGGCAAGATGCAAGATATTTATTTTCTTTCTCTCTTCCCCAAACTGTACATCAAAATGCTGATTGTGTCCTGTTAATAGTTAAATGTGCTGTAACTGAAATAGACCTAACAAGGCAGTTTTCAAACAGGAAACCTGGTATGAGTTTAATGACATCTCACAGCACACCCATCCAGGCAAGATAATCATTAAAATTTGTCAAGTGTAAAAACAGATGACAAAACATTACCCCAGAGCAACTTACTGTATAAATGCAACAATGAAGCTGCTAAATTGTTTCTCTGGATCTTTGCTTCTAGAGCTGAAGTTATATTGATTTGGCTTCAACCCCTGAAGGACACAGGTTCCTAGTTTTTTGGAGAATGCAAGATTAGAAAGATTCACCTTACACAAGAGGTTTCCAAGTGTGCTCTGGAAAGTGGTGCAGAATTATTATAAAGAGGGCAAAAGAATTGGCTGGGATTATCTTGGAAATACAAAGTTTTGTGTTTGCTTTTAAAAGAAAAATCAAGCTAGAAAGAAGTTGATTCCACACTGAGTAACCACAGTGCCATGAACTGTTCCTAACACTGCATGGATCCAGACAGGAAATTTGTTGCTTGGGGAAGTTTCACAGAAAGAATTATATTATTGCTGAAAGGTCCTTAATGCAGAATCCATTCACAATGAAGATGAAAGAGAAAAATCCCCACCCATACAAATGTAGGTAAATATATTCAGATATTTGTGAACACTAAATCCTTAACTCCAGTGGGATGTGAGAATAGGAGACATTGCCCTTGTGGCCTGCCTCAGGCAGGAAACAGGATCACCCCAGGGAGTGCAGCACCCATCAGGTGCAGATTTCACCAGAAGGGGGAATGAAATACTGTTTGCTGAAGGTCTTGATAATGCAGTGTCTGCATGTTCACCCTCTAACACCTTGTTCAGCTATTGACTCCTTAGAGCACCCACAGCAGCAAACACTTGATATCTTCACTGAAGAGGAGATGTTTCTTGTAGTGCCTTTAAAAAAATTTATGTAATTACTATCACTCTCAAACTAGCCAGAACTTGTGGCTGAGACAAAGTCACAGCCCTTGCAAAAGGAGAAGCTTCTGTGCCTCAAATAATAACTATTTGACATAATTTCTGGGCAGGAGACCAGGCCTTGGAAGGCAAAGGGACTACTCACCTTTGCACTCAATTAATAGGAGATGGAAGGACATGGTACAAGATATGAATGACTTTGTATAAGAGCACTCTTCCCTTTATGCCTTTGATGGAGTTCAAAAAGCCATAAATGCAATGTATATTAACTATGATATCAGGTTAAACCTGCAGCATAATGTGAAGGGGCCCTGATGAAACTCAAACAACACTTGTTGAGTGGCAACTGAACCTAAAGAGATTTTCTGATTAGTGGAAGCACTGTTCAGTTCTGATCATCTTGAGGCTGGCTAAGCATGACCATAATGTTCAGCATTTGAGTGTGAAATCACCAGAAAATAACTCTGTGACTTTAGATTTCATTATTTTTAGGAAAAATATTTCTTCAAGAAAAAGAGTCTTTGTGAAATTTTTGCTTGTCTCTTCAAAGCAGTGGGAAAGAGGTTGCTAAAGGGAGAATGTTGCACAAATATAGGCAAATCCTGAATTAAAAGATGGATAGCAGCCTTGTTATTTTTTACTTGTTTTTAAAATAAGAATAACTCTATGCCACAATTTGTGGGATTCCTAAAGTGTTTCCCATACACTTGCATGCTTCATAAGTACAGTCTCCTCTGCATTTGGAAGCTTGGTAAAATTTTTAAGTTGTTATGAGCTGTTTCAGTCATTTTACAGTATCATAATGCAACAATTCCTTATTGACAGAATTTGACAAATCACCATACAGTTTATAATTTATCAAAATTGAATGGTTTAGGTCACTCAAAGAATCACCAGTAACGGTATTGGAAAAAGCAAGTTTAATATTGCAGTGAAAGTGCAGCAAAGTTGATTGGCAAGGTTCATTCCTCTACTTACCAGATGGTTAAAGCACATGGGGAAAAATTGGACTAAAATCTAAAATCAATCTAAATCAAATATCAAACAAAAATTATCTACATGCAGGCTGGGGATAAAAAAAGGGTAAGGATAGGAAAAGGTAAGGATGAAAAGCAACAAGAGAGACCCTCCTGTTGGGTCAAAAGTACTCATAAGGAGTGGACTCCCTTGCTAAACTTAGCCCCAGACCTAACAGTTTAGGCCTAAAGGTTTTAACAGCTCTTAAAATAACAGCACTCACTTGATAGCCTGATTTCAACAATTTAACAGAAGATTCACACAGTATTTACTACAGCACAATTCAACTAACAGTGAGAGTAACTCACTTATAGGCTTATCTTACTTATGAATCTAAAGGAGCAGAATTCACAGTACATTTGCTATAGCATATATACCCACATAGAGACCTAAATTATTATGTAAAAGGTACATATACCTGCTGAAAATTCCCTCTGAGATCAGTGAAGTACCCATATTCGATGGCTTTGCACCATCTCAATAAGGGTCGAGCCTTGATGAGTGAGATTATCAGCCCCACCTTTGCATTTTTTAAGAAATGGGTATTTTTAAAATGCCATTAATGGGTTTTAATGGTGTTTTAAAAAGAGAAGGGCTGAGAAACTTCACTGTGCTGCAGTGTGTCCTCTCCTTAAAAGTTCAGTGGCAGGTAAGGGAATAAATATGAACTCTCCAGATATGTAAGGCAGCATTTTAGCCATCAGATAAATTTAAAAGAACCCTCACATGTTCATATTTCAGAGTAATTCTACTAATATAAATCTCATTTTTAAAGCAGCTTGCCTTTAAAAAGAATCTGGCACCTGAGACATGGTTTTACTCATTTTGAAATGGATTCTTCTCTAATTTATGAAATTAAGGTAAAACCATTTGTATGTAGAGCCCAACTCAATTAGCCCACTCAAATGGCTATTTTCCACTTGATCTAAGCTACACTCTGAGGTTAGAGCTGCAGAGCTCTCTAGTACCATAATACTACACCTCTTTTGGCATCATTCCTTTTAGATTTTATTTGACTTCTTTCAGCTATTAGCACATGCTTTTTCTTAGCTAAATCCTGTTTCATCCTTCTTTGGCTTCTTCGGGCCCTTTTGTTTTGGTCCTCTTTGGTATTTCTGACACCTCCTGGTGAAGTGTCAAATTGGAAATTTAATTAACACATCCTCTACTTATTTCACACTAGTAATGAAAATACTGCATAAACCCAGAGCCAATATCAGTACTTTGGTACTCCAGGTCCTTCCACTGACCAGGTTTGACTTCATAGACTATTGTGCCTGTCGTGCCATGCTTCAATACTTTGAACAGTCCTTTGACCTTGTAACAAAATATGCATTTATGGGTTTTTTTTTTACCCCCAGGTAAAACCACCATAGGCTTTGACTTTGTCTTTTAGCCCAGATTGCATAACAATTACCTATTTACTCAGGTATCTGCTTGACCATACAACTACTGATAGCCAACTATGCTTGGTTTAATAGCCATGGGATTCATCATTTTTCAGGTAATGTCTGGTTTTGGAGCTTGTTCAGTTGTTCTGTAACCTGAACTGACAGATGGAAGTTAGTAGCAGTGGAGGCTGAGAGAGCAATGAACCTTCCTTACACTCTGGTAAGTATACATACCTGTGAAATGCAGGTGCCAAAGGACTGCCTTTGGAGCCTGCATTTTGGGAGGGACATGCCTCACTTAGGTTGATCTCCCTTGAGAGGATGATATATCCAACCTCCCTCAATAAACCAACAGAGATGGGAGCAAACACCTTCTATGGCACTGCCCTCGCTACATTGACCAGAAGTCTCATTTTGAGCCAGCTGATGCTGAAAGAGAGGAATTCCCCAATTGTGGTTCAGTTTCCAGCTCTTTCTAGATGAGCAAATTCACAAGCAAGTTGTATCAGACTAATTTCCCAGCTTGCAAATGCTTAATCTTGGCTCTTTCCTAAAGCTGCTTCTCCACTTTATTTCTCAAAGCAAGTTTAAGACACCTCTAACAACAGGCTAGACCTTTGAAGGTTCAGAGATTTCTCCTACAAGTATCAATGCCTCAAAAGGAAGCAACAGAAAGGTCAGAGGCATTGCCTTGCAGAAGAACCTCAAAGTAACTATAAATAATTTTGCCAGATTCTCTCACAAACAAACATATGCACAGCAGTGGCTCAAACACAAATCCCAGCGAATCCCATGAATTTCATCTTCTCCATGAAAAGCGGATACTATAATCCTGCTATGCTGCTTTTTCTTCCCAAGATCCTCAGCACACGAAGCTCTGTGCCTTGGGAGCTGGGCTAGGAGGAGATGGAGGCTGGAATGACGTGTGACACTCCTCTAGGGCTCCTGCATTTCTCTGATTTGCATTCCCCTGCAAAGCAGCCAAATGAATAAACATTAAAGATGGAGGCTGAGGACATTGAAAGGACAATATTCTTGCTAAAATCTCTCTTTTATAAATCAATGTGATAATATCCTTTTAAAGCTATTTCCAACTGTCTCTCCTGATTTGGCTCTCCGGGAGTGGGAAGTATTGGGGACATTAATGACAGATTTAACAGCAGAAAGGTGCCCCTTATTTCGATCTAGTACAGATAATGTCCTCTAATGCTTTGTCCATGCTGTGAAACCAGACAAGAAGCCATCCTAGCGCTTTTATTTTCTCAGGTGAAGCTCTGGGTAACTGTGAATTTCTGGATTATTGTGGGGGGTGGGGGAGAGGTGATGTTATAGTTGACAGAAAGTCAATGGCATCATGGAAAAATGGATCAGCTCCAGCAGGCTCCCCACCGCTTTCTCCCAGCCAGCAGGAGAAAATGCACACCTTTCCAGGGCAGCATTGAGAGCCAGAGCCCTCCTCGCCCTTAGTCCTTGTGGAAGAGGTGGCCAGGACATGCTCATATCATCTCAACTGCACAGAGGCTTCTTGCTGCTTTCTTAGGGCTCCAGCTTCACAAACCATTATAGCAATAATAGTCCTTACAGGATCGTTTCTTAAGTGAGTTGTGAAAATAGATTAGGTATATGCGGTTCAGGCAAAAAGCATTTTTTGATAGGCTTTGGGCAAACAATCTGTTCCTTTGATACATCTTAGTACTGAGTTTCAAAGAACCAAACTGATGAAGCTGTGAGGAAAGTGATTTGTTAAAAATTAAGTCTTTTTCTTTGGAGATTCAAGTTGAAAGAACATCTCCGTGTACTGTGCCTAATCAGAACCTTTGAACACTATCAGGCATGGCCCATTAGGGTTGCCAGCCTTCCAAAACAAATTACTTATAGTAATCCCTTTCCTGATGTATGCAGTAAAAGACAATAGTGCAGTTTGACAGCACTGTCAATGCATGAGATTCATAGCATGCAGCTGAGAAAACTTCAATTTATACTTTATATCACAAAGTGGCCATGAACCTCACTTCAAGACAAAGAATATTAAAACCATCAGACTTGCTTAACATAACTGGTCAGGTTCTCAGCTAGTGCAGCCTCTGTTGACTTTAGCAGAGCTGTGCTGATTTACACCTGATGAGAATCTGACATTCCTCTTCTCTCCAGAGTTTGGAACCTTGTAAAACAATCCTTATCACAAGAGACTGTGAAAGGACTAAGGAACAGTGAAAGCAAGAAATTGTCCCTATCTTCATTCTCATGCTTTGCTGTTGATTACATTTATTAAGTTGTTTTGGTGAAATTCCCCAGCAGATATAAACCAGCATAATCCTACTGAAAATAATATGGTAACTCCATCCATTCACTTCAATTTTCAGTGTTCATCACTGCATGTTGTAACTCATTCCTTAAACAATTATTTTCTTTATGCTGAGCATGGTCTTGTTTAATCCGTTCTGTGATCAGCTATTTGGATTGTCACAAAGACTTCATAATATCATTAAAACTTTCAACTGGATCATAAAATAATTCTGAGGTAAATGAAGCACAGTAACTAAAATTATTCAGTAACTTGCAACTGGGGAAATCTAGTAAGGGAATTTTGTATTTTATGGTAATTGGAATATAGTAAGCAATCATCTAACAAAAAAAAAATGCAGTTTCAGAACCACAATTCATAATGAAGTGTCAGCAATGTCATACACCTTACAGAATGGAAAAGGAATGATGCCTGGTGTATGAATTATGATAGCCAGGTAGCCAGGTCCCTTACCAATCTCAGCCCAAGTGTCTGGAGAGACCAACAGAACATTCACAGGAACCAGGAATTCAGCCCCAAAGAAATGTTGTTGAGACCTTGGGAGCTGTGGTGAGGCCAAGAACTGTGGCAGTCTCAGGGTGCTGCTCAGCCTCTTGGACTTGAATATTAAAGCTTTCCTTCCCCAGGTGGTTTGGAAGAGGCTTATGCTTAAGCAAGAGTTATTTCAGGTATTTGGGAGAGGTTCCTCCTGTGCTTCAAGCTTGGGTTCCACTTATAGAGATTTTTATAGAGTTTGGACCCTGAATTTGGACTGAATGCCCCTCACTTCTGAGACAGTGCTTACTCATACAGAAAACAACTTTCTCCCTCTTTGAAGAGGGATTAAAGTACTTGGATCACACACTCCTCAATCTCTGGCCTTCAGTAGTCCATCTCCTGAACTCACAGTGACCTGACCATCTCTTGTACCTTGTGTGTAGGTACCTCTGCTGCAAACTGCCCAGCTTTGTAGGCATTGCTCAGCATCATTGGCAAAAGAAAGTTTCATCTGCCTTGAGGTGAGCTGCCTTCAGCAACATTTCCTTACTTCTGAAAATCAGCAAACAAAGCAATTCTTCAGGTGACATTTTGAAAACTCTTGCCTTTGACCTAATTTGAGTACTGTCAAAATCAAAGAAAGTTTGCCACCAGTGTCACTCAGATGAGAGTAGCCACAATTGGACCCTTTTTAAAACAACAGTCCCTGAAACCTATGCTTTTCTCAACATCTTTGCAAGTATTCTTACTTTTTCTTAGGGGAGAAGAATCTTTTTCTCTCTCCCCTTTGAAAGAATAACAATGTATTTATAATAAAGTTTGCTGTCATGAGCTAATTGAAGCAATAAGTCTTTGCAATCTTTTTTTCTTTGCACTGGCCTGTAAAGCAGTGCCATTTTTCTCTTTTCTTAAAAATGAAAATATAGAGCTAGGCTGGGTATTAAAATGACAATTCTGTTCTCTGCATGTGCACATTTATATTATCCTTTTATGATGCTTGCACTAGGGAGAAAAGTGGATAGACTGCAAGTATTACAAACAGGGATAGCATTTTCCCCATTGTATTTCTGTTACAGGAAAATAACTTCACTCTTTTGAGAGAGGGCTTTTGAAATTCAGAGCAAGAGCTGTTGTAATTAGGCTGATGGGGATGATAAGATAATTTAGGGCAAAGTCCAAGTGAAAGGGTGGTGCCCTGTGCTCCTTCTGATCTGAGATGGGAGCCAAGTTTATAGAGTGTATAAGGAGGAATTCAAGACTTTTCAGGTTTGAGCATATATGCTAAAGGTAATCATGGTATTTCCTATCCATCTGACCCTTCTCATTACCCTTGATCACTGCTGTAAATGCCTTCATTACTTTCAGTGCTACTGCCTAAATTAAAATAGACACTGATGTCTCAGTTCCCACTGCTCTTGAGGGCTAAGCCTAAGTTTAAAGGGTTGCATACAAAATATTAAAGGTGAGATGGAAATATTGATGAAATGATGTTAAGGTACAGAACACATTAAACAAATTTAGGTTAAGTTGTCTTCCAAACCTCTTTGATGTTCAGGTGACTATAGGAATAAATCGTAGGATTTGATTCCTGACTGCATCGGGAGAAATGGAAGCAAGAAGATTTTCAATACAAAGGACTACAGGTAAAACTCCAATGCCTTTAACAGATAAATATATTTGACAAACTGTATTCAGTTCTTTAATTCATGAGATAATAAATCTCAGTGATAAATGCTCCCTCCAAACAACAGAAAAATGGGATGCCTATCAATGTTTATCCACACACCATAAACATACAAAACTCTTGCATATTGGAAAACCCAGTTGTGCCTAAATTGGTGGTTGCCTATTCAAGGCATCTCATTTATTACAGTAAATGTGATGCAGGCAAATAAAAGAATGACCAAAGGAGGCTGTTGGGTGGAGAATAGAAGGATAATGAGGTCAGATAAAACGTCTGGGTCTCATTAATCCCAAAGAGTTGAGAGAGCTTTCAGTGTCAGCTCAGCTGATGGTGAAGCGCTGTGAGCAGCGAATCCATATTGACAGTCGAGTTTCCTGGTAACCAGGCTCTTCAGAAATCTGTGTCCTGCCTTTGTGAGTAGCTGAGCAAAGCACGGGGTCACTTGGTAGCCCACATGCAGTCAGAGGTGATCAGTTTACTGCACAAACATGGGCCAACTTATCACTCCATGCTCCACCAACACCACTCACACCATGCTCCAACACCACACACACCATGCTCCAACATCACTCACACCATGCTCCAACAACACACACACCATGCTCCAACAACACAAACCCTTGGAATGCATGGAGATGCTGCTCTTAAATTGGCAGAGCCAAAACCAACAGTGAAATTCTAATAACAGCATTTATATTCGAGTGGAATAGATAGAAGCAAAAATAGCTACAGGTAACTCCCTTCCCTCCCAGGGGAAATAACTTTTCCTTTGCTTTAGCAATTAACACTTTTGAGGATTTCTTCTACTGACTGTTCTATCCTTATCTTACAGAGATCCTTACCTACTTTTTAGAAATTACTTGCTTGATATCTCACCTAAGTCTCCATTCTTGCAAATGTAGCACATTTTTCTCTGTCCTGCAAAACAGTTGATTTCTACTCCTTTCAGAATAATGTTTTTGGTTATGATATGCTGTTACATATCTCATATTTCCACTACCTCCCTATAGGCCTCATGTTTCTCTTTTCTAGGTTAAAAAACCCCCCAAGATCGGATTTTTTTCCATAAGGATGATGCTTTTCAACCTGTTTGTCATTTTTGTTATTGGTTTCTGGTGTTGTTTATGTGCAGCACCCAGACAGAGCTCGTGAGATACCAGCAGTGCTCAGTAAAAATGAAATTCTACTATTCTTCCAGGATCTCCAGTTTGCTGGTAATTTTCGATTTTGTGATCACCTAAAACCTTCAGATTCCTTACTGCTATAATATACTCTAAGAGACATTCTCCATCTCCTAATATTCCTTCCTAAATACAGCTTGTGTACTGAACCTAATCTTATTGATTTCAGGTCATTTATCCAATTTATTGTGATTATTTTGAAATCTAATCCTGTGTTCTCATGAGGTTTCCAGCAAGGTGTCATCCTTAAATTTTTTATGTGCATTCTCCATCCCATGATCCAAGTAATTAATAAAAATATCATATAATAATGGACAGAGGACAGGCTTCTATGGGGCTTGTGTGGTGTGACCTTCCAGTTTGACAGCAAATTATTGGTAACTACTCTTAGCTTGAGGCTTTTCAAGCATTTGTGTATCAGCTTTACAGTGATTTTCGTCTACATCATGATATCTCATACATCTGACACCCCTCCTCTCTCCCCAAAAACCAATTGTGCAGTATCCACCTCACAGTGATAATTCTGTATTTAATCACTTGGGCTATTGAGGATGCCTTCTGTTGTCAATGCCTCTTCCTAAGCCTGTGAATACAGCTTTCCTTTCTTAACACTTTTTTGGGGCTCTGATGTTTTTAGGCTTGATCACTGTTGCTCTTAATATTTCTTCTCCTTTAAGATCAGCAGATGGAATACATCTTGGCTTTCTGCCCTGATGCTGATTGCTGAACAGAAGATCTCCACATTATTATTTTTTTTCCGACAATAATATTCCCTTTGGTTCCTTCCTTCTTTTCCCAATAATAGATATTCACATCTCATAAAGTGGTGTGGTCCCCAGGTGTAATCACTTAATTGGCAGAACTCTAAAGCCCTTTCAGTAGTGATAAGCCACTGTATGGCAGAACTGAAAAAAGACCCAACCCAAAACACCTGTCAAGAAGATTAAAAAAAAAAAATGGTGCCACTGATTTTCTTAATCAGCATGTTTTATCACTGACCTCCTGTACACATTCAGTCAGCCCTTGGTCTCATCCAAAGGAGTTTGGAGTATGACTTATAGCAGATTTTTTGGAATCACTCCATGAACCCAGTGCATTTCTGCTTTCATGCATCAACCTTTGTGGAGGTTTCCCAGCTGTCATGTCACAGGCTCAGAAGAAATTTCCAATCAATCTCCAAGAAAGCAGGAGATTTAATTCTCTGTCAAAGGGCCACACCAAAGCCTGAACTCCTTTCACACAGCACTCAGAAGACTGCTGGAGCTGGAGTGAGTTTGTGGCTGCCCATTCACATGCTTCCACTTTAGGTTTCATTAGAAGTGCTTGCCAAAAGCGTGATTCATGGATTTTGTGAAATCCCTGGTGCCATCAGCTGGGCACAGCTTCTGAGTGCTCCACAGAGCAGAGCAGAACTTGGCACGACCCCACGGCCCAGCAGGGGATTGCTGAGGTGGAGGGTGCAGAGCCGTAGGAAACAGGAGAACCACACTGATGTGCAGCAGCTGGAGATCCAGCCTTGCATCCTAAACCAACTCTTCAGTGCTCACCCGAGGTCTGGCTCACATTCAGAGGCAGCAGTGGGCAACAAATGTGCAGGACACAGGGACACACACTGCCACGGGGCCAGCGCTCCATCCCCTCCGACCGGCCACCAGCGAGCAGCTGTGTGCTCTCCTCTGCCCTCTCATTGCTGCTGTCAGGGGTGTGCAGAACAGGCAGAGGTGTTACAGCTGAAACAGGTTCCTCAAGGTGTTTGTGCTCACAAACACATATTCATGCTCAAAACATAAACACTTGTAAAATGCAGGCACCGTCAGCCTGTGCGCTTCAGCGGCTGCGTGCCCTGGGAGAGGCTGGGAATGCTAATTGGGTCTGCTCTGAGTTGGCTTCCTGGTTCAGGGCACTCTCCTAAAAGGGTTTTCAGCTACACATTCAGTGCCAAATGTAGCAGATGGTGGTAGGATAGTAAATTACATTAAGGAATACTTGTACAGTTTCTTTACCACTTTTATAGTTGAAAAACAAACAATCGAGTTGCTTAGGGTAAAGGCAGATGCAGTGCCATATATGTCTACCACCCTAATAGTTTTATGGAATTATCTCAGAGAATAAAGAAGCAGGTTTAATAACCATGGGAATGATCTGAATAATCCCGGAGCGATGATAATTTCTAGTTTAGAAGTTTATGTTCCTCTGTTGCTAAGATTTGTGTTTCCAGTTCCCAGTATTTATATAATCACATACTGATTTTTTTTTCCAAAATTTTCCCCCTTATTTACAAAAGCATTTCTCCAAACAACTTCCTAGCCAACACTAAGCAGTAAGTGGCACCACTGGGTATTAGTGCCACCTGGTTGTCATGATGAATTGAATCCTTCCCTATTTAAAAAAGTATTTAAACAGTCTTCTACACAGCTTGTTTCCCAGCTCTGCCTCCTTTGTTATCCAGTCTCTGTGCCTTCTTTGATACACTTTTCAGCTATCTCATGTCATGGAATTGTAGAATAACCCAGACTGAAAGGGACTCCAATCCTATATCAGGTTTAAATCAAGAGTCAGCTCTGAGCTCAGACCAGGTTGCTCAGTCCTTTGTCCAAATGGGTCTGGAAAGCCTCAACAGACTGAGGTGTCACTGCATCTTTGGGCAAAAAGCTCCACCATTTCACTCTTGCAATTCTGATTATAATATCCAGTGGAAACCTCTGGTTTAAATTCAACTCTATGTGCAACATGATTCTTAACATACTTCAAATAAAAATGCTGCAACACATTCCAGATACAATTTTACAGAAAACAAAAAAATCTACTTGAGTAATAGAATTTTTTTCCCCCAGTTATTTGTATTGTACATAATAAAGTACATGAGTGAGCAGATGTGCATATACATGAATATTCCTCAAGAGTTTCTTTATTTGTGATAGAGGAAGAGACTCAGAAGGATTTCTACAGGTTTGGGATTTTTTCTGTTCTGCCAGGGCAAGATCCAGATCAGTCTGCATTTTTGCAGGTCCAGATATATCTATTAACCAGTACATTGATGGTTCTGCAGTTGGCTTGGGGAAAGTAACGTGTCAGAGAAGAAGAGCCTTTAATATGAAAATGATAGTTATCAACATCATGGTTAAAAAAAAGAACAACTTTGTACAATGAACCTCATGAGATAACCAATAAAAAGCTAAAAGTGCAAATTCACATATTATTCCTATCATGTTCTGGTGAAATTGGGTTAATTTTTCTCTTTTGTTTTGCTTTGATCCTATTAATAACAGAAAAGTAGGCAAACTGGCTGAACATTTCGATTCTGCCTCCTAAAATGATGTTAGAAAAAAGCAAGATGGTATATGGCAGAAGCACCACCGTGTGCACAGTGTCTAACTTTTGACCTGTGAGCACTTTATTCAGTTATGGGACTGGCCTTCCCTGGAGCCATGAATCACAGATGTCTGGCAGAATGACCACGTGTGTGATCTGGGTGTGCACTCTCGGTGTCCCTGCCACAAACAGACCAGCTCAGAGCTGGCAGTAATTTATATCAAACAGTTTCAGGTTTACAGTAAATTCTTGCATGAAAGCTCCAAGTTCAGGAACAGATCACCTCAACTGGGAAGTCTTGTCCTGCTTCAGAAAAATGATTTTAGAAAAAGGAGGCAAGAAGATTTTTAATGTGTCAATACTTGCATGTTAGGAAACTTGTGATGAGTTTCAAACAGGATGCCATAAATATATCAGGAAATGGACCATCAAACAAGGCTGAGGAGGAAGGTTTCTATACTGGTATGTTGGAAACTCTTACAGATGCCCAAATATCACACTTCTCCAGGCCAGTGAATTATTTAGAATAGCAATTGTTATGGCCTTCTAAAGCTTGGAGGGTGGGATTGGGAAAAGATTAATCTCTCAGGCTTTGGTGATGACAGCTCGAGTTGACACCTGATTGGAAAAAGACTTATAGGGACATGAAGGCACATGAAAGTAGCTTAAGTGTTTAAAAATACCAGGAACAGTTTTTTTACCAAGCAACATAACATGGTTTCTACTCCTCTACACAGACTGTAAGAATAACTATCTGAACAGGGATGTCTGAGAATGCAGTTTGAAACATGAGGCAGTTATCTTAATTTTAAGATTCCTTGTGGCCAAAGGAAGCTAAAAGATGTCTAAAAATTTCTGCTGACAACCACTTCTTGTCCCCAGGAAATAGAAAAAAGAGCAAAGCAAAGCACAGAAAAAGTCATTGTTTTAAAGCAAGCTGAGGGGCAAAGGAAAGGTAGTTCTTTAAGAGACTTCCAGCTGTCTTCACACTCAGTCTCGAGTCCTGTCTGGAGATGAAATTGTTGGTCATGGGCAGGGCAGGGCAGGGGATGTCCAACACCTCCCTTCCTCTGGCTCCTGAAGGTGGTGTTAGGAACAAACCCTTCTGACTGAAGATGCTTAATGTGTCCCTGCCTTGTCTGGAGCTGCTCTGAACCAGATCAAAACTTCACCATTTGTTTTGTAAGTGTAGTATTCAGTCTGGGAGCCAAATGCCCTGGTTTGGAAAGGTGAGACAGCAGGCTGGAGGATGTAAGGATGGCTCACCTCAGCTGGGGCAATGCTTTGCTGCTGCTGCACTGAATTTTGTGGTCCCCTGGCCAAGCCTGGGGTGCTACCATGGAACAAAATGTTTCTGAGTAGAAAGCCTAAATCCTTTCCTTTTTTTTTCTCTTATGGAAAATGCTAATCATCCCCCGTACCCCCCAAGAGAACATGCCTTTTCCTAGGGCTGGTTTAGTGGCATAACACAGAAAGGCTTGAAACAAAGGTGACAAACAAGGTTTTGAGGGAGTTGGTCATGCACGAGAGAAGCCTCAGGGGCACAGTAAATGATGCCAGGCTCAGCTGGCTCCCAGGGATTATGTTGCCAGCCCAAATCTGGTGCTTTGACATCCCCTCATTCCCTCATCCCAAAGGGGGACAGGTAGGGGGACAGGGGGTCTGTTCCATCCTTCTGCTTTTAGAGGAGTCCTGATGTAAGAGAAATTTCCTGGTGGCTCTTGCTGGGTTTGCCAAAGCAAAGGGCATAGGACAGTGCCAGAGACTGGCCTACCAAGTGACCTGCTCTTTCCAAGAGCTATCCTTCCATACAAGCAAGAGTTACATTTATAACATGTTTTCCATGTTTTCTGTGATAAGCTACTTCTTTCCTATAAGTTCCTTTCCTTTAGATGAATATTAAATATTTATCTTTGGAAAGGAAGATTCCTGTTTATTGCCATGAATAATGAACTTTCCTAATTATATTTAATTCTTAACACCTTTTTCCTTCTCAATATCCTCACCTGCTTCGAAAGCAGAGCAGAGCTAGTCCATTCCAAGAATTCTATTTTTTTTTTCTGAATTGGTGCTCCCAGCAAGTAAGAAACCCAAAGCACCTAACCATTTAAATGCTTTTAATTTTGTTTGCTTGGCTTTTTATATTCTAGGGGTTTTTAATTTTATTTTCAGATTTTCTATACTGGCCGATGTTTGCAATAGATAAAGTGTATGGCCAATTCTCAGTCTGCAAAGGGGTATTGTTGATTCTGACCTTACAGTAGATCTGGGAATATCGAGAATGCTGTTTTCTGGTAAAGCAGTAATTTTGTTACTCAGATAAAGACTGGTGAACAACTGTCCCTGCACTTAAGGCACCTAGCAAAAACAGATCCAGACTTCACTGTACCTGAACAACTATTAAAGTTTTCAGCTAGGTAAATATACAAAGAAAAGCTGTTAATGAAGCCTGGGAAAGATGTGTTTGATTCAGAACTGAATCAGTGCTTCGTCTTGATTGAGTTTCCTTTGAAAAAATACAAAACAAAGCCAAAGCACCACAGACAACAAAAAAAACCCCCTGTGCAGCACAATTTCCTTCCTTCAGATGAAAAGGTAACTATGGTGACTGGGGAGAAAGATCAGATGTTACATTTTGAGGCAGAGCAGCACATAGATCCTCCAAGGCTGTTTGTAGAGGGGGCGAGGGCGTCAGGAGCCCTTTCAGAGCAGGGGTAGACGTCGGTGGCCAAAGCTGCCCCCGAGGAGAGCCCTGGAGCAGTGCCCGAGGGCTGGCAGCTCCTGGCCACCTGAGAGCTCCAGCCCTGCTCTCCTGCAGCCCCAACTCACCCTTTGAATTGGCATCCCCTGGCCTACGACAGCAATGGTGCTGGATTTGGGGCAATCTGTGGGTTTTGTGTTTGCCTGTGTTTGCTCGAGGGTGAGGCTTGCTCCCTCCCCGTGCCACGAGTTAACGCGTTGTCTGCTCCTTCCAATACATATTTTATGACCTGGCTACTGTGTTTTCATCGGCTGAGCAGCAGCTCAAGCACTTGAGCAGGTGGCCTGGTAGCTTTATAAATACAATTATGATCACTAAAAGCCACATTGCACTTGGCACCGTTCTTCAGATTGTCCCCAGAGGTCTGGGAGTTGCTTGCCCTGGCGGCAGAGCCAACCTTTGCAATCTCCCTGTCCACCTTCCGAGTTTGGCAGCCAGAATTCAACCCTCACCACTCTGCAGATATGGTATTCCTATAGGGGGCAAAACTGAGGGCAGATTTTACATTAAACCCAGCAAAATCTACACAGACCATGCCCAAAATATTTTCCAGCTCAGGCATAATAAGAACGTGGATGTGAACTGGAAAAAGACTGGAAATTAGGTTCACTATGGAGTTTAATTTAATTCTGTGCTAAATACCATTTTTGGTCAAAACAGCGTTTATTATGCTGTGAGACACTCAAGCTATTTCTACCACTGACATGGAAAAACAAAATATTCTGTGGCTGGGACTACTGGTCCAGTGATAACACACAGGTTTCAGTGGGTCCCAGTGATGCCTTTGCACTTTGCAGCATGCAGTTTCTTTATTTAGGAACTTTCAGATATCCATCAAGTTACTCAGTTTACCTGTTGAGCAAAGCCCCCAGATAGCATACTTAAAATTAGGCACATTTATGCCCCACTGAGGTAACATATATGGTTTGGTGTTTATTTCAGTGTTTGTGATCTCTATATAGATCTCTTTCTCTTTCATATCATGATAAACAAATTAGGTCTTTGGTACATGTTCAGCTAGAAGTCTGTCAGGGGCCAGCTGTAACTTTGATATTTGCTTCATTTGGGATTTTCTTCACAAGTGCTTTAGGTTCTCTTGTTCTAGAAAATAAAATTATAATCCAAGATATTTTTGAAAAGTAAAATAGATAACACTTTGAAATTGATTTTATTATGAAGACCTTGAATGTTCTAAAATATGCCTACGTTGAAAAACTTAGGGTGTTTTTAGTTTTCCCAAACTGAAATGGTGAAGTATTTTTAAAGGAAAACTCCATTACGGTGACATGACTCTGAAATATCCATGACCAGCTCCAGACACTGTCATGTGGGAGGTTGTTTTGCTGCCTAGTCTATAAGCACAGAGGATCAGATTCAGATCCTGAAAAATTTGGCCTTGTATGGATTTCAAGAAGGCTGAGAGAGTTAATACAGCCAAAGAATCCAAATTTTCCTTCAGCTCTTTTGGGCAACCACAGTGGTAACTGATCAACCCCCACCCCAAACTCATCAATGTCATAACAAATTATGACACTGTAGACTGAAACATTCAGCTCAGGTGTGTTCAACCAGAACACTGCAGGAAGTATACTGCAAGGCATGTGTACTAAAGCTGAAGGTTTAAAACAAATAGGTATAGGGAAAAAAAACCCCAAAGCCCTAAAAGGAAAAACCCAAACCCCTGAGGAATCCCAGTGGATGGTATCAGGATGGAACAGGCACAAGACACAGAGCAACACGCTGCAGCCAGGGCCAGAGCAGGGCATTTGCATCAGAATGCAAACCACATTTCTGCCTCCCCCCAGCTCGGTGCATACTGATGCACAGACACGATTGAGTTATTGGCCACATGCTGATATGGCAGAGAAAATTCATTGCCAAGACCCTCTGGCCACCCTCCCTCATTTCCATGCCCTGTTTTGGGAGGGCCAGGTTTGAGCCCTGCAGCCTGGGCTGCTGGCAGGGATAGGATGCCCATGGCACAGGAGAGATTCTCCCAGGCAGGATGAGTTCAGAATGTGCCCAGACCTGCAGATCAATCCAACCCAGCCCAAGAGGACCACACTTGGGAGAGCTTTCAGGCTTGAAGTATCAAGAAAAAGTTTACAGAGCCACTGGCTGTTTCTCTAGACAAAGATGTGTTTCTGTGTGCAAAGATGATGTGTAGAAATGATGTGGCCCTGTTTCCAGGGCTTGGTCCTCAAATGACTCTGTGTTCATAGATTGAAATCAGAAGACTTATTTATTATCAATATTTTATTAAGAAGAAATCAAACTTTTCTCTCTCTAGCCTCTTAGCTCGAGAGCATTTGTGTGTCTGTCTCTGTGAACAGACAGTCTGTGTGTGTGTATACCTTAAAGTATGAAAACACATCCAAAAATAGAAAATTCTCGTTGGCCAAGGAGAACACATTATCAAAAACAATTGTCATATTTACATTTTCTCTCCTGAGAACAACTCTGACTGACTTTGTGCTGCAAGAATCTTGTCAGGCAGAAAAATGCCTAAAAATTTCTTTTTCTGGGTACCACAGTGATGTTCCTGGCTGCCCCATCCGTGGTTTGGCTGCTGAAGCTCCACTGAAATTCGCAGCCTTTGGAAACCAAGCCTGTCCAAGGAGCAACATGACTGCAAGCAAAATTGCTCAGCAAAGTCTGTGGGTTTGCCACCTGTGAGAACTGAGAGAAAAGCACCCTGTACAGCAATAATTACTCCACAAAGAAGTGATGATAATGCACAGATATGCTGCCCAAACTCCTTTTCTAGCCGACTGTTTCACCTCAAGCTTTCATGCAGGGATTTGCTTAATCTTTTGTTGATAACACGACAACAAACAAATCCATCATTAGCATAATAACACCATGATTACACACCTAATCAGCCTTTAGACTTATCATCCTTTAAGTAACCTTTCCTACTAGGCAAGTGAGAATTTGGAAACGTTAACTTGTACTAAGCTTGCTTGCACTGTGCTAATATTTCATTCCAAATTAGCAGCACAGCATTTTCCCCTGCAGAAATCTGTTTAATAAAACATTGAATTTTTTATGTTTTTGACTGGAGGAGATACTGCCATGTGCTCTCCTAAAGATTAAAACTCCTTTGACTCCTCTTTATTTTGCCATTGCTGAAGTACATTATTGGCATTGTGATCAGCCTTTCCTCTTGGATCATGCAGGACCCAATGAAATGCTGCTGCTGCTTTCTGAGACCTTGATTTTACACACAGCACTTCTACTTTGGAACCAAGATGTATAAGCTTAATAAAGATTTTATCCTCGGTGATTCATTTAGGATAGCAGAGGTGCCAACATCTGTAATCTGCCTAGAGCTTTTGGAACAATGACTGAATTGCAGAGATTTCATACATGGGCATAAATGAAGTTAAAAAGTTCCTCTTTTTTTTGTACTCTGAAAAAATTTGAAGTCTTAGAGTGTGATTTGTGGGCTGAGCTCATAGTTTGGAAGGTCTGTCTGTGACTTGGCTGGTGACGTGGCAATACAAATTATACAGCTTTGACAAGTTAAGGCCAAAGTAGTTTTAATGTGGGAGAGGGGTTGCTTCACTACTCTTAACCTTCATTCCTTATTCCTGAGTTCAAGTCTTGGCCAGACTGGTAGCCAGAGAGGACGAGAATAAGACAGTTGTACCCCACAGGCTCCTGCATTCCTTCTGTCTGCAAATCCTTGCACTTACATGTGCAGACAAAGCTGAATTCCCACGCCAGTAGGCACAGACACAGACCTACTCTGTTCACTCTCTTGTGGGTTTTTATACATCAGATGTTTTTGCCTTCTTAGAAATGCCAGCCTACGTGGTCATTTATCAGCAGCCTGCACAAGCTGAAGCCTTGAAGTCAGTTGCAGAAGGAGCAAGTGTAAGCACCTAGATCAAACTAGGGAAAATATTGGGCAGAAAATAGTTGTGTCCTTAGGAAGAACACTCCTGGAGCAAATGGCTCCTCCATGACATGTGGATTAGAGACAACTTTGGAATAAAGAACATGGAAGTGTAAGGGACTACTTGGGTCAATCCTTTCAATCCCTTTCTCTTTAAGCTAGCCAAGTCATGAACATCCAAAGCAGATGGGACTGTAACCCTCCAGACACAGAGACTGTATTGCTATCAACATCTGATAGCACATTTAAGACAAATGCCAAGGAACAGACCATGCCAGACAAGGTTAATTTGTTATTGTTGAATTTTTTAATGTCCTAAAAATCCTCTTTCTATAACAATGATTTTGGAAGCTCTCATGATAGTGTTTCTGAGGCCATGTTAATGACTTGGTAGTTATATTCATCTCCATCGTGGGTGTTGTGGGGTGGCCCTGGCAGAACATCAGGTACCCACCAAAGCTGCTCTGTCACTCCCCTCCTCAGCTGGACAGGGGAGAGAAAATACAATAAAAGGCTCATGGGTCAGGATAAGGTCAAGGGCAAAAGAGACACACCTTGGGGAAAAATAAATTTACAACCAATCAAATCAGATAGTGAGAAATAAAAAAAAAAATCTTAAAACACTTTCCCCCACATTTCCCTTCTTCCCAGGTTTAACCTCACTCCTTGTTTCTCTACCTCCTTCCTGCCAGTGGATGGGGAAGTGGGGCTGTGGTCAGTTCCTCACATGTTGTCTCTGTTGCTTCTTCCTTGCCAGGGGAGGACTCCTCACACTCTTTCCCTGCTCCACTCTGGGGTCCCTCCCACTGGACACAGTGCTCCATGAACTTCTCCATGTAAATTCTTCCCAAGGGCTGCAGTTCTTTATGAAGGTTCCTTTGCACAGGGTGCAGTCCTTCAGGAACAGGCTGATGCAGGGGGACCCCCATGGGGTCACAAGCCCTGCTGGCAAATCTGCTCCAGAGTGGGATCCCCTCTCTGCAGGGCCACAGGTCCTGCCAGGAGCCTGCTTCCCACAAGGTCAGACTGCTGTGGGCCTTCACCTGCTCCAGAACAGGGTCCTTCAGGGCCTGCAGGTTAGTCTCTGCTCCACCACAGACCTCCATGTGCTGCCTCACCATGGTCTGCTGCCTCACCAGGGGCTGCAGGGGAGTCTCAGTGCCTGGAACACCTTCTCCCCCTCCTTCTGCACCCACCTGGGGGTCTGCAGGGCTGATTTTCTCACTCCTTTCTCCAACCTAAGTTGTTCTTGTGCAGCTTTTCCCCTCTCTTCTTCAATACATTATCCCAGAGACCCTATCACCATCACTGATGGGCTCATCCTTGGCCAGCAGTGGGCCCACCTTGCAGCTTGTGGGCATTGGCTCTACTGGCTATGAGGGAAGCTTCCAGCAGCTTCTCACAGAAGCCATCCTTGTAGCCTCTTCACAACCAAAACCTCACCATGGAAACTCAATACAATGTGGAACAGAACCAAAAAAATCACTACTGGAGCTAATAAAAGAATAAGATTCTGTTACAGAATATCTTTGCAGTAATAGTCCAAAGCAAGTATTTCCAGCTGGCACATTTTTGTCTGGGTTTATTCAATATCATGAACCCAAATGGTCTCTGGCTCTCAAATGATTTGAAGGACTCCTAATAGCCTTAACAACATCCACTAGGTTTCTAAGATTGTGCCTCATATGTGATTCACCCAACTCACAGTCTTGGCACACTGGTCAAGACCTGGATTTGAAGCATGCCAAGGCTTAGGGGTTAAGAGGATCTGTGGTTCTGGTTTGAGCTATTTGAGATGTGAAAGATTAATTGTATAATGCAGAGCTGAGCTGGATTCCAAGTCTCACAAACATGCTGGATCCAGGACTTTGTGTCAGACTTTGTAGTGCCAGGAAGGGTGAGAGGCAGGAGAGAAAATATGTTAAGCTGTCTTATTGTATTGGGTGATGAAAAGCACTGACAAACTACAGTGATTAAATACCCTCCTGAACTTAGAGTATAAAGAGATATTGGTCTTCCCAGAGACCAGGCAATTCACTAAATCATGGTGCATCTCTCCGAGCTGAAATATAAGCTTGCATAGCAAGAGCAACCACAGGTGGCTGTGGTTTTCTGGGCTAACAGACTTTTTGGTGCATAAATTTCTTCTGTTGATGATTTGGGGTTTGCACAGTAGTTTTCTATAAGGAAATGCTCTTTCTCATGTGTGCACATAGGAGTGAAGGCATATCCTGGTATTTCATTGGCAGGTGTCATTAAGAATAATGGCTGGATCTTAATTGGCACAGCCCAGCATGTGCCTGAACTCCTGGTAAAATAAAGCTAAGCCCTGATGAATCTCACTAATCCACACCTGCAAGTGTGACTTGATTTTCTCCTCTGCCTTAAGTAATGAAGAAAAAGTGAAGAACAATACAGGTGAGTGGGTCTGGGAACTTAATATCAGGCAAAGGAGAGAAAGTAGGGAAACCAGGGACTTACATGATTTGTTTTTCTTCACATGGAACTGCATAATTCCTGGACTTCAAAACATCTTGACTTTTCTTTCTGGCACTCTTGGCCTCCAAGGAAACCAATGGTAAAGGATCTATTGGCTTGAGATTTCAAATGCCCTGTCAGCCCATTTCTTCTTTTCCCTGGTCCCCATCCCTCTCCAGTGCTCTGGCTCCTGAGGCAACTCAGCAACTCTGTTCAGATCATTCAGGCAACAAAATAATCAACATAGCAGAGACCTGCAGAGTAGAGGCCAAATAAAAGCCTTGATTTTTTTACCCCTGAGGAAATAGTTTGAATCTTTTCTATATTAAAGGGTGTGGAGAGTTTTTCCCTCCTTTGAAAATGACTTGGAGGTGAATCTGCATATAACATTGCTGAGGGACATTTTGGGGACTCAGCCTGATGACCTTCCTAAAGACTATTAAAAAATGCCCCCAATGATTTTATGGAAGGATTAATATCTTTTATTATATTCTGTAGTGCAGTAAAACCCCTCTGCAGCATCTGAAGAGAAAATTTTCTATTATCTGCCAGAAACCTTTTAATAAAGAAGAAAAAGAGTGCTGCACAGTTGTTTTATTGGCTGAGGTTCATCCTGCAAACACAAAGAAGTACCACCTAGGGCTCTGACAAACAAGCTTTTGTGAAGCACTGTGGTGTTGAAGCAGCCCCTGTGGTAGCTCAATATCCTTTCCTGATAATTTTCATTTTACATAATGCATCAGAAGGAGCTACAACAGGTTTCTCCTCTTCTTTTTCTCTATTTCTGGTTGGGAATAAGGATGGGGTCAGATCACTTGAGTGTGCTGCTGTAATGAAACGTTAGAAATGTTATCTGCATTCAGTCCTGCCTGCCTTGTTCCTTTCTTTCTGGGAGGGAATTAAGTAATTACTGTACAGTGGGTGCCTCCCAGTATTGCAGCTCACACTTCCAGATGTAAATCAGCAGGGTGGGGAACTCTAAATGCTAGAAAGAAAGAAGAAAGGAAAGATAGCACTCTGGCAGCAGAGGCCAAGGTTTTAAGTGGAGTAAATGCTTGAAAATTCACTGTATCTGAAAATCTAGCCTGCATTTCAGAGCAAACCTTGAGGGACATCTTCTTGCTGAACATCCCACTGAGTTCAGGAGGGCTGAGCTTTCCTCCATGCTGTTTGGATGTATCTGGCCCTGCAGTGGCCTGGTAAAGCCCTTACTGTCCATCTCATACAGCCTCTGGAGACAGACAAACTGCCTTTGAACCCTCCTTGCAAGACTTATTCCTCTAATATAGATTTTTTACCTTTGCATGCTCAGTCTCTGGGTCCTGCAGTAATGGGAGCCAGAAGAGGTGCAAGTCTGCTATCAATATGCTTTCTTTGCTGAATTATCTTTCTCATACTCTTAGGAACAGCCCATGGACCACATTGAAAACACTGGAATATGGTAATAGAGAGCAATAGTTTCTGTATCTGTATCCCAGTCCTTCCTGTGCCCTGCCTGCACTTCTCTGGGGATAGCAGATGGCTCCTGATGGAAACTTCACAGGCACAAAGAAAATTTGATGGTCCCTGGTGCTTCCTCTCATGCCACCCCCATTATAAGACACTTTGTAGTACTAATGCTTGGGTTGGGTTTTGGCCAGAGCTCTCGGTGGCCCAGGAGGCTCCACCATCATAAGTGCAGCAGTCTGGACAGTTCCTGTCTTCATTCCATCCTGGATCTGCTCGTTGTGATGGCAGGAAGGCGACAGAAAGCTTCACCTTGCTGTCCCTCTGCTTCCAAACCCCACACTGTCTCAAAGCCTTGATTTGAAGTTCTCTCCCCCTCCCTTTGGAGGAGAGATGCAAAATTGACTTTGTGGCCAAGGTTTGCTCAATGAAGTTCCTTTCTGTACTTTTTATCTCTCATTCTCTTACCCTTTATATGATTTTTGTGTTTGGGAAGCAACTACAGATTTCCCTTGTGGTTTTTTTCAATATTACTGTAATAATTTCCTCCATTTTTAACTAGACCAAAAGCGATCTTATGGAGGTCATTTATTAATTTTTTATGCATGTTAACTATATAAAGAATGATTTGTAAAATTAGGCCGAACTTATATTAAATTGAGCAGCAGTTAAATCTTGACACTGTTTATATTTCTCTTCTAAAATAATTAAACTTCCCTTTCATTTAGAAGGCCATGTACGGACAGTTGTAATATGTTTAATATTTTTATAGCAAGTAATTTAACTCAGAATTTCACTAAATTAATTGCAAAGTGTAAACTTTATTTAAGATTCTCCAAGTGAATGTACAGTTATATGGTAGTAAAGAATTGATACTGTATACTTTGGAAGGGCATTACCTTGAAATTGTCAGCCAATTTCTCATAATATTCAATGGTGAATCATTATTTAAATGTTAAGTCATACTCCAACACATTTGTCCACATGCCAGGAGCTGAGAGGCTGTGAATCCCCTTCGTGTCAAACAAGCTGTGATGGATGAGTGTCTTTGGCTTCCAGAGGCAGCAAAGCTCAGAATGAGAATGAAAGGGACAAAAGGAGGGAGAAAGGTGTGAAAGTGAATATTGAATATTGAAAAGGAAGATTTTCAGATGCACACAGGACTTGTACTGAAATCCATCCTGAAGGAGGACATAGCATAAAACAAGGCATTGAAGTGTTTCTAGTGAAACATTGAAGGTGTGTGTTAGTTTGTGAATCTGAGGGGGCTGTAGGGGAATTCAGAGATGGGGGTGGTTTGCTTTCCTGGCTTTGGTGCACTGGAAAAGCCAACCATGCTCCTCCTATCTTGGGCTGAGCCAGATGTGAGCCCTGAGCAGAGCCCAGGCTGGGAAACTCTCTCACTGAGCTGCACCAAGTCATTTGCCTCAGTCAGAAAAGTACCTGTGTGGAGAGCTGTTCCTTTTTATCAAACACACCATCACGTGTCCCTAAAAATAATCCTGGGGCTCTGACATTGAAGGGGACAGGGAAAAGGGCAGAAGGGTGGGTAATAGGCTCAGTATCCAGCATTCACACTAGGTCTTTGTGATATCTCATGGGCAAAGCTGGGCTCGCAGAATTTGCTCTCTGGGCAATGCAAGATGTTGAATGTGGCAGTGCTGGTGACAGCTGAGGTGATTTTCCTCCTCATGACTTTACCCTCAGGCTGGCAGCCCCTGGTGTCACACTTTAGGTGCCAGACCAAGCACCTGAGAACAATTACATGCAATTCAGCCTAAATTCCAATCACAACTCCAGTCTGAGATCCTGCCTTCCTACAGTGACTCAGATACCACATCCTTCCTGATTTTTCTCTCATATTTTTTCCCAGTGTCATTTGACTCTGATATGAGACATTATTTCTGCCCCACAAATGTCTGCATTGGCTGGTGACTCAAAATCTTATTTGATTATAAGTCTCAGAGCCCAAAAGTTCTCTGGATAGAGAAGAGGTCTCTGAAAGCAGATATTATTCCATAGGAGACCTTTGAGTCTTTTGAGTTTCCTTTTTAACCCTCACATTTCCTCAGTCTCTCATGTACAGCTGAGAGGCTCTGATGCTTTTCCATGGAATCTTGGACATGCTCCAAACAGGGAGAGTTTTTTTGCCCATATGTCTTTAAAGGCAGGGAGCAATAAAAACCTCAAGTTACCAAAGAAAGCCAAGCCCATTTCTCAACATATTTCCAGGAGCAAAAGGGTGATGGCTCTGAACAACCTGGAGGTGAGGCTCAAGAACTCCATGCACAGAAGTGTATCCACTGATTAAAGCCTATATGAAAATTTAATGAAAACACACACAAAAACTTTGACCAATGATGTTTATTGTCTCATTTAAAACTCAAACATCAAGCATTTTTAAATTCATTAGACACTCCCTGTCAACACAGATGTTATTTGAAAGACAAATGACAGCCTAGCATACAGAAGACATATTTATTTGTGAGGAGACATAACTTCAACCTGAAAATCACTTCATCATAGGGTTTGGCATTTTTTTTATTTATCTTCAATTCTGTAACTAATTGCTTGTGGCTATGCAGACAGATCTGCTGAATAAAATACTCAGTACTTAAAATATACTGGAATTCCTTCTTCCAGTGGATCAGGTGCTGAAATTGGTTAATGTGAAACTGCAAGTGGAGAGTGAAGAAGTCTCCTTCCCCATGTTCTGGCGCTGCACACAAAGCTCTTTCCTTCTTTTCCCCGAGGTTAGTGTGGAGGAAACAACATCATAATTCAAAACAGGTGCCAACAGTGGTTTAGCAAATTCCTTCCATTTTCAGCTCTCAACAATTGGCCGAGTTTCATATGTGCTTAAACTCTCAAATTGTAGGCTTATCAGATGCTGACACTGGTTGTATTTATATACCTGAATACTCAAGAACATCTGCTGTACTGAAATTCATCATTCAAAGGGCTTAATTAAAATAATGCTGAATTGAAGACTCAGCATGCATTACCAAAGTGCGTATTTGTTTTGCTACAATCAATTAAGAATGTATTCATGAAAACAACTCCTGCAACAAAATCTGTATGTTTAATCCTTATGCTAATCTCAGAATTTGTTGTACTGTTTCAGAGGCAGTCAATTGAGGACTTTATTTTCTTTAATAAAACTGCATAACATGTTTTCATTAACTGAACAAGACGTAAATGAGAATTGATGTCTAGTATAAACAGAGAGGAAATCTAGATTTAGGCATCTTGGTAATAAATAGTAACCTATACTTTGAGCTGGCTAAGCATCTTTCCAGTTAGGACATTACTGAGTATTAAAAAATGCTCATTAAAATCTAAGTATTAAAAGAAGCTTTGCCATCCAAGCACACGTTGTCTCTGTTATTTACCATTCTTCCATTGATTTAAGAGATTAAGAAATCTAAGCACAATCAATAACCTACTCACACATAATCTGATTTGTCTCCATCACCAATGGGGTGTCATTTATAATGTTACAGCCTACCACAACCTCTTGTATAACATGCTGGGCTTGAATTGGAATAGCAACTGTGCGTGGCATTTAGGAGTGGATTGTTACCTTCTTAGTTCTCTAATGAGAAAATGTCTGCACATGTTTGCCCTCTTGAAATAATCCAGCATTTGGAAACCAGCATTTGGAGCTACCATTTGGAAATGAAAATGTTCTGCTTTCTCAAAAAGGAATGCTGAGAGGTAGGTTGTGATGCAACTGAGAGGTTTAGGAGGAAATGAGGAAGATCAGCAGTGGGCATGGAGAGAGGAAGTGAAAAGTGATTGGGACTTTTTTTTAAGGAAAAGCTTAAATGAGAAATTCCCAAAACACAGGCTCTGGCTCCTTGTCTATGCTACAAGTGTTTTGGAGATTAAAGCCTCAGGACAGAGAGTAAAGCTTGTGTCTGACAATGACCAATGATGCAGGCATTTTCTTTCTGCCTGTGAGATGTCACTGAATGAGAATCAAAAAGAGAAAGCTCTCTAGAATCAAGCCTCAAACAAGGTAAAGCTTCTACCATCCTTTATAAGCTCTCTGTGGGTTTTGGTGGGCCCTTTCTGCCAGGAGGGAGTCCAGCAGCACATGTTAAACCTGGGCTTATTGACACTCAGCTCTCTGGGAAGGCCAGAGCCATGTGTGCACACATCCAGATGTGAGGATGAGCAGGAGGAAGAGGTACAAGATATTTGGTTGAACTGAAAAATACATGGGACAACCCCCAGGAGCAAGAAAGAGCAGCAGGAGGATTTGCAGCTTGCCAGCATGGAAAGTACCTCTCGTTTTAAGAGCTGTTTTTACAGGTCTGCCTTGGGCCGGGTCAGGTCCGAGGTTTGCATTCACAGCAGCAGAGATCTGCCTCACATAACAGCATCACCCTCAGTGGGAAGAGTCTGAGAACCACTGGGAAGATGCAAATAGGAGTGACAAAATTTAATTGCTAACATTGCAGGAAAGGAGAACTAATGGCTGTCTCCCAGCAGTGGAAATTAATGAACAACTCATAAAAGACTGCACTTGCCAGTAGCAGTCCAAGGAGCTGTTGCCTGTGTAGCTTCCATGGGATGCCCACACCTGTCAGCAAACTCATCCAACGAAGAACTTGGAAGGCCAGAAAATGGCCCTCACCTTTGAGACCCTGGGGGCTGACAGGATGTGGTTCAAGGACTACATCACTTCATTCCTGCCCTCCATAAATCTGTTCAGGGCCAGTGACTTGAAGGCAAAATTTTGCCCCTTGAGATATAAAATTTGATTTATTTTCCTTCCTTTCCACAATTTTGCACCCAAACTGAAGAAATCCTTGCTGCTGTGACTGTTGGAAGGCTGATATATTGCAGGCTGCTTTGTGAGGATTTACTGTGTGCAGAAAGGTGAGTACTGGCATCCTTGTGTGCAGAGGATGGCTTCCCCAGCAAGGGGAGGAGGAAAGAACATGAGTGGGCAGATTAAGGACGAAGAAAGTGCTAAATTAAAAGAGGTCTGAGCCGTGAGTTTCTGGCTGTACCTCATGTTTTGGAGGCTAAGTCAACAGACTTATCAGAAATCACAATTTTTTTTCTTTACTGAAATTGACAAGAATTTGTCCAATTCTGTGTATCCTATAAAAATCAAAAAGGTTTGTTTTATAAGGGAAAGGTCTAACTAGCAGCCTCTAATTCTGAGCAGGACTCTGCTGCCCTGAATATTACAGACTAGCCTGCTTAATCCACCTCCATTCATTAAAAGTCGGCAAGTACTGCCAAGATTGTGATTCCCAGAGGAAAAGAGCCAGCAGGACCACCTCTGAGAAGCTTTCTGTGGACTGTTCCATCCAGGAACTGCATTGGAGAGTCCTCAGGCTTTCCCAGGAGATCTGGCAGGTCACTGGGTGTGGAAATGTACCTTTTTGTGGTAAAACCTCTCTTGGCTGTCCTGATGGGATGACAGAGCTGACAGACAAGGTCAAGCAGTAGGTCCTGGGTTTGGTCTCAACTGTGGGGAAAAAGCACCACTCAGGGTGCAGGGAAGTTTGTAATGTTAAAGGAAGAGTTCTATCTGGGAAGAGCTTTCCTAGTTGATTAGAATACATTTTTAGACTCCACTTTGGTATATGGGAAATCAGTAGGCATTGAAAAGTGAAGCAATTTTTTTTCACCTTTGACAATGATTTAAAAATGGTCATACAAAGAAAGCCTCTCCATAACTTCTCAGTGGTTATAGTGGGACCTTGTTTTTTTCTATGGTCTTAACAGCATATGATTTATGTCAGTCCTAACAAAGAAAGCATTTTCTTCATGTTGTCTGATTCCTTTTACTATATTATTTTAATTCCAGGTTAATGAGTGTAGATATGTGGAATTTGCCAATCTGCATCAGACCAGGAATCTATTAATCATTTCCAGTAGCCAACCCTGAGGAGAGGAAGATCCTAAGTGCTGAGAAAAAGGAGAATATGACAATTATTGCTGAATCTGCATCACAGACATCATCCTGTTCTGAAGAAACACATCCAGTTACTGGCATTATCATGCAGGTTAGTAGTTATTTACAGTCTAATTAGTCAATATTTCACCTGAAGTTCCTTCACATTGAATTTCACAGGCAAAGCTGTCCACATGAAATGCTATTTGTGTGCACTGTGGATTTATGTACCTTTCACTTCCTTGCTCTTTTATTAACCAGAAGGTACAAAGACTTAAAAAAAAAGAAGTTGAGAATAAAATCAATGGAAACAGATCTTGTTTCAAACTGGCCACTTATAATTGCTCTGGCAAGAAAATGGCTGGATAAATGAGAACATGTTCCAAGATACTAAAGTGACAAGACATATTATTCCTGGGGACAAATGTTTATTCTAGTTGATCTGTTACTTTCAACTCCAGTTCTTGATTGGAGCCCCTGATAACTCATGTTGGGATAAAACAAGTAGCCTCAAGTTAATAATTTTTCTTTCTACTAATCTTTATATTTCAAAAAATACCAGACACTTGGCATTTTCCATCACAACTTGCAGTATCAGATTGGAAAAGGATTAACTCTGTACAATGATACTATAAAAACACAGTAAAGACAACCTGGAACAGAAATTAAATAAAAATGTCTTGGGAAATATAAAAATAGATTTCAGCAAGATAAACAATAATAGTATTTTGGAGGATGAGTGGTTTCCTGAGTAAAGCATTAACCTTTCACCTTCAGGATATCAATAAACAGTGGGATCTTATGACAAGGATTGATTTAAACAACTTGGCTTCCTCCCTTTCTAGCCCAAATTGTTGCTGAAACAAGAGAGCTCCTCAAAAGCAGAGCCCTGGAGATACAACACTCCTTCTGGCAAAAAACCACCGGGTGTTTCAGAGCAGGGTTGAAGGTGAATCATGTTATTACTGGCTTTAATTAGCACTTCTACAAGCTGCAGAGTTCTTTACCTGTAGCTGGATTGCACTTAGAAAGCTGTGAAAGCCCTATTGCCTCTGTAAACATCAAAGAGATTAATTTCTAATGTGATCTTTTTAACCAAGCCCTCCTGCTGATCAGAGAAAGTGAAGGCAAACATCTCTGAAGAAAAAAAAAATGAAGCTACTTTGGAATATGGGATTTATTATTTATTATTCTAGATTGATATGTATTTATTATTTAGTTTGTTAATTCTCTGGGACTTACGCCTATCCTCTTGCACCTAGCTCTCAGTCGGTGCTATATAAATAAGTCATTATTGTTAATATTTGATAAGGGTAGCTTAAAGATCACTGTGAGCATTGATCAATGAAACTTCTTGATTCTCGATTCTGCTTTGGCTTCCACCACTTTTACACCACTGGAATTCCACCTGCTTCTTTGGGAGTGCTCCTGTCTTGCAGCAGAGGAGCAAGGTGAAAATCAAGACATTTCTAAAGACATTTGTCTAAATGGTCTGGGGAGCATTATTAAGTACAGGCTTTGTAAACTCCTGTGCATGCTGTATGGTATGAAAATATAACTGACTGAGGCATCAATTCACTGCAAATCAAAATGGAAATTAGTGCCTTGTTGTCATCAGGGCAAAGGATGCTTTATACCAGGTGAAAATCTTTCTAGATGTTGTTGATTGAGTCATTTCTATAAACATTACCTCCTGGGATGCTCCTTTACTAAGGTGCTTTGTGCTGTCTGTTGTGTAACCAGAATAAAACAGGCTGGCTGGCCAGTGAAAAGAGCACCAAAAGCCTTTATTGTTCAAGACCTGGGTAGGATGGGAAGTCTTAGGGTCTGAGCCATCTAGGAGTTCCTCTGGCATTTGCAGAGCCCTGGTGCTGCTGGTTAGCTGACATGTGCACTCATTTGGGAAAGCAATGGGGAATTTTAAAAGGCATTCTCAACTCAGCCAAGCATCTGTGACTTACAGAAGCATGACAGAGCCATTCACAGATGAATCTTAGCCAGACCCAACACATCTTTACCTGTTTTCCATGCCACATCCTCCCACCTACTCTCAACCCTCCAGCTTACTGTGCAGGAAGTGGATCCTTTTGCCTAGACAGAAGATGCACTGTGGCTCAATTTATCCTTTCTCTGGTGACAGTCAGCCTGTACAAGGGGATTAATTATCTGGAACAAAAAGCCACTATGTCTCCAAACATGGCTCTCTGTCAACATCATTTTACATATAAGTTGGGGAGAGTCTCTGGATTTTCCTTTAAGACAAAGAGCAGGAGGCATCGGAGGTGTTGTTTGGGTCCCAGCTGAGCAGCACATGACAAATGAAAGGCTGTGCTGTGTCCTAATCCTTTTGTGCCTTAGTGCCTTTGAGCCTCATCTGCTTTTTATTTTGAACAAAGCCTATATTTCTCGTTTGACTCCTCTATTTCAGGAGACATGCTCAGGGCCTTTCCGATTTGTAGCTTAGCCAGAGAGACTGCAGAGTTTCCCTGAAGACAAGATCCTCTCTGCTTTCTTTCACTGCCCTCAGTTTGGAGTGTATTTAATTAGAGACAGAGAAATTGTAAAAGCATCTAACACAGTATGAGCAAAGGCCAAAACCACAGATAGCAATAGAAGCTTTTTTGAATTATTTGTCTCCAGATGAATTCTGAAAAGCAAATATTCCTGGTCTTCGTGATCCAATGGGACCCTTCTTTGACAATTTTTGGAGGCTTTTCACCCAAACTGTTTTGAACACTGAGTGCAAGGTGACAAGCAAAGAGAAGGACAGATCTGGCTCCTGGTAGGTCTGCTCCCTCTGGCTGAAGACATTTTGATCAGGCTTTCATTATGTCTCTCACCTTGAGGAGTATTTGTTATCCAACAAAGGAGCATTTTTCATCTACTTTCACTGTCTCATTTAGGAAGTTGTCTCTCTTACACTGATCCTTGTTCTTCTGGGCTTTTTTGAACAGTATGCAGACAAGGGGAGCATGAAGTTTCTAGTTGTTTGGTAAAGTCCTTTGCACTCAGGGGAGAAAATAAACTTTTGGGAGCTTAATTCTCTGAGCTGTTCACTCAGTTTGGCTGCAGCAATTCCCCAGAGCTAGCAAAAAATTTATTTTCCTTTTCCTACCCACTTTGTGTCTTCTGTCGATACACTGAGCCTGGGAATCCTCTGGGATTTGTTTTTCTACACACACACACACAAAACGCACCAGTCACAAAATATCACTCTCAGCTAAGTTAACAAGGATTTAAACTGGCAAGAGTCTTTATGTCTATAGAAAATACACTTTTTCTTCCTTCTTTGCTCTTCCCTCTTTTGTGCTTTTTTTTACCTTCCCCCTCCCAAATTTCCTATGATCCTTGAACTTGATTGAAATTCCCAGGACTGAAACCCAGACCTTAATGAATTAACCAGGAGGAATTTCCAGCTCATTCTTTGATGCAGAAGATTTCATGCATAAGACTAATTGGTCAAAGAAAGAATGCAATGTACACATTTTAGTGCCTGGTTGTGCTCAGGACATACCCTGTCATCACTCCTTTGATTGGAAAGCAGTAGGAGTTTTGCACAGATGTGAGTGCCTGTTTAAAAGGTAAATACCAGCTATTTGTTCATAAGCTATTGGATGTAGAAAAGAGCCAGCCCTGCTTCTCAGGGTCGCTCCAAGAACAATCAAAGTCCATTGATTGAGTGATCAGAAATCAGAAGGCTTTATTATTAATGTCAAGAAAACAGAACTACCTTTCTCTCTCCAGCAGGTTTAGCTGGAGGAAATGTCTGTGTGTCTGTGTCTCTGTCTCTCTGATTGTCCCAGTCAGGAATTCACAACAAGACAGAGGAAGACATTTTATTGGTCAAGGAAACCACCTTACCATAAACAATTCTCTTATTTACATTCTTCATCAAAGCTCTCTCCTGGGAAGCTACAAGAAGTTCCCTTAAAAACGGTTTTCAGGACAGCTTAACAAAAGCTTGCATTTGTCCAGCCTTTCTCTGAGATTTCTCAAAAACCCACTACAAAGTCATCACCACAATTGGATGTGAGAGAGGAAAGGCTTATTTTGAGGGGAAAAAAACAGTGTCACATCCTGCTTTTGCTAGCCAGACCATCAGGTGCATTTTACACGACAAGGAGAGACCCTGCCAAACCAGCAGGCCAAGGAGAGACGCCGCCTGTTTCATCTGAACTCTAATAACACCATTCAGCAGTGAACAATCAGTGATGGGTGTTCTTGCATTTAAAACTGACTTTCAGAGAGGTTCATTGTGCTGTATCCCCCTCATGGCATTGCAGGGTGCACATGAGTGCTGAGCAGGGTTTGCTGAGCTCCTTGGTGAGTGATGCACTCCAGAGCCTTCCTCTCCTTGCCAGGGCTGGCAGCTGTGGCTGGGGATGGGTGGTGCTGCCCAGAGCTCTGCTCCTCCGAGCTGCAGGAGCAGGCAGCGTTAGAATGTGAAGCTGCAGGAGCAGCAGGATGCGGTGATTGATAACTCCAAGGAGGGCCCATATGGCAGGATGGCTGTACTTATAAATATTTCAAATGTCAATTCGCAAGGCTACAGTCATACCAAGCTGTTTGTGTTATTCTGAATAATTGCTATCAAACTATAACAAAATATTTGTCATACTAGAATAACACATATAAATTTAACTGCTGTATGCACCAAGCTTTTCTCCAGATAATATATTTTATTAGGTTAATAAAAACAACAGAGGCAGCATGGTTGAAGGGAATTTGTAAATAATTACCTATGAAAAACCCTTCATGCATACCTTTCCTCCTGAAGAGATTTTAGAACTTCATGTCTTTTCCCCAATGAGGACAGACTAGTGTGACAGCAAGTCGAGATCAAGGTAATCAGCACCTGCTAAGGCATTATTTAGTTTTATTTTCCTCCATTACCATTTGCACAAGTACTTATTTGATTTTATTGGCTGCCATCAGTTATTACTAATGCACAGCCATGCAGATGCAGTGACAGAATGCTGGGAATATGGTGCTTTCCACACTGCTGTCTTTGAAGCACTTTGGATGTTTTGTGCAGCTCTAGCCCTGGGATGAGAAGAGCTGAACTGAGAGAGGCACAGTTCACAAACAGCAATTTCTACAGCAGCACTGGAGGGGATAAGCAAAATCCACTGGAGCTCCCCAAAAGGGCTTGCTGCTCTGTTGCTGATAATGGGCTTATTTCATCCTCCCCAGTTACAGCACACTCACTGAAAGGTTAAGCAATTTGTGATTGATTTACATAATTTAATACCCCCTCCCCTCGGTTGGGAAATGAAAATAGAAGGGGATTTTTGGAGTCATATGACATCCATTGCATTTTGAAACAGGCTTTAAACAATTTTTACCTTTTAGTTGCTTATTATGACCTCTAAACTGCTGACACGTTTGTAAGAATTTCAGTACTATTCCAGGAAGAGAAATGACAGGATTGCACATGGAGCCAGCAAAATTCAGACCCATTCATGTGATAATCCTTCCCGCGCAACCCTGCGTATAATCCTAGTAATTCTGGACAAAGAGGAAGGTATTTATGTCTTGTCAGGCTTCCAAGGCTATTTTCCTGTCTTGTGACAACTGAAGGGTCAAACAGTCATTGACTTACAAATGTGGAACAATGTCATACAGCAAGAAAAACTGGAATTCCTCACCATGCTGAGGAAAAAGAGACCAAACTGTCCACAACTCTGGATACGGTTTGGTGCTTGTGCATGGCTTGCAGTGTTTTCCATACAGAGCAAGGGACCTGCTCTTAGCTCGTCACCTTCTCAATTCCTCTCCATGCCTTAGGTTTTAACTTTTATGTTTTTCAAATCCTGTACTGCTAGTGTAACTCTGAAGGTTCTTGTAGCTCATTAAGTGCTGTTCTCTATGCTACGATAGAAATAACAAAACCTCTCTAACTTGTTCTCCAAGGACACCCAGAACAAGAACTGTAAACCTTCATCTTGGTGGGGGGGGTGGGGGGCAAGCTTGGGGAAATTCCATCCTTGGCTGGGTTCTGGTTGGTGAATTTATGCTGATATAAAAGTGTGAAGAACTCGTGAGCTGTCATTGTCCATTTTGGGATGCACTGAGGCAGGAGCCTCTGGAGCCCAGAGTGTATCTCTGAAGGCCTTTCAAGTAAATACCTCCTTTTTTCCTTTATTCCTGTCTAGTCTCTGTTTCTAGGTAGCCATTTAAGGCATCAGTCTCAGTTGTACTCACATGCCCCTCTATTTGTGCCTGGGTCTGAACCTCAGCTCAAGAGAGAAATAGAGGCACCATGCAACACCTCCACCCAAAACCTTAAAACACAGTCAACAGACCTGTCAAATAGCTTCACACAGGAGAACTGCATAACTGTGTGAGGTCAAAAAACTACTCTTGGCAGGAGAGCTTTGTGAAGAGTGAAAAGAAAACAGCAGAGCAACTGCAGCTTCATGGCAAGGTGGAACTGCCATCCTGAGGAAAAGGGATCTGGTGCCAGACATGGCAGAGTGAAGAGGAGCTTGCTTTGCCATGCTTAACAAGGGACACCGTAGAAGTAATCCCAGCCTGCTAATTTTTCTAGTCACTCAAGGCTCCTTTGTGCAGTGTTTGGAAGGGACCAGAGGCTCTGCTAACAGAGTGTGCTGTTATTCTTCCTGTGATGTACGTGAGAGTTCACAGAACGAACAGCATATGTTCAGCTTCACCAAGGTGCAGCAGAACAGCATGCAGAGCACACAGAATATTTGGGAATGAACGTTTTGGGATGAACTTCTCAACCCTGACCCACGTCCTGAATGAAAGATAAAGACTGGAAGAAACCATCCCCTGTGAAATGTCTGGTAGATAATAGAATGTTTTCAGTGGCAAGGACTGTGAGGCACACAACAGATTGTCTGACAAGATTGTGTAGTCTCCAGTGCTTGATGTCTTTAAGGGTAGATGAGACAAACTGCTATCAGGATTGGCTGAGGTGAAATTATCCCTGCCTTGAGGCAGAGGGATTCACTGGGTGAGTTTTACCAGCCCCGTTCTCTGCATTTGTGACAAGAATTTGCAGAACTGGGGTCCAAGCCCAGAGCTGTTTTTCCCCCTGTCAGCAGGAGCATCAGCCAGGATTTCAATGTTATACAAAACACTGCCAGACTGCTCTCATCACTCCAATACCATGGCTAGCACATGACTGCTCATCTCACCGCCCTCCCACACCCTGAGTGACACAATGAGAGGAGAGAATATTAAACAGAAAGTGTGTATGGGATATAGCCACTATGTAAATGTTGCAAATACATTGAGGGTGACAATAATGTGAAGAGATTACACTGGTTTAGCAACAAAAGATGGCTTCACAAGGTTGATTCAGCTCTAGCAATGGAAGCTGAATGATTGCCCACACAAGCAATATTAACAGTCATGAATCTTCTCACTCTAGTTCCTTTCTCTTTTACTGGGATTAGGGTTTGCATCTCTTGGGTAGTTAAAATCTCACATATCCACTTGGGAATAATACCATTTAATAATTTAAGATTGTGATGGTGAGCTTTTTCTCTCTGGCTGGGAGAAGACCTTTCAGATATGATCAGCATACTGCACCATAGTGCCTACCCTTTTCTTGTTCAGAGATGGTGAAGGAAAAGAATAATCCACTGAATAATCCACTTCCAAGCAAACACATCTTCTTCCTGAAGGATATTTTTCTGCCCAAAAGTATTTGAAAACATTCCCTGCTGTAAGGTAATTTTCTTTACCACTCTACCAGCCACCATAAATGTCTATACTCTAAGGCTGGGACTGAGAAGCCAGGCAAGACCCAGGCAGAGCTGGAAGCACAAGGCACAGGAAAATGCAGAGATCCCATAAAAGCCATGGTGGGACAGTGTGACAGGATTAGAGTCACTGCTGCTTGTGTTTGGAGTCACAGGCTTGCTGAAGTGGTACTGAACTCGAATCACTCCGATAGAGGAGAGCTAGAGCAGCTCCAATCTCTCCTTCTTGCAGGAGACCCTGAAACATCTATTGCTGCCCTTGGAGGCACTGATGTTCCCACCCCACCACGCAGTCTCACATTGAGGTCTGATCATGAACGTCCTCATTGTCACTTTTCATTGACTCTGCTGGATTCTTTGGGTGACAACTGAAACTTTTCCACTTCAATGTGGCACTATTATTTCTGAAGGGGTGTTTACTTGAGTCTGAGATTGTGGGGAGTGTAGAATGTTTTGACTATATCAGAGGAAATAATGGGTATACTAAAGCAGTTCAAGGGTAGGAACAAGCTTTTCTCACTGGTGGACTTTTTGATTGACATTGTGTGTGCAGATGCCAGATAATAAGTCAGACATCAGTTTCTCTTTAAACAGGGTGAGTGATTCATAGCAGCTCCTCTAGCATACAATTTAAAGGGGTTGAAAAGTTCCTCCCAATAACAACCAACAGTGATATGCTTTACTGTAATAAACCATATGTTGTTTCTTCCAGGAGTCAATCATCCCTGCTCTCAAACTGAGAAGCTTAAAATCTACAGCCACTTACCTACTAAAGTGCAGTAGATGTTCATTCTCAGAATCTAATGTATTATTAATACCACGAGAAAGATATTGTAGTATATTTATAGAGATATACTGTACATTTTTGCTAGAACATGTGGGAAACAATACAGATACCATGCAGCTCCCTAATCAATACTGATGATCATTACAGCCTTATACGACAGAGCAGCACTTACTGCCAATGAATTCCAGCTTTTAATTTGTGTTGCTGAAGTATTCATAAATCTGTTTCACCCCCTAAACACAGTGAAAAACTGAAGTCACAACCTGCAAGACATCTGTGATTTATTCTTTTGGGCTTCCAACAATGAGATCAGAGTCATTACAATCTAAGGCAAGGTGGGTGGCTAATAAATCTGCTGCTGATTTACACATAGATCGTGGTGTTGCATTGCTAATTTGCAAAGAAAACAACCTGTAAGTGTGTACTTAATGGCATATTGTGGTTGTAGATGGAATATTATTCTTGACAGTATTTAATGCTTGATAGTATGTGTGCTGTTAAGGCTAAACCCTGTTCCAAGCTGCCAAAAGCCAGATAGACCCAGAAGACCCAGCTAGGATGGCCAGACCACCTGTAGGAAAGGAATATATGGCAAGCAGTAAACAAATGATAGACTTATCTCTATGGATATAGGCCCCAGTTCGTCTAGGAAAACAAGTATGTCAATAGAGATAAAGATGTTTTTATCACTGAGAAAGACTGGCAGACAGTTCTTAGTTCAGTGAGAGGGAGGTGAAGAGCAAAAGAGAGCCTATAGCAGATAAGGAAGGGATCTGGCAGGTAATCTCATGAGGTGATAGTTATTTTAAGGAACTAAACAATAAGGAATGGCAAGTTTTCAGGAGTCACAGACATCATTGCACCCCTGTGGAAACAACAGGCTGAGTAAAGTGAGTTTCTCTCCTTATCAGCCTGTCTTGATTTAGCCAAGATGGGATCTTAAACCTCCTTAGGGCCAGAGAAGCTGTAGACAGGTGATCCCTACTCATAGTTGTAAAGATGTGTGTGTATCTATCTTGCCCAGGAAGGCTTACCATTGAGAATGGTTTTGTGGAATTCACCTGAATAACTGCACCTTCCCTTACAACCATCAGACAACCCCATCCCACCTGCACCACAGCTGTGTGAGTCTGGGCTGACAGAAGCACTGTGACCTCTCTCTTTCAGGTGGAGTAGCTCCTCAGAGAGGAGCACCTAAGACAACAATGTGATGAAGACAGGTTTCCAAGGGTCAAAAAGCCCAGAATGATGAAACCTTGCAAAGATCTCTCAAGCACATCAGAGTCTGGTCTTTAAAAAAGTGCAGTCAAATAAAAAAAAAAAAAAAAAGAAAATGTTCACTGGCAAAATAATCCAAAATTATGTTAGTTCCAGGTTTTCAGATTTATCAGCCATGGTCTTGTTTACATCTGTTTGCAATGCCTTTCTTCATGCACACCAGTTTTGTGCCAGCAGAGAGGAGAGAAAATGACTTCCTCTGTGTGCCTGTGTATAGAAACATGAGCATTGTGACCTCTAGAGCCACTGGTGACCATCTCTGGGCTGTCCCAGCACTTTCATTCCAAGCCAGTTATGAAATAGCCTTTTAGAAGAGATGTACACACAACAGAGCTACATCTGTCAAAGATGTACTTCCTCATCTGTGTGTTCTCATGCCAGATGCTGAATCCTATTTTAGACCCAGTCTGCATCCCAGACTTCCTGAAGCTGCAGCCAAAGCAGTTTTAGCTGTGCATTTCTATGGGATCACTGATGTAAGGAGAGAGATTTAATTTCTAATATTTCTGTCCTTGAATATGCCCAGGGAGCATTGTCACACTGAAGAGTTTCTGGGGGGTTTGCAGAATGAGGAGGAGGGTCTCAGTGCCTTCCCCTGGGGCTCTGCAACAGCTGTTGTGCAATGCAGCATTTTTGTTCTACTTGTTTTGAACCACAACAACCAAAGCATCGCATTTGTAAAGGTGAAAAGGTTATGGTTTAAAATAAGAATAATTGAACCCAAGCCTGCATTGAAACTATCTGTAAGATTATCCAACTCAAAATGAAACCAGGGCTTTCAGACCTGCTCCCAACTGGACAACCATCTGCAGCACAAACCCCCCAGTTATGGCTGGGGCTGTTCAGTGATGTCACTTGAGCAGAGCTTTGGGCCTGGAATTCAGTCAGGATTTGAGTGTGTAACAGCCACAGCCTCCACAGGCACAAGCATCAGAAAGACACAAACTCTTGACCCACAACATGAAGGTCTGCTCAGCAGAGACATCATCTGCTGCTGGAGGCCTTGTAATCCCAGCTTCCTGGAAGGGCCATGAGCTGCTCTGGGGGCACAGGAGGTGCTCCACACCCTGGGCACTCTGGAGGCGCAGGAGCTCACCCTGGGCACTCTGGGGCTACAGGAGCTCTCTCATGCAGCTGTGCTGCACACTCTGGGCACTCTGGGGCCGCAGGAGCTCCCTCATGCAGCTGTGCTGCACACCCTGGGCACTCTGGGGCTACAGGAGCTCTCTCATGCAGCTGTGCTGCACACCCTGGGCACTCTGGGGGCACAGGAGCTCCCTCATGCAGCTGTGCTGCACACCCTGGGCACTCTGGGGGCACAGGAGCTCTCTCATGCAGCTGTGCTGCACACCTGGGCACTCTGGGGGTCCAGGAGCTCTCTCATGCAGCTGTGCTGCACACCTGGGCACTCTGGGGGTCCAGCTTCTCCTGGCAAGGTCAGGCAATCCACAGCGCTCCTGTGTGTCAGAGCTGGGGCAGCTTGCAACCTGGACATGCCACTATGGAAAAGTGATGGAGGGAGGATGACCTCAAAATTAATTTCCTAAACAAACAAAAGGTCTCAGTGTTGCCAGCCTCAACTTTACTAGGCATTACTCACATTCCTGCCTTTCTTCAAGTATAAGAGGGCCTTAAACATTGAAATACACACAGTTGTGTATTTTCTTTCATTTGCTCATTTCTTCCTTTTATTTGGGTGGCTACTGAGATTTTATGGTTTGTTCACCAAAGACTTGCATTGTTCAAACCTCTTGCTCTGGCCACACACAAGTAAAACCACAGTGGCTTTGGGCTGCAGCTGAAAGGGAGGGAGAATTTCCAGTGCTGCTTGAGAGGCAAGGATGTGGTTTGTCACTGAACTTTACCAGGTCACATTTCCCCTCGTTCCCATCACCACCAGTGCTCTCCAGAGCCTACCACCTTGCCCAGAAATGTCTTTTTGTCTCACTCATTCCTCACAGGAAAGTGTCCTTACAGTGCAGAAAGTCCTTTATATCCCCTACCAGAAACTGTAGGACCCTGAGGGAGGGTGGGTGGTTTATTGCCTGTCACGGAGGTGACAATTTTCAAGGGTTACAGGAGGCTGTTCAAATGCATAGAAGAAATTCACCACAGAACTGAGAACAAAGTGTGATGGCTCTCCTCAGCCCTGTTTCCTCCCCACTCAGTCACACTGCCATTACCTTGCAGGGCCTGCAAATGCCCAGTTGCTGTGAATAACTAGAAATGAAGGCTTATTTTGACTTCAGCACAGCCCGAGTAGATCTCAGTGATATGGGACTTCCTACAGTGTGCTTATCGCACTCAAATGAATCCAGCAGACATAACATCATATTTTGCCCAGTATTTAAAGTTCATGAGGCAATTTTCCTGAACTGCTCCCTGTATTACATAGTGAGGAGAAAGCTGTTCAGCTAAACGTTCAATCAACAAGCAGCTTCTAATCATCTCTTCTGGAAGATAAAACAAATAAAGGGAAATAGACAAATCCTATCTCCAGCAAACAGCCAGAACAGCTGATTTATATGCTGGGACATTTCTTAGGAGCATGGAAATACTGAGAAGTATTCTCCTTCCTTTAAGGCACAGAAACACTAAGAAATGTACAGGCATAGAAAGAGCTAAAATATCTGAAATCACAAAATCACAGAGTAAACTGAATTGGAAGGGACCTTCAAGGATCAGAGTCTAACCCCAGCCCTGCACAGCACCAGCCCCAAGATTCACACCATGTGCCCAAGAGTATTGTCCAAACACCTCTTGAAATCTGTCAGGTTGTGACCTCTTTCCTAGCCATGACATCTGAGCATTTCCTCAGTCCCATGAGTTTTGCTATAAATTTGGGGTCCAGGGTGTACCACTCCAGGCTGTGCTGCATCACTTTCCAGCTCACTGAGGGTGCACTTGATTCCTCCATCAAGATTACTGATGAAGTTATTAATTAGGACTGGCCCCAGTACTGAGCACAGGGGAACACCTCTGCTCTTGCAAATAAGGACGGCGGCAAAGAAAACATTAAGTACCTCAGCTTTTCCCTCAGCCTTTTTTAAGGTTTTTACAATGTTTCTTCCCACATCTGGTAAAGGATGGAAATTCTCCTTAGTCTTTATTTTGCTGTGAATGTATTTGTAGAAACATTTTTATTGTCTTTTACAACAGTATCTAGATTAAGTTAAATTATGGCTGTGGCCCTTCTAATTTTATTCCTGCATAGCCTCACAACATCCTTGTAGTTCTCCTGTATTGCATGCCTCTTCCTCCAAAGGTCTCCATTTTTTCCTGAGTTCCAGACAAAGCTTTCAGCTCAGAGAGGCTGTTTCTGCTGACCTCCAACCTTACTTCTCCAAGAATCAAAAATCATAATTTCATGATCTCTGTTCCCAGAGGTGGCCTCTAACCATCACATCACCCACAATTCCTTCTCTGATCATGAACAATAGGTCTAAGGGGGCACTTTCCCTAGCTGACTCCTCACCCATGTCAGGAAGTTATCTTCCACACACTCAGGAGTCTTCCAGATGGGTTCCTCTCTGCTGCATTGTATTTCTAGTAGAGATGTGGTAAGTAAAAGTCTCCCATGAGAACAAGTGCTAGAGACCTGGAAGATGCCCCTTTTGGGTGCACAAAGGCTTTTCTCTCTGAGGAGAGGTGAACCAGGGCAGGCTGCCACAAACAGTGGGGGAGAGGTTTTGGTGCCTATGCACAAACTGTTTTTCCTTTCAGAGTCAGATGCATGAGTTGTACTGAGGGTGTTTGCCACATAAAACCTTGCCAGCATGCCGAAAGCATTTCCAAGAATCCGAAACAAACCCCAACCCCTAGAAATCACAACAAAAACCACTTATGCAAATGCCTATACAGATTAGGGGCAGCCCTCCGGATCTTGGCAAATTGCCCCCAGCAAACCCAAGTTTGGGTTCCCCAGTTCAAAAGCAATGCAAAACACTCAATCCTTCCCTCAGGCAGCCCTTCCAGGGAGCAGAGGCTTCTCTCAGTCCTGACTCTCATCCCAGTGTGGCAGTTCAGAGAGCTGCAGTCCCCTCCTCCATGAGTGAATACCCAAGCTTTTTACAATTCTTCTGTGTATTTCTTCATCAGCTTTTCCTTTTCATTTAGAAATTCATCATCCTGTGCTTTGAGTAGCAAGGGCTGACAGTGGAGGGAAGGGAAGTCTGAGGAAGGAGGGTTGCAGCCCAGGGTGCAGTTCCCAGGTGCACTGCTGGCTCTGAGTCTGTGCCAGCTCCTTTCCCTTGGCCCAAGCCAGCAAAGAGCTTAGAGGCAGGTCTAGCATAAGCTGACAACTCCTGTGGGACCAGACATGTGCCTCCAGTGCCTAACTGGGCTGCATCCTCTGCAGGTACTCAGCTACGTGTGGCAGAAAGGGCTCCTGGAGCAGAGAGCATCAAATCTCAGTGTTACAGATTTTGATCTTACCTGTAGGATTGATATTAAAAAAAGACATGTAATTAGAACTTGATCATGTGCCACTTAACAGTGACATATTCTTACTCCCATTCGTTAGCAGACAGCCTTGCTTGAAAAATCGAGGGGGATTCTGTCGCTGCCTTTTATTTCTTCTCTTTGTGGTAAATGCAACTATAAACAATTAATAATTCCAATTAGCAGGGGGTTTTGGTAACTCTGTCAGCTGCCTTTTTGCAGGTTTTCCTAGGCTGCTGCAGGGGCCAATCAGATCATATAAATGTGCATATTAACAAAGGTTCATTAAGCGACTCTCTCTTTCTAAGCCTCTGGAAAAAAAGCAAAGCAGAGATGAGCCTTAGAAGTAAAGGCACTGTGTTCTTCACTAAATTTGACATAGGACTAAAATCATCAGCTTTTTAATAATCTACATTTAAGATGCAAATATATCTATTTGATAGGAAAATCAAATGAATGAATAAAGATTCCAAATTGTTTTATTACTTCTTGATTGCTGTTGGCAAGGGGGGAATTACCATGCTAACAGCCTCATTGAGGGAAAGCCATATGCCTGAAATGGAGACTACACTGAAGTTACAAAGTTTAGAGGGATAAAGTTACTCAGAGAGAGGCTCATTTAAAGTAGTGACTAATTAATGACCTCAGAGGTAACCCTACCAGCTACCACACTGGTTAGAGAGGTGAATCCTATTAAGAACCTTCTAAGAGCAGTTTCCAATTACTAATCTTTTCAGCAGCTTTATGGTGTAAGAGAAATGACTTCAGGCCCCAGTTCCCATCTCAGGGTCAACTCGTTTCACTTTCACTCTGTGCTAGAGAATGATAGTCCTATGGGCAGCCTCTGGCAGCCAGGAGGGTATTTTAATATTGCCAGACCTCAGCAAGGCATTTACATTTGCAATGCAGTGCATGTGGAGTGGCAGTTTGGCTCTTTTCCTCCTGTCATATCAGTTCCTGAAATTGTAGAATAATTGCTTTTACCCCATGGATTAAGCAAAGAGTGAATGGTCTCAGACTGTCCTGTCTCTGATGTTAAGGCTGTGAGGACAGACCAAATCTTTTATTAAAGTAACAGGCATAGCTGTGGAAAAGGACAAGATGTTAGGCAAGCCTTTGGGAAAGATTAAAGAGCCTGAAGTTGGCTCAATTTTTTCAGCTATAAAAAGATATGTAAAGACACTACTTCTCCCTGTGAAATTTGACCCTTTAGACCAGCGTGGCTGCTGTTGCACTGCAGCATGACTCTGCTGAAGTGCTGGAAGGAGCCAGAGAGGAGAAAGACATGGGCTGCAGCTGAGTGACTGCTTGGTTGCTTGGTAATGTGAGGCTGTGGCTTGTCTCACTAATTAGTGTGTAATAGCTGTGTACTCTGGCTCACTTTGGGATGCCTTATCAAAGGGGGAGAAAGAACTAGGTTTAATTTAGCTATTCAGAGGGACTGCATCTGTTTTCTCAGCCACTGAAGGATTATAATTGTTTCTAGATGACAGCAGGTCACATGAGTGTAGGCTTTTTAATTATAACTGAAATTTCTTTTCAACCTGGGGAAATAGTTTAATTTCAATATTACTGTTATTTTTTTCTTCATTCTAACTTCCCCAACTCTTTTTGCTGTCTTACTTGCAACACACATTTTCCCCTTTCCACATGATTGACAGATTTTCTTTGTTCATACCTGTCACTGTTTTTTCTTTTGATTCATGCAACAATTACATAGTTCAGGTTTAAAGGTTATGAAAACTGTGTTTTGGCATTCAACCAGTCTCATCTCTGGAAACATTAGTCAAATGCTCCTGTTTAAAATTCTCTCTATAGAAGGAAACATTGCCACCTATGTCTCTGCCTGTATTCAACTTTTTTTTTGTCTTTATCTGACCAAATCTTGTTTTGTGCAATTCAAAATGGTCAAATCTCATGCTTGTGCAGGGCTTACAGTGTTATGTCATGACTTGAGATGTTCTGCTCTCTTTTGGAGGTCAGCCATAACTAATCTGCTTGGTATAAGCTTGATTGCATGTTTTTGCATAGTAAAAGATGCCAAAATATAAGTGACCCATTAGAAAGAGGGTGGCATTAAGAAGGAGTGCAAGAGAAAGGGCCAGAAGAGCACGAAGTAGAAGGCTCAGAAAAATGAGTGTTCTCTATGACTGGGCACCAGAACAGCCAGACAGAAGACTGATGGTTACCAATACCACTTCTGCCATCTCAGCCATCCTATGGGAAGTCTTCTCCACCACCAGCAAGACCAAGGAGCTGGCCAGCTGTCACAAGTGAAACCTGGACTGCCACTGGGTGAAGAAATGGGTAGTAAGGAGCATACTCCTATGAATCCAATAACTTTTTGAAACAAATAAGTGAAAGGCAATAATCCTGTAAAATACAGAAGAGGTATGTATGTATATATATATATGTGTGTATATATATATATAACCTGAGAAGGTTACTAAAGATATGCAAGAGAAAAGGGTGCTGTTATTTTCTTAACTGGATCCTCAGTGTTCAAGACTGGTTATCCCATAGCTGGTCAGCAGAAGGATTTCAGAGAGCACTGAGGAAAGCTGCCCTACCCTGAACAAGTGAGAGATACTGGCGAGCAGATGTCAGTTGTGACTGGAACAGGGGCTTGTGCCTAACCTGATGGTAATTCCCTGCCAGACAGGCTAAAGCTTGCTTGGCATACCAGGGTGAAGGCATTGCCAGAGTGTCTTCTGCTTCCCCCAGCTGTGCAGCTGGGGACTGAGCAGAGCAGTTCATGTGGCAGGAGTGACATCACACCTCTGACATTTGCAGACTCTCCACCTTTTAGGTAAACCCTAGTTACAACAAGCAGCCACCTCAGGCTAGAGGGTCTGCTTGCAGACCCCGTGGTCTGGAAATGCAAGCCAAGGGGTGATGTGGATTTCACATCAAGAAGTTTTTAACACATTTAGCAACTGTGAAAGATGAAAACTAGGCACAAGAGACTAAACATGCCTCAGAGGAGCCAGAGAATTAGTCAGGCATGTGGATGAATCAGTAGATGGGACTTTGAAACCAGACCTTACTTTTGAGCTAAGCCCTTGGCTGGAGGGAGGGTTTGGATGAGCCATTAAACCTGCAAATACAGAACTCATTCCCTACAGCAGAGGTCACATATGTGTTAGACCACCCTCATCTCCCTGAATGACAGCAACTGAAAGGCAGCCATGGAAAAATCTATCATCCACGTATGCAACAGCCTTTTGTCCTCGAGAAGCAGGATACCAGGCCTGGGATTGATTGTACTTGGCATCTTTTCCCCTCTTTGAAGGTAATGCACCACAGAGGCTTGCTAACCTCGGAGATAGAATGATCCATCACCTTCCTGGATTCCCTTCCCAGAGCAAGGCATGGCAAAATGTGACTGGAACCTGAGGTAAGGAAAAGGAAAATGTTGTCATTACTGATAGCTCATCTCAGTTCCCATGGTGCTCCAGCCACAAAATGGCAAGTATGCTCTCAAAAAGCAGAAATTTGTTATTCTCAAAAATGGATAATCTGAATAGTCAGAGGAAAAACAAATTTCACCAGTGGGTGAAAATCAGGGGTCCTGGGTTACTTCAGCTGCTAAGCAGCACTGACCAGATCAACAAACACCAAGGAATACTTGAGGTACAACTTTTCATGCTGCTGATGATACAAGTAAATGCATATACCCTTTCCAGTGTGTTCTTGGGTTGGCGTAAAGAGAATAAAAATATAAACTACAGGCATTAAACACTCAAGACACTGGCTACCACAGCCCTGTGATCCTCCCAAAATTACAGTATACATCATGGGGGAGGATAGAGGAGGCAACTGTGGATGATGTACCTTGAAATCTACTTCAGAAATTAGAGCAATGAGCCATTTTCTTAAAAATGGTTGATATGACAAGCTGTTATAAGTGAAAATTACCTGCACTTCTTGTGGTGACCTTAAGGGAAGATAAACCCAAGCCTCATCCACATAAATCAAAGACTTAACACCCATTTAGCCACCATATATTTTCATTTCTGTGTTAAGGCAAGAAGAGAGTGTTATGTGGCAAACAGTCTTGTTGATCCTTGGTGGCCTGAAAATAACAGCACAGGACCAATCTCCAAAGTCTAACCTACAGAAGCCAAGGTGGGAAGGTGACCATCAGGACTCTGGTCTATTGTTATAGGAGAATAACTAGTGATCAATCAAAGGATTGATCCACTGTTGTGCCTGCTCAGCATCACTAATGTTTTCTGTCCTTCATGATGCATATGAGCTGGCAGAAGCATAAGAGATGGTGGCACACCCATGCTAGATTTTCGGATAAGTTTCTTTAAGTTAAGATGGATGAGTGTAGAGTTGTCTAGAAGTAGCAAAAAGCAGCAAGGATGATGAGGGGAGGATTTACAGGGAGTAGAAGCTGACAGCGTTTCCTGGGTCTGTAACTGCTTGGCTAAAAAAAGCAGTTTCAGGGAAAGCTCCATGAGATCTTTGAAATTTAGAGCAGTGCCCTTTGGATGTACATCTAGCCTGGAGCAGCTGGCTTCAACACAGCCATGTAATCCAGGGCACTGCCTGGTTGGATTTTGCCAGACGATTTCATGGAGATTTCACACAGCTGTGTATGCATGTCCACAGTAAATGGTTAAAATGGGTGTTTGGAAGTGGAGACATGAACCTTCAAACAGTGGCTGAAAAAAAAAAAAAAACCCAAAAAAAAAAATCCTGTTGTTCCACCAGGTGTTGTGTTCTGTGGAATGTACTCATAGAGCTTTTGAATTTGGGGGTGGGAAAAACTGGGGTGCACCCTCCTCTGACAGCACGTAGCATAAGCTGCTGTTTTAAGCACACGAAAAATAACAAGAAGGGACTGAAACCTAGTTAATCAAACACTTCCTCTAGGGTCATCCACATTGCTGCCATCAGTAAAGGAAAAAAGCCCCAGTTTTGGAAACCTAGACAGGTAGTGTGGATCAAGTAATGTAAACAGAGTGTGTGAGCACTCATGGCGCTGGCTGACAGAGCCGTGTCATGTGGAGAAGTGTGTGCCCAAAATAACAAACATCTGCCATCTATTTTATCTTAGCAGCTCTGGGTGGGAGGGCCTATTAATCAGATGGCAGTCTGTCTGCATCCGCTCCAACATGCTGTTACCCCAAAACAACAGACTTTCCATCCTCAGCCTGCTTTCCTCTCCAGCATGAGTGAGCTGCATCTGATCCTGTAAAATCACCTTTTACAGTGTACTTCCTACCCACTGTGTAATGAAATGTTTATTTTTGAATACGGAACTGGAAGGGAAAATGTCAACATCCGTAATGAATTTTACTCCACCATCTGCAGAGCGGGTCAAATAATAGGGAAAAAAAGATGTCATTCTTCTGCAAGACAAAACAGAGTGTTTTCAGTGAGCATTGTTTACAAGGACAGATGTTGTGGTGGCTTGAGAAGGAGAAAATGCTGTTGTACATTATCTCTTTAGGAGAAGGGCAGATTGGAAGTCTGGGATTTTAAACAAAAGTAAAAGGGAAGGAAAGTGGCCAAGTTCTGGGGACAGAAAAGTCTGCAGCACCTGTAACATCCCCGTGGACTAATAACAAAACTGCTGAAGAGGTTCAGGTGACTCTGGGTTTTCCTTTGTAGTTTATTGATCTCCACTGAATCACAATTTGCAACTCTATCCCCTGATTCTTACCACTTTGGGATGCAGCTGATCCTGTACCACGGGCACCAAGATTTCATGAATTATTGTTATTCAAGACAGCTGTTTTAAATTGGTTTGTGCCTGTTGTGTAACTGAAAAACTCTTGCCATGGAACTACTGAGCATCTCAGAAGAGCCATCCATTCAACTCATCCAGCAAGAACAGCAATGAGTTGGCTAAGAGGAAAGTTAAATTATGGAATTTACATCTCTGCTTGAGATAACATCCCAGATAGTTCTGTAAATAGTTGCTCCTGAGAATCTATTTGTTTTTATTCAGTACTCAGAACTAAACATATAAGAAGAATTTATTGGACATTGCTAGCTTATGGATTTTTATTGGAAGATTCTTTATTTATTTAATTTTGTGTTGAAGAAGGATAAAGCCAAGCAATTAACTGAACAAGTGTTAACATTGCAATCAAGTATTTGGATAGAACATGCCTTTGGGATCCTCCTCTGTCCTGTTGTGCATAATACATGGGCACATCAGGAAAAGCCATATCAGTTTTACACAGGAGCAAAGTCCTGTCCTAGCCACATACCAACTTTTCTTTTTCCTCACCTTTTTTCTTTCCTGTAAATTTTACTGCACAATGTCCCTACTCTCCCATTTGCACTTGAATTTTCCTTCTTCTTCTGTACGGCACAGGCATCACCAGCAGTAAAGAACACAGATCTCTTTTCTCTGAATTTCTAAGCTTTCTCCCTCAGTAGTATCCAACTGTGAGCTGAAACAAATTGCAGGGAAATTCTTCTCAGCCATCACAGCCAAGATAACAGCACTGAGTTACTCTGTGGAGCTGGGTGTGCATTTATCTGGCAGATTAAAGAGTGGGCTATGCTCAGGGCAGATGGGCTCTTCAAATACTTCAGCTTCCAAACTCTAACAAGTCTTTTATGAGCACATATTGACTGAATTAAAAAAATCAATAGTCACCAGGTAAATAAAAGTTGTGCTTTCACCAGTGGAGGAAACAAACTAATTTTCAAGTCTCTATTCCCACTTGTTGTGGTATAGCAGTTTGCCAGATGTAATTTTTTTTCCTTTTTTTACTCAGAGGCTAAATTAAAGTATGTTTTTCCCTTCTCCTTTGTTCATAGAAATATAAGAACTATTTTTAGCTAAAGATTTAAAAAAAACCCAAAAAACAAGAAAAGAAAAAAAGAAAAGAAAAGAAAAGAAAAGAAAAGAAAAGAAGAGAAAAATCAGCCTGAGGGCACTTCTGGCGAGAGAAATTACACTGTGAACTTGTTTCCTCTGAAAGCTGAAAATAAGATCTTTTAATGGAATTTGTCAGGCAGCCTTAACTATAAGCAGTGACCCAAGTGAACAGTAAGCACCTAAAGTTCATCTTCATTGGTTATGATCTAATGCACATTTAATATGCACTGTTTTGATGTTCTGTGCTCCAGCAAAGTAATTGCTTAAGTGTTCAAGAATAATTAATATGGGAATTAAGGCACAAAGTTAGATCTGTTCAATTTCTCTTATAAAAGTAACTTCCTCCTGCCCTTCCCCCACCCCTTTAGTCATTTAGTAAAGTCACTTAATGCAAAGATCAGTGTTCCCTTAGGAATCTGAGGAAAATAATCATTTCTTTATTCCTTGTTACCTGTTTAGAGTATAAAGCCTCTGGGAAAACAATTGTTCCATGCTGTTTCCTTATAGTACAAGGAATAGTGGAGTCACCAGGAGCTGAAGGAATGTAGGCAAACAGAACCACCTTAACTGAGTTCAAAAATCCAGAATTCACAAATTTTATGAGCAATGACATTTATCGAGGTTGGGTCCTGGGACTTTGAATTGGAAATAGATTTTGACTCTTACCTTCAAACTCTGTTACCACCCCGGTATAACAGAACACAACAATGAAGAATAATGCATCACTACTTCTTTTTGATTGGAAAACAGTCATGTATTTTGTGACTGCCGTGGAGCTGTTGCTGGTTTAAATAAGACAGATGTACACAGCAGTGGCACCATCTACCCACAAACCCAGAACTGCCCCAGGGGAGCTGCACAGTACACACAGTTCTGCAAGGTTTTAGTGATTGAAATGCTGTTTTAATGATTGAAACACTCACTGGATGAGCTGGGATGCAATTGAAAGCACTGGCAATACCTCCACCATAGCTGCCAAGTCACCCCCATGGGTGAGGAGACAGAGGACTGTCTTTCTTACCTGCTTGTTATTTCCAAGGTACCTTTTGGGCCAGAGACAGGACATAGAGAACCATCACAGTTACAAGGTGACAGTCCCGTGGGTAGAAAGGACAACCTGCATCACTGGAGTCATGCATCTACAAGCAATTCTAGAGAAGAGAGATGTTTAAAACTGCTCTTCGAGAAAGATGTAAAGCTGAAACTCTCCCCTGGGAAGAATTTTATTTAATGTATAATCCTGCTCTGGGTTCACTTAAATTTAGTTAAAAATTACATCCTCAGAGGCAAACTTAAATGATAAGACAATTGTCAAAGAAGGATAAATCCCTTCTTTGCTAATGTTGTAAATCAAGGCTGTTATAAATCAAGGTTTTACTATGGAGTAGGAAATTTGCTTTCACTCCAATATTTGTTCATCCCTTGATCAAAACACAACCTGAACCAAAACAAAAATTCGACAAAGCTGGAATGAAGGATTCCTGCACTTCATCTATTTTATTAGCTTCCTGCTTTCTCTATGCATGGTGTCATGTCATCATTAGTGCTACACAACACAATTTGAGCTGAAACAAAGGGCTTTGTGCTGATAAATGGAATGTTTCAGTCTATCAAAATTACTTCCCTGCTTGAGAGAAAGACATTGTTTGATTCTTCCACAGGAAGCTTTATTTTCTAAAGCCTCATGTATTCTGCTGCTGAAGTAGACCTGTAGAATATTTTTTACTGGCCCTTATCTTTTCCTATTTTTTTAGCCATGTATATCTTTTTATCTTATTAATCTAAGGAGTATTTCTAAATCAGACAGCTGCAGACTGTCTGAACATTAAACCCATATCTTTTTGCAAAACACAGTGAACTTAGTTAGGTTGCCCTGAGGCCTGAATGCTGTTGATTACTTCTGTATGGCTTTTGTACATTTTTCCTAGACTTCTTTCTTCATAGTAGCTATTTTCTTCGTGATCATGTTTTAGCTGGAGAAGGCAGTCCTGTCTAAAAAATCAGCATTGATTTATTTGGAAAAGAAAGTGATATGTAACTGAACCCCGAAGGAGGAATTCCTTGTGTTGCAGGTTTGTTATAGGTGACATGCTGATCTGTAATGCAAAACCACTGGTATCATTGCCATTTAGGGCTGAACTGCCCTCTGTCTGGAGAGGGAATGTTGTGAAATTCCCAGGAGAAGCCTTCTCTGGAGGATGAAGGTGGCATTTTAGGTTTCACCTCTTCTGTCTCCCACACCGCATGAATCACAAAAGATTCTGCAGAGGTTTTATTTATCTTCTAAATGAGCAATAGCTGCTTATGTGCTGTAAAATCCCAGCTTTCCTGTATTTCTTTCCTGTCTCACTCGTCCTATAAAAGGGGGAAAGCCCTTTCTCACCTCCCAGTATTTGCCTACTTCCCAGGGACGTTGGTAGGGGAACTGCACTGAAGATTGCAAGCTACAGTATGAATGGAGCTATATTAATACATTAAGAGACAGACAGAAGGATGAATATCATCCCCAAGGAGCAAAACCAGCTGCCATTCCTGTGACAGCTACAGAAACCAGTGCAATATATTCAGTAGCTTACACAATAGCAATAGAGAACTATTAGAGTAGAGGAAGCTGGCCAACAGGTAAGCCCAAAGAATCTCTGCTCAAAGGAAGGTTTTTACTTGGACCTTGTTCCTAGTTTGAAATCTTTGCATTATTGCTTTTTTAGCTTTATGAAACACAATCATTCTCTTTCCTATATGAATTCTAGGCTTTATTCTGTCTGGTTTCCAAATGTAGCATCCACTCAGAGAAACAGCATCAGTGGCATGTTGGTATTAAGGCCACCACTCAGGGTTACCCTGCCATATGATGTGGGACAGGTGGCAGTGCCATGGCAGAAGCAGGCAGGTCAGCTGCTGGGTACCCCAGAGCTGCCAGATACGCAGGGACCATCACAAACCCATGTCAGCCACCAGGGACCCTCACAGCCACAGCCCAGGGGTTGCTGTTCATTTGCAGGTAGGACTGACCTCTGTGGATTCAATAATCCCCTCAGATCAACTGGAGGCATCCTAAAACTCAATATATGCACTGCTGATATATGCACTGCAATATCACCACTGCTGGTGGTGATATTTGCAGAGGAAAAACTTTTGGAGCTGAGGGTGCACAAAGGCAGCATCTGGCCCATTGGCTGCACAAAGCAGGTGAAAGAGCCAAACACAGGGAACTCCTGATGACTGAATAAGGCTTATGCATGGATGTTATTTTGTGTCTAGTGGAATGAAAACATTTGAGAGAGTCACAAACTGCTGGTGGCGAATGTATTCCCACCCATTTCTAGAAAGGAAATAAGAGCAAATTTTTGCCTGGCTTGGTGCTTCCTTAGTGATAACTGCAGCTCCCTCTGACATCTCTCCTCACTCTTTTGTTCTCCCTATCCCTGATGAAAAGTGAGTTGATGTCACAGATATTTACACTTGCATACAGGTGTATCTGAGCATCCAGCAGAGAGACTGGGAGAAGAGCAGAGCTCAGTGATTCATTGTCTCTGGAGTCTGTCACATCTGTTCTGAATGGATATTCTATGTAACAGGTACAGTATCTGATCATAAAAAGTGTGCCTTTATATCACAGCTCTGATGCATTGCTTTATGGTTTTATTACAGTGTTTCACACAGAGGAAACTAGAGTCATATTCAATAAATTCCAACAACAGGAGCATGATTCAGCCTCCTAGCAGAATTTAGAGATCATCATCTTAATGAATAGTGGGTAAATTAGACAAATCATAGAATCATAGAATGATTCAACATTTCATCCTTGGAAACACCACTTTGTGAAGAGCAGTGATGTTTAATACATGCTGAGGCTTGTATCAGGACAATATACAGGCCCCAGATGTTGACCCCAATTGCAAGTGAAATTGGTAAGGCACAATTTATGCTTGATCCCAAAGGCAGAGGGATTTGTACAATGGAAGGTATAGGCTTGGACCTTTTGCATCATCTTGCTTACTGCAAAACATGATTTAAATTGCACACTAAAATCCGATTAGAAAATTTTGATGAGGTCCCAAAGCCCACTTTTTTTTTTTTTTCCATGATATTTGCTGTAAAATAAATATGTCCAGTCCTAACAGAACAGGAAGATACATCTAATTTGTTTCATATCCTTGGACTGGAGGTGAAATGGAAACAGACTTTAGTGCTTCTACATGAGCACTTCAGCTCAGACGAGAAGAGCACTTTTGGAGTGAAAAGGCCCACTTTCCCCACTTAGTGTACTCTCATTCACACTGAGGGGTGTTGGAGCATGCAAACCAAACTCCTTTCAGCCAAAACCAAACCAGAAGAACTCCAGGAGTCTGCCTAATGTATCCCAGTGTTAATGGGTCTTCTGCTATCGAGTCTTTCGTCATTCAGCCCCTTTATCTATCTGTTGAAGATTGGTCTTTTAATTCTCCTTGAGAATGCCTATTGTGAAGATGCTCTGAGGGCTGCTGAGGGCGTGTTTGGAATCTCTGTGCTCTAGAGGAGAGTGGGGACTGAAGCTCATTGTGGCTCTCAGCTCTCCTGGATGCCCTCTCCCTCCTGAGGCCTGGGTACTGCACAGCTGTGTTTGTGTAAGTGCATTTTGCATGCTGCATTTTAAATGTGACTTTTGCATGAAGGTGACTCAGGCTTTTGGAGACAGGTCTGCTTGTATCTGTCTGCACTGATTATGGGAACGAGAAAAGCATTAGAATGTGTCAAACTGGCAGTAGGTTTACAAAAACTAAAACAATTCTGAGCAGTCAACACTGGAAAAGGAAACAATCAGTGTGAGCTAGTACTTACCTGGTCCTTTCCTTCTCTGCTCAAATGCACAGTAACTCCAATTTCTACAGCCTGATTTGCATTCTTAAACACACATAGTGCTGAGACCTTGGATTACATTAAAGAAAAAGAAAAAAAGTCCTGCTGGTTTTTAATACAAATTCTTTTGCACCTCCTCAGCTACTAAAGCCTCTCATTTTGTACCTCTAGTTCTGAGTTCCAACTGGACTCTGGTCAGAACCTAGTTTGATGGGAAACATTGGGAGTTCAGTTTGCCAGTGTGATTCTTACCAAACTCACCCCTAGTTTGGGGCTACAGGTGCAAAAACAGGAATTTACATGCTTGGGTGAGCCCAGAATAAGACCATTAAAATAACAAGGAACATGTTTTGTTGGGAGAGGGGGTATTAAACCCCCTCTATTTATTATAAACCAGGTTGGCTCAGCCTTAGGAAGAGAAAGTTAAGAGGACTTCTTATTCCTGCCTTTAGCTCCCTGATAGGAAGCCATGGAAAATATGCAGCTGACCTTGCTCAGGAGAGCCCAGCTGAGGAACACCATTCAACACTCATATTTTGTTACAAGGGAAACAGTGGTTAGATTATTTTAGTGGTAGGATTATTTTCTATTTTCTTTTTAATGAAGAACCACTGAAACAGTAAGAGAAGAAGGGAAATGTCCACAATTAAATATCTTAAAAAGATTGTCAGATAAAAGCCCTAAGCAGTCTGATTTAGCACGACTGCTGAATCTACCTTCAAACTTGGACCTATTTTGAGCAGAAGATTGGGTCAGAAAACCAACAGAGGTCCCATCCAAACTAAATTATTTTACAGTTTTTTGTTTCTACTTTTATTTACAATGCTAATACCCAAGGACCACCTGGCCTGGGGTCAAATTAACAATCTGGTGCCTTCCTAAACCAGGAACAGGCCCTCTGAAGCCAAGATAAAACAGACAATAAAACACACAAAAAATGTGAAAGAGAGCCAAATAGAGATAAATAATAAATGGAAGCACTACTGTAGCAGGGTGCACCACAAAATACAGCTGCTGCAGTCATTTCAAAGTCTCCAAGATAACAGTAAAAGCAATTACTGTAAGAGCAACATGTTGCCCAAAATCATTAATATGTTCTCTGTGTCTCCCTTGTGCACTAACCCAGCACAAGGAAAGAGTTTTCAGAGAACAGATTTGATGCTGCTGCTCTTGTTTGTTTGATGACATCGTTTGCAATCTAGATGTGGTTTCTAGATGGACTCAGGTTGTTATTTTGCAGCTCACAAGTAGTGTGAGAGCAGGGAGAGCAGGCCAAAAGCTCTGGTTTGCTCTGTGACTCTGTGCACTGCTGGGACTGCAGGGAGTGTCACCCTCACACTGCACTGGTGTCCCCGAGCACTGCGAGGTCATTCACAACCCTCACAGGAGGTCACATCCACCTCATCTGGAGCACAAGGTCTCAGTCACGGCAGAGAAGTCTGTGACTCTCATTCCTGAGCAGAGGGGTCCTTGCTTCCTCCTCCTGCCCTCATGTGTACCAAAACTTGGCCTGTCCCTACACTGGGAAAAATCAGTCAAAAGACACTTTGTGATCAAAGGGCAATTCCCCCTTCTGGACCTGCACCTTTCTGCAGTCCATGCTGAGGTGACTGAGAGTGTCCTTTTCATGGGGAAAGGCTGTCAGTTGTGATATTGGGCATCTCTTTAGCATGGGCTGCATGAGACAGCAAGGGCAATATTTCCCTCACACATTGTAAACACAAGAGCTGAGATAGCTGAGATCTCCTTTCAGCACCCATGTTCTTTGAAATTACTCTTAATTAAAATACACTAAAAAATCTTGATCACTCATGATTTGATATGCTGCAAGAATCAGGAAATTATTTATGGTTTCCTTCCTTTTCATTCTGACTTCAAATCATGGTTGAAGCCTTCTGTAGCACACATTTTAATTTAGCTTTACACCAACTGACTCCAAACCCTTCATTAAGCTTGGCCTTTTTCCTAATTTAAAAACATGCAGGACTTAAGTATAGCAAATCATTAAGAAATTAATTCCATTCATTAATGAATTATTAATCCAGGCTAACAGCAGAAATGTAGTAATGATTACAGGTGTCAGTACCTGCTGTGGAACCATTGTGAAAGCACATTCTATCAGCCCACTGAAATGAAAGAGTCAAGAAATAAAGACATCTCTGCACCCTTTGTAGTCCCAAAGCCATTTCCTACTATTAGATTCAAGTGACATCGTAATGCAAATAAATACTTTGTAACTTCCATTTGTAATTCTAACACTACTGAAGAGGTTTCTTGGCAAACTCTGAGCTGTGTAGGCTCCTTAACACCTGATTGATTTTCTCCTTGGCAAAATAATAGTTTCTAGTTAAGACAAAAGTTTTGCAGCTATACAGCCTCAGGAAGGGGAAACATCTTGGCCTGAACTGATGCTACTCTTGTAACACCCAAACCTCACAAGTTTGGCCCTGGCTTGAAGAGACTGAGACTACTTATTCCTCAAACTTGACAGAAAACACACCAACTCAGTGACAGTTTATGGAATTTTTTTCCTTGTTTGATTCGTTTTGATTTTGATTTTGTTTGATTTGTTTTGTTTGTTTGTCTATTTTTTAATCTGCCTTTCAGTAAGAAGGCTCTAGGACATACATGTCCAACCTTGCACCTGAATTTCTGCCCATTTTCCTGTGCATCCTTTGACATGGGATCCAATGGCTTCACATTCACTAACAGATTTACATTCCTTGTCTCCTCGTGGTACACTAAAATTTTATGTCCATTTGGGGAAAACTGAGGCACACATGGGATGTTTGTGGAAAAGAGGGACTTATCAGTTGCTTCCACTTTACTGACACAGCTGACATGCCATTTTATCATTCCATTTGGAAAGATACTTAAATTGTATATCTAAGGAGTGAAGAATCTCTATGAGTTTATTTCTTTTAAAACCTTTTTATTTTCCCCATTCACCAGCTGGCTTATCTCCAAAATATATCACATCTCACCTTATGGTTTCCATTCTACAGCTATAGATTAGAGGGGAAAAAAATACCACTGCATATTTCTAAGAACAGATTACAGAGGGTTTCAACATACTGATTATTCAGGGTGATGAATCATATTAAGTCTGGTGTTTGCTAGGCAGTATTTCACTTACTTGATATGACATCCAGTACCTGGGATGAGGCAATCTGATGCAACACATCACTGCTCACTGACACACCACCAGAAACACAGAGACACATGAGATAATGTTGTTATTTTTGGATCCCTTTTGGACCCCAGCTTTAATTTCTCTTCTGTTAGTACTTGTCATTGATTCCAGGAGGCTGAACCACTCTGATTGTGTCCACCTGTCCCATTTCCTCTACAAAGCAGCCTTGAATTTAACCATAGCCTACTTAGACTTCTTATGTAGCTTTACTTTTGTGCTTTAACTGGGCAAAAATCAGTGTCCAGTCCTGACTACTTAGGCACAGGAGAGAAAATGAAGCTCCATCCTGCCATTGGGCAACCCAAAGAAAATAAATGGGTTGAAAATAGCAGCTAAAGATCTGGGATTTAAACACAACAGTAAAAGAAATTGAACTGCAGATGTGTGATGGGATACTGCTCATCAGCTGAGCAGTGTCTCCTGCAGTTCCTTTACAGATGACTGAAAGAGATCCATGCTGTATTTTACCTTGTGGTCGGGGCAGGTTGCAGGTCATGATTTACAGAAGATTTGTGGTAATTTCTTAAATTTTCTGATCAGGTAACATTGGTCTGGATACTCAGAGTCACAGTGCCCTGTGACTCTGATTTAAATAAGGCTTTTTAGTGACTTCATTGGGATGGGGATGTGCTCTGAACTGCTGACTGTGAGTTTGAACAGCCCTCAATCAAGGCCATTAGGACTCCAACTGTTTGGTTGAATCAAATAAAGATAAATAAAAACTTCTAGGCTTCCGTTTCCATATAAAAATATTAACAATAGCATTTTTCCTTCATTAACTTTCCTAAAATTGTAAAATTGTCCTTGCTACCAAGGAATGTGCAAAGTTTAGAATTCCTGCAATTGGTTTCTTAGAACAGAACTTTGTGATCATCAACAGATCACCCTCAGGAGGAGCTCTGGAAAAACAGTGACAACTTAAGTGTTGCCATCAAACTTCTTCAGCCCATTAAGTTGTGCAATTTTGCATATAATCTCCAGTATACTTAACAGAGGAGGAAAGCACCTGGACAAGGAATGGTAAATATAAATCAACAGATAATGATATTCCTCTTTCAGTCACACTTATTACCAAGAGCATTAGAGTCTTTATGCTTATCCATTTAGAATAATACCTGCTTCAACAGAGATGGCTGGCAGTAATTACATGAGACAAACTGACGGATTTGAAGCTGAAGAATTTTTCCATTTAAAAATGTTAAAAGCAGAGAGGTAGAGACATGTTTTCATTTTTAGCTATTTCTCAAGTTTTTGGTTGCTTGCTTGTGCCTCTTCCTTTCTTTCTCATTTTCACTAATTTGGAGAGGTGACAGCACTGTGCTTCTGCTAGTCTGGCCTAATGATGCTGTTTGCATTTTTGCAGAGGCTACACTGCAGTTTTTCCCACCTTTTCTTTGATAGGCAGAGATCTGATCAGTGCAACAGAACAGAAATGATATGCCAAAATACAGAAACCCCACAAATTGCTACTTGTTGTCTTCAGTATTGGCCTTGTCTGAGGAGGGCAAAGTCTCTAAAGGATCATGCATGTTACTATGGGAGTTAGTGTACCTGTCTATAAACGCAGAAAGCTCCTTCATTCTACAGCTGTTCCTAGTCATTACTACTGTTTTATTTTATTTTAAATATAAAATTCTGAATGCTTCTGCCTAAAGGAGACATGAGCTAATGATGTTTTGCAAAGAAGTTCAGTCTCACTGACAAGGGAGTGATCCAGACTTAACAATATGTCACATTCAAAGTTATCTTTACTGACATCTGTGAGAGCTGCTACTGGCCATGTTATTCTGGATGTGGATTCACTTACAGTTCTTCAAAATGCTGTTTAAAATCAAGACATTGGGTTAAAAAGGCAATCCAAAGAGAAGATTCTTTCTGCTTTTAAATACATCCGTAATTTACACTAATGGAGTTGCAACTCTCAACAGCTGACCTGACTATGGCCCTAAGCATTTTTAACAGCTCCATACCAAGTCAAGGCTTGATCTCCATGCTCTTTGCATCCAAACCTCCCACACAGCTGCCTCTCTCATGAAAGCATAATCATAAGAACAGGGGAACAGCCCAAGTGCTTCAGTGTTACAGCAGTGGAAGGCAAGAACAAATCCTAAACAAGAATTAAGTTTGAGTAGTCGCCCAATTCACCATTTCTATAAATCACCTGCATGCTGGACTCTCCTCATTCTGTGCATCATAAGACATTGCACTGATGCTTTATGATATAGGCAAATTACCAAAGGAATTAGTATGGAGTAGAATTTATTAGGATTTGAATCCAAGACAACGACAGTTACAGCCATTAACCACAAAATGCCCTCTAGCACAACTGAATATACACTTTCAAAGATTACCTCAGGCTCATTCCTATTTACTGGAAACAGATTCATGTGGTGCAATAGGCAATGCTGGATATTATATGTGTCACACAGCAGGTTACTATTGATACTTAAAACTGGAATTGAGAGATATTACTGAGGGCTTCATTGAAATTCAGAATGAGATAAATGAGTAGAAATTACTTTCTTTTTTTTTCTCCCAGAGAATAATGAAGGCTTCAGGGCTCATTTTGAGCTCTCTGCAGTCTTATACTTCTGCAATGTCATTGACTTTGGAGAAGCCACACTGGATATAGACTGTTGTAACTGATATCCAAATGGGTTCTTTAATAATTAATAATTAAATTGTAAGACAATGTGAAAGAACATAATTATGACAGTTTGAGCCTTTATCGTACCTCTTTCTTAGAGAAGGAGAAGACAAGAGAGCTAATGAAGCTAAGCAACTAGATTTTCTGATTCATGTGCAATTCTGTTGCTTTCCCTCCCCAGCCCAAACTTCACCCAGCTAAAAGGGATCCAAGCCAGAGGATTTCTCTACAAAACCCCACAGAAAATGTGGACCTTTGCAAGAAAATGTAATAAATAACTTTTAGAAACCCCATTTAACTTTTTTTACTTCAACTTCCCCTCCCCACACCAGGAAATATTTGTAACATGCTGTTTTTGGTGCTTCCCCAGAGTAGATGTGCTTTGTGCACACTTTTTTCCCTGGCATTAAGCTGCACACAGTGTAGCAGTTGCTGAAACTTGTTGTACCACAGCATGCCAAGTGTTCTTAAGCAGGGTAAGGAGACACATGGAGACCTGGCCCGAGGCACATGTGGGGATTGCAGCCCTGCCCTTGGACCCACTGTATTTGTTGGGTTTTTGTGCAATCCATCTTGCTGAAATCTAGGTCACTGCAATGAACATGTCTGACCTAAGAGCATCACCCTGAGCTCTCGCTGCAGCTAAATAATAATTGGTCAATATCTCTGAATCACAGAATGGTTTGGGTTGGAAGGGACCTTAAAGTTCACCCAGGTCCAATACCCCTGCCACGGGCAGGACACCTTCCACAATCCCAGGTTGCTCCAAGCCCCATCCAGCCTGGCCTTGAACACTCCCAGGGATGAGGCAGCCACAGCTTCTCTGGGCTACCTGTGCCAGGGCCTCAGCACCCTCACAGGGAAGAACTTTTTCCTGATATATTCAGGAGAGTTTAGATGTGGTTCCTATGGTGAAATCCAGTGCCCTCTTTGGGGTGAGCTGAATCACTTGCTACCCTCTTTGACCAAATTGAAAGCCAGCTGTGATGCAGCTGTCTGTATTACAGACACCCACAAACTTATGAGCTGAATCTTGTTTTCTTTGCAACCACAGCTGGTAGAAAGTGTAGCAGAGAAAGCTTCTGATGGGAGTTCAAAGCACAGCAGTGCCCTCTATTTAGTTTTCATTTGTAAATCACAGATTTTTGGCTCATGAGTTTTCAACTTTTAAGCTGGTAAGAAAAAAGTGAGTCATTTAGGACCACTTATGTTATGGTAAATAAATCCACAAAACCTCATTAAATACAAACCTTCCTGCTTCAGGGAGTAATTCAGCATAAACACTCAGCCCTCTTCTCATTACTAAACCCCTCTATTCAAGTACCCACAGAGGGGACAGACCATCTAGGTGTCACCCTATGAATTCTTCTCCATAGGACTCTCCTCCTTTTCACTGCATGCAATCATATATATCCTCCTAAAAAAAGGAATATTTTGCCTTTGTAGACACAGAGTGGGGCCTCTTACATTTTGTTTCCCTTGCAGCCAAGAAAAGCACAACTGCAATTTTATTTTGTCATTAGAGTGCTAAAAATATTCTTTCACTTGACTGTAGTGATTTTCTCAACCTCTGGAAGATCCTGACAACAATAGCAATACTTTCTATTTGGTTTAGGAATAAATTAGTTGCCTCTGAATGAAGGATGTCTCTGACTGATCTCCACTATAGCAAGATTTACCTGGAGATTTATTGCAGCTTCGCCTTTTTGTTTCCCCATGGGAAAGCTCACAAATGATGCAGCAATCTTGTTCCAGTAATACTGTGCTTAAACACACTTCACGGATTATTTGGTATTCAGGATGTTCTTCTTGCGTGAAGAGAAAAAATAGCCAGTTGGTAAAACCAGGCTGAGATTTTCAAATAGTGTGACAGTGAATGTTAAACAAAACAAATCTTGCTTCCATCTCATTCAGACAATAACCACCCGGAAAGCACCTGCACAGAAATAAATGCCTTAATGTGAGGATTGCAAAGCAGTAGAAAAGGGTGAGTGGAATCTCATTACACTCCCGTGAGGAACAGTTATTTGCATTTTATTGGTGAGTAATTTGAATCATGCCAGTTCAGCGAGTTAACCCAAGCCATGATGAAATCATAAATAAGTACAAGAATCCTAATTCCTGGTTCTTGGGTTCAGCTGGTTGCTTTTTGTTTTTCTGGCCCCTCGGGGAAGATGAAATTGAGGTCACATGTCCTGCACCAGGCAATCAATAGGGGCATGGTGCACCTGTGGTGTGTCCACACAGTTCTGTGCCCAGGACACCAGGAGCAGCTGAGCTGGGCAGTGTGGGGCTGCAGGGCAGTGAGGGAACCCAAGCAAGGCTTGTGGGATTGGTTCCAGCCTGGACACTGCATTCCCAGCCTGACACTACTGCTGCCAATGCCCCTGCCACCTTGGAGACATCTGGTGAGCACCATGGGCTTCACGTCAGAGGAGCTCTCAGGTTCCAGGACTGCTGCCCACACTGTGTCCACCTCCACTCCAAGGTTAACAAGTAGGTGAAAACTTGCCATTTTTTGTGTTCCTCAGTAGACCACAGTCCACCCATTCCCAGTCTCTGATGATAATATTTACTGCAATGCAATGAGGCAAAGGTGTCATTTCAAAATATGACTACAGCTGGAGCCAGTAGAGATCCTCTAGGGTGCTAAGTCTTCCACAGTTGGAATATTTGGGTTTAAAGTCTTTCAGTTTCAAGCGCAATAACTCCTGGGGGCTGAGCAACAAACCCAATGCCCTCTGCCTCTCTGCTCCATCTTCAGAGTCAGTGAGAGAAAACAAATCAAATCTGCCAGGTTTGGCTTCCTGAAACCTTCCACCTAAGATTTACAGTTTGTGCATAGCTTTCATCCCAGCACTTTCCAGCTCCCAGTTTCTGTTTCATTTATTAGTCACCTTTCTATTGCAAGTACCTTTAAGCTGTAATATTGCTTGTGGAGAATGAAAATAAAAGGCTAAGTCTGCAGAGAATAATCCTCATGCACAGCTTTGTTGGGGCTACATGGGGGCAGTGGTCTTTATTAACACTAAAATGCTACTGCTTTTGGAAAGAGTGGAACTGTTGCTCTCTGTGAAATATGAAGAGCCTGATCCCAACCCAATTTATAATGGAGTAAATTCATAGTGAATTACAGGAACTCAGGAGTTGCTGCACCATTTCAAGCCAGGGATCCACCTCTTGCAGAGCTGTCTCTGACCCTGGCCAGTTTCATCAGAGGATGTGACAAGAAAAGCTTTAGAAACGATTACAGCATGACCTGCCTATAGAGAAGACTCTTTCCCCATCTTTAGTTCAAAGGCTGGTTTGTGCCTTCAAATACTGTGTCCATCTGTACAAGCTCAGACAGGTTACTTTAAGTTGTTGTCATTTAAAATCCATTTTCTTTCATACAGATTCTTCAATTTCAGTGAAATCAATGTATTACATCATCATAGCAGCCATAAAGTTCTGTATTAATCTCATGAGCCTGACAGAAACTGTGGATGACCTGACACATGAGATCTGAATGGAAAAGCAAACAAAAGACTTCCAGGAAAGCAAGTGTGCCCTTATTCACTCCCTAGGTTAGGCAGGCTTTGTTTTACACGTGCGTGGGGACACACTTCTTGTGTACATAGCAAGATTGATCATACAGTGAACATCTGGAACTCATGCAAATCCCTCAAACACTAAAAATCCTTCTTTATAGCATTCTGCCAGCTGTGTTAAAACACATCTGACATCATATCTGCACTCCAGCTGCCCTTGTGCCCACAGGTCTCCCCTTCCCCAGAGAGACACACACTCTCTCTCTCTGCTGAGGCAATCTGGAGGAAGGGAAGGGGAGAGAAACCTCCTCCTGCACAAAGGAAAACCAAGCTGATCATAAAACTTGTTCCCTTACAAGCAGCTGGGAAAAGTCATACAAATCATGGTGTCTGACTTTTGCAGAGGTTTTTGTTAATGTTCCCTTAAGCTTCAAGTCACATGAATTTAAGCTGTGTTTAGCTCTATGATTGACTTTGAATGATCCCCAGTAGTGAGGAAGTACCTTGGGAGAACCTCTGTCCTTTCATATGGTGCCATAACCAACATGCCAAATCAAAAGTGCTTCTGTCTGAGGACATTTGGGGGACATTTCCTACAGGGGGCAGAGCAAGCATATGACCAGAGGGAATTGTGTGTGGCAGGACAATGAAATTGAGAAACTGATGAAGGCTTATGGCTTAGAAGTATAAGCAGGTCAGCTCATCACAGCCCTGGTCTCCCACCATCCTACTTCCCAGTCCAAGTGAAGGCATCCTGTGCAGAGGACATGCAAAAAAATACTGAGAAACCCACTATTTTAAGTGGAAACTCTTTTCCAATATGTTTGTGTAATTCACAGCACAGTGCACACCCTCTACTAAAAAAATCAAAACAGTCTATTGGTCGTGAAACAAATATATATCTTAATGAACATATTTTTACAACAGATGAAAATGTTGAGGATATACTAGAAATAATAGAAATCAGAAACTGGGGATTGTAGAAAATGAAATAAAAATATAAAAACTTATAAAAAGAGAAAAGAACAAATAGCCTGCAGAATTCAGACTAATAATAACAATAAGCTAATAAGAACAAAAGAGGAAAGGAAATACTAATGATGGTGCTGCTATTTTACTAGATAGAAATGAGAGAAAGGATGATTTTATTCAATGAGAAGGATAGACTTTTCTGTCAGTTAATATAAAAGGCATTTTATTTAAATAAATTTGAATACTGCATCTGGATTACTTGCAAGCAAAAACCTTAAAAGCCCTCTTTCAAGAGCCTCTCAGATTGTTGATTGAGAAGATCCAGAAGGCAGAAGGGAAACTAGTGCTAGTCTATTATTTGGAACAGAATAGGTGATATGACCCTGACATTCTTCCCAAACAAAATAATTGCTGGCTAGTATTGGTTTCAATTAACTTAGAAAGAAAGGAGGCTAAAATAACAAGGCTGCATCAGCTGGAAAGGAATCTTGTCAAACTGACCAAAAGCTTATGACTCTATAAACTTGGTTGACAAAGGTCACATTGTTGATAGAATCTAGGTGTTTAAAGGACCAGGAATTTGCTGTAGATCCCCCAGTAACACAGCCAAGCATGCTATGTGATAATTACAAAATTGCTGCAATCACCTCTTCCTAACATGGCTGAGTCAGGGCAAGGTCATGTATCAGGAACTGAGACTGCACAGGTTATTTGGCTTGGGATGTGTGTTATCTGATAAGTGAAAAGAATGATTAAAATCCATCTGACACGCCTCAAATGGATATAAATGGCCTATATGAAGTATATGAATTTCTGGTGAAAGACTGCTGAGAGCTGTTCATCTTCCTAAACTCTGGAACATTGCTGATGATCTGAAAGAGAACTCAAAATCCTTGCTGATGGAATTTGGAGATGACATAAAGAATTGGAACATGATGAATAAAAAGAAGACAAATTGCTGGCAGGGAATGATCTGGATAGCAGGGTAAGTGGATTGCAGCAAAAGAGCTCTGTGTTTTGATACAGATGACGAGAAAACCAGGCATTCAGCCGTGAAGAATGAAGGTTCTGCTTCAGCAGTGGGAAAGGGTCTTTAAAAATGGCTCCATGATTATAGAAAATTGCCATGTGACAACAGGAGAGGCTATGGGGGACAGAGTAGTCCCTGTCTGGCTCCAGAGAGTAACTGGAGATTACTGAAATGTCAGGTATACTCTTGTAAACCAGGTAAATAGATAAATTTGAAGTAAGGGACATGATTAGGGAGTGAATTATTCACTGTATCAACTTGCATGGTTTGTTCTTGACTCTGTCACTGAAAAAAAAATCCATATCTTTCTAAAGGACTGATTCAAGGAGACCCATGGCCACTATTCTGCTCAAGGCCAGACTGCAAGATACCTTTTGATTCATGATCTCTGCAGCCTGCTTTGGGGTGTCAGGTGTTTGGGGTTTTTTCCTTCAAATATTAAATAAGACTAACTCCTCTGTGTCCAGCTTGCTACAGAAGTGAACACCATTTCTGAAATTCACTTAAATTGCATCAGCTTCCACATAATATTAAAGGCCTTGTTCAAAGCCCATGGAATTAGGCAGAACTTTTCCATCCTTTTCACTCATCCATGGGGCAGTCTTTAAAAGGGGGATCCCCAGTGATTTCACCAGCCCTTCTGTAAAATACCAACGTGTGGGCCTGTCCAAATCTACCCCAAGCTACTGAGTTCATGGTGGCTTAACATGTAAACAAAATCTTCTGTTGAATTACAGGCCACTACTTGTGTCAATATATTCTGTGGTTTTGCATTTATGATTTTGGTAATATCTTCTTACACCACTGAAGTGTAAATTTCATGAATAAATTCTATTATATCTGGAATTTCACTGACTAAAATAGGAGCACGGTTTCATATACATGGTTTCAAAATAGTTAAATTCATTTTTCTCACATATCACAAGAAGAATTGCATGAACAATCCACACTGAATAATTTACTTTGTAAATTTAGTTTTAAGGTGACTTTTTAAAAGACCTGCCTAACTTATTTGCCACTGCCAGGTGAATCTTTTATGGGCCATATTTGCATGTGAAGCTGATACAAAACCCATTTCCTCTGAGTCTTGTGCAAACATTCAATACTGGTACTGTGGGTTTGACTGCTTAAAAAACTTTGTTCTCTCATTAGATTCACACCCACAACCTCTGCCCCATTCCCTGCAAACATGAGCAGCCTCAATAAGCTTTTCTGTCTGTGTGGTGGACAAAAGTTTGGGACCATACCTGTATAAATATATTTGGATTGCTGGGTCCTTTCCTGAATGTTCAGACATTGCATCTTTGAATCTCATTCTGAAGCTCAGGCAGCACATCAGGGTTTCAGGGTTTCAGGGTTACCCTAACTCATCCCACCCCACAGCTGTTGAGCAATCTGCTCTCTGGGATAGATGAGGAATTGTAAGATTTGCGACTTACATTTAGGCTGCTTCTTTCAATTTCCTGACTTTTTGTGTACTCTCCTTAGACTTAAACACTCTCCTTAGCCTTAAATCACTTCCCTCCTCTCCTAGCATCTACTTCTCCGATATTTTTACAGTGAACAGTTTGAGCTCCTTCTCAGCCTTTGTTTTGATGCACTAACCATGTTTTTCCCTAGGATGGACTTCACTGCATCATCTTAGCAATTCCTCTAACCACTTAATTCAGATTAAATTTCTTTCCTGACCACAAGTCATAAATTTTTATTCCAGATGAAACCTGAACTTTTCTTTGTAAAATAACAGCAATCTCCAGTCTTTAAGTACTCTGCCTGAGACACAGTAAGTGCACTGCATTTATTTCTTCACAGCTGCATTACATTGAAGAACTATATGGTTATTAATCACTGATCTGTCTAAGAAAGATAATAGATGGGTGTAGTTCCATGTCTTAATTGATCTGAATACAGAGTTGGTTCAAGAGATTCTTGTCATCTCAGACATTTGGATTTCTACTTTTTTTTTTTTTTTAGTATTGCTGATAGAGACTTCTTGCTTCTTGTTTACTGCTTCTGTTTCAGACAAGGAGAAGTATTTGGTTCCCATCTGGTTCTAGCTACTCTCCAATATTGCTTCTTCTTGTGCATCCACCCTTCTGTTGCATCCTTGATTTATCCAATTTTTTCCCCATTTCTTTAGTTTCTAGTTAAGGAGTTCCCAGCTCTCTGTAGAAATTCTTCTAATTGTGCTTCAACACAGGCATTTGCACGCTGTATTTTGTAATTTGTCATACTCCCTGATAGACTGGGCTATGTTCTGAAGACCACACAAATCTCCCATCTGGTATTAAGAGTCAACCTAATACCAGCAAATACCAGATTCACTTGTAATTCTATAACAACATTTCAAAGAAAATATCAAGGCAAATTTGCCCCAAAATCTTTCTTTCAGAAATGTCACTGTGTATTCACTACAGAAGTTCCTGTCTCAGAAAAAGAAAAATCTCTCTTTCTTTCTCTTTCTCTTTGGCCTCTTTCTTTATCCACATTATAATTGCTCTATTCAGCCCTCACCTTTCCCATTTCAGTTCATGTGTCATTATAGAAATGCTGTTAGAAATTTAACCCACGCACACAATTTTTTTTCCAGGAAATGAGCAAATGAAGAGAAAAAGATCAGAAATATCACCGAATAATATTTACTGGAACAACACTACCTTTAGGTGGGCCAGGAAAATGACCACATTTATTGCAAGTCTTAGGTCTTATTACTTGGGATGACCAACCAGGTAAGCTTGATAAATAACATCTTCCTGTATTTATGATGTTTTCAAGCATTTTTTGATATTTGTGGCTGGAACAAGACCCAGTGAATCCTCTGTGCACTTAGTCACTGCTTAGAATTAAAGGATACTTAATGTGAGCAGAGCATTGACTAAAAAAAAGGAGCTTCTTTCCTCACCAGCAAATTGCTAAATTAAGATCATAAAATTTGAGGAAAATAACAGCCTTCATTGGATAGTTTTAAGTGCAAAAACCAGCAATGACCTTTAACTAGGGCTTTGAATGCAAGCTTAAGCTTTCTTGGTCTTCATTTCCCTTCAGACATATGCTCAGCCAGGGTGCCAAAGGTTTCCTTCTGAGCTCTTGAATTGACTCTCAGAGTTTACAGCTATTCATTAACCTGTGGTTTAAACATTCCATCTCTAATATGTTTTGCAGATGATAGAATATTACATCTGCACAGCAGTGTGTCCTGCTTAACAAACATGCCTGGAGGCAGAGTGAGCAGACCACAAAGAGTTTTGGGCAAACTGATGTGTGGAGAAGTGGATAAATATTGGAATGCAGGATTGTCAAAGCTCATCACACGTTTTAGCAGGTATCTCAGCCCCTGATGGAAAATGTCAGAAACATCTTATATTTTGCACAGAATAGCTTAATAATGATCACAGACTGGCTGAATCTCTCGAGGTAAAGGCCAATCAGACACAGAACTCATAAAGGAAACTTCTCAGGAATGAGAGCTCACTGAAAACAGCAAACTTATGTCTTCTCCCTCTCTTTTTTTTTTTTAATGTATATCCTGAGTTCTTGAAAATCAGGATTTCATGTCCACCTTGAAACAGAAGCTTGCTGCTGGTCTAAGGCAGAAATCATCTCTTTTTCCCTTTTACTGCTATTACTTTTTTACAAAGATTGAAAATTTGAAATAGATGAATGTAGCTGTACATAGATGAGTGGTCTTTTATAAATATTCTCTCTTCTTTTTTTCCCCCAAGCAACTTTTCATGGATGATTTGAAGCACAACCTTCATAGTAATTTGAAGCTTTGCCTTCATAGTAATCAGGTTTCCATATTTTGTGTGCTTATTTGCTCATTTATTTTTTAGGGCAGGTATTTTCTCTGCAATAATGTCCATTGATCATACTGAATTGCAAAAATATGTCTTAGAACTGTTGTGGGATTGGTTGACTTTTGACTGGCTTCTGGTCATGTTTAGCTGAATTATTGGACTGGAGGAGCCTGCTGCCTGATCCTTCTCCAAGGGTACTTGGCTAACTCTTCAATAACCCCTTCTTTTCATGACTTTTCAAATCAAAACAAAAAATTGACTTGGCTAAAGCGTTCATCTAGCTTTTATTTTTCCTGAGCAGAGCATAAACATATAGAACACTTATTCCTGAAAGATAAAAGATCAAAAATTTATTTATTTTTCTGAATGATTTATAGTCTAGTTTCTTCTTCTGTGTTTGCAGAAAAGAAGGAGGAATCAAAGAAGAGGTTCATTACTCAAAATGGCAACAGTCTCTTTAGGGAGGGACAGCACAAGGAAAACAGAGCCATAATTTTGCCTATTTTATGAGAGATGAGCTCTTCCATACTTCTCTGAGCCGACAATGGCAACTTCAATATAAAGAAATACACCACCAGTAAAACACATATGAAAGAGAAGGATTACTGGTATTGTCTCAGGAGCATCAGACAGAAATAAAATCACTTTCTGTTACATTCTGGTGTGCTACTCACATATGCCAAAGTAGCACAGCTGGGAGGGCACAGGGTGAAGGAACTGGAGATGAAAAGGAGGTTTCAGCAGCTCTCACTTGTGTAACAGGATGTTTTTGGGGTTTAGCCATGCTGGGAGGCAAAGGGCAGTTTGGGCATGCTGAGCCCAGACTTTCCAGCTGTTGGTTTCATCTCGGCAGTAATGTTCCTGCAATATCTTGTATCCACCCCACAAGTCAAAGGACTCTGCTGTTTCCCACAGCTGCTCTCTGGCTCTCTGTGGTATTTTCACCACAACACAGGCCATAGATGGATGCACACATCCACGTCTTTGCAAAGTGTCTTCCCTGGCCAACAGCTCAAGTCACACTGAAACTGCACCAGCAATGGGTTTGATATTCCAAAAAATGTACCCAGAGGGTACTGAGGCCTTTTCAAATTCTGCTCAAATGGTGCACAAATGACCTATTAAATGCTTACAGATCCTTCCTGAAGACTTGCAACATATACCCTGAGTACCTGTTGAAAATGGGTCCCAGCACAGAGGTGCCTAATAAAGAAGAGCAGATTTTCATGGGCTTCCTTTGTTTGTGCCTACTCCACACTTCCCTGTGAGCTACAGTAGCCAGAGACAGCAGCTCTTTAACAAATTTCCATAATTTCATTAAGCTCAAAGATAATTATGTGAAGTGTTAAAAAATACTTCATTTGGCTTGCCTGAAAGCTGCTGTAATGGAGGAAAGAAAGGCATAAATTATATGCTTTGTTTCCATTTTCAGTCTGTTCACTAATTGAAAAGAAGCAAAAGGGTCTAACCCCCCTTTTTTTTTGATCCAGTCATTGTCTGACATCTAGGGAAATGTCCTTGGGAGGAACAAACAGCCAATCTGTGCATAAAGACAAAGCAGAAAAATTGTAACTCTGATAAATCACTGAGAATAATTATGAAAATTGAAAAATTAGAAAAAAAATCCGACGTGATGATGGTCTAACCAGAGAGCAAACATTTTCAGGTTTTGTCAGCAGTACAGGGAGTATAACAGGATGCAGTCAGCTCTCAGACCAGCAACTCTGCATGATTCCTTGATGTAATTTGGAAGAAGCAGGATAACCCATGACTTACAGAACTCCAGTTAGCAAATCTGTTTGGGGGCTCCCCACATNAGTATTAGCAGTACAGGGAAAGCAACACTTTTAGTCCTGGATGCTGGAATACTACCAGAGTTGTTTAACATAAATTCAGAGATGTTTTTTTATCTTTGTAATTAATTTTGTTGGTTGATTAAGGGGAAAAAACCCAACCCAACCCAACCTAAACCAAAAAGTGTTCAAATAAGCTACAAGTTTGGAATCAGGGAGGAAGAGCCAAGAACCAAACCTGTCTCATGTTTAAGCTAACCTCTTCANGTCTCATGTTTAAACAAACCTCTTCAATACCTGATCACCTTTCCCTGGAAATGGTGGATTAAGAAATAGTGAATGAAAATGAAATAACTGTTTATTGCATTTGTGTAGTTCTTAATCACTGCTCTTGACACAACTGATATCTCTTCAGGAAAACTGATGTTAAGGAAATGCCACTTGTTTTTCAGCCAACAAGGAAGAATTTGTGAGGTCATGTATTTATTTCCGTCATGAAAAACTGTGATGTTGCTCTTGAGAATTATAAGTTTATTATATGACAAAGCAACTAAGNGTCAGAGGCAGATTATCCTCTCCCCCTGCTCTGAGCTGTGAGGATCTGTGTGTGCACAGCTGTGAGTGAAAATCCACCTCTGCCCTCCCAGGCAATGCACACAGGAAACCAGTCCCAAACTGTCTGAACTTAACACACACACACACACACACACACATATATATATATATATATATATATATATATAATAAAACCAAAACAACCCAACACCTCAGAACAAAAAATCATAAAATCATAGAATGGTATGTGTTGAGATAGACTTTAAACAATATCTAATTCCAACCCCCCTGCCATAGGCAAGAGACCTTCCACTATCCCAGGTTGCTCCAAGCCCTGTCCAACCTGGCCTTGGGCACTCCCAGGAGCTGGGCATCCACAGCTTCTCTGGGCAACCTCTGCAAGGGTCTCACCNTAAGTTTATTATATGACAAAGCAACTAAGAGGATTCTTAAAGCAGGAAAGAAAGGACTAGATTGTCTTTAGAAGTTTCAAACCATCCTCTGCTTCTGTGAAACGTCTGTCTGTATTTTGCTTTGGTGTCTCTAAAGTATTCTAATAAAATCTGCTTAAGCAGAAATATGTGCCTCTAAATTAACAACAGTCTGGACTCTTTTTACTGAGGGCTGCCCTGGTTCTTGTGAAACAGGTAACTGATATCTGGTAAGCTTTATGCATGAGTTCCCTTGCTGAGCAAATTACCAATCCATCATGTTAGCTGAAGGAGCATAATTGTTTGGTGACTTGTTACAAGCAAGGGTAAACAATCACACACACCACCCCTTAAAATACAGTAGTAATAGGATGCTAGGGAGGGGAGGAAATGTTCCCTTGAATTGTTCTTAAAAGATAAACTGTTGTGTCTGGCCCAAAGGATAATAAAATATATTTACCCTTTGGGTGTCAGTGCCTGTTCTCCCAAACTGATTGCTGTAGGATAGTTACATTAAATGATGGGATATCTTCTGCTTCTCCATTGCTTTCTCCTATTCATTTATATTAAAAGATAATAATGCTTCCCAGAACTTTTGCCGTTCCCCCAGAAAAATGATGGGGATGTTACAGCTAGATAAAGTTTCTTTGGTGCAAACACAGAGGGGGAAAATGAAGGATATGAAACAGCATCAGGGAGACTGAGAGAGCCTTTCTCACCCTTGCAGCCTCCTCCTGATCTTGCTTGTGGAGCCTGACCATTGGCTTCTGGAGAAGCCTAAAAGCCCCTTGGGCACACACAAATATTCACAGCACTCTTCCACGGGCTCTATGAGAATTCCTGAAAGATAAACCAAGTTTTATGTTGATAATTTATTGTCAGAGTGCCCTTAAAAACCTGGGAACCAAGTTTTATCTTTAAAAGCAATATCTATGCTCATTTCATTTATTTCCCAGTGACTGGTTATTTTCAGTGAAAGTGTCATCTTCAATATTTATCTGAGCTTAACGCTCCTTCCCTGCAAATACAATAAAAATGAGCTGAGATGACATGGTGAATTTGTGATGATTTATCTTCCACAATGGTAGTACTTAATCTGTTCAAATGCTGGCCAATAAAATGTATAAGGATAGGACTGAGTAATCTCCTTTATGGCATGGGAGCACTTTATTACCCAAGTGTCAAGTGGCCTTTTGACTTCAGTGGAACTTCTTGTTGGGTAAAATGCTGTTATTTAATACAAGCAAATCATTATTAAATATGTTATTACGTGTCCTATAACCACACAGATCCTTATCTGGCCAAGCCAATTTTAAAGGGGCAAAAAGTTCAATTTTAAGGAGAATAAGAGAAAACAAATGCTGCAAGGATCAAATATGCATCTAAACCCAGTCCATGATCACCAGTGGGCCTGTAGGGTACTGTAAGATTCTGAGCTTGGACAATTATACACTTTGACTCTTAGACTGGGAAGCAAGATAAATTCTGATGCTTATTCAGCATTTATTTACTGTTACATTTGCCTTGTCAAGTGACTGACAACACCATATAGTAATTTTTTTTTCCTTTGGAAAATGCTGGTTATATTTAAACTTTTCACATGAATACAGCAATTTTCAAACAGCTTGATGGATATCGTTGCCATATTTTTTTTTTTAATTCTGTTTTTTTCACGTTGATACTGGTAGATGACATGATATACAATAGCCAAATTGGAAAAATTTTAAACTTTTACCTTGGTTTGGGATGGTGATTTATTTCAAATCTCAGTATATTTTAAATGATGTACGTTTTACCTTTTTTCCCACATCTAACATGGAAAGCCCATATTTGTATTCAATTGGTTAACTTACTCCTTTAATCAGTTCTTAGGTATTTAGTGAGGTATTTATGTAAGGAAGGATTCCAGTTTGGACATGGCCTTTAGGTCATGCATTAACTTTCTTATGAAGGAAAGTGTGGCACACAGGGTGATATACAAACCAGTGGGTAATCTCTCTCACCAGCAAAGCATCGAGTCTCCTCAAATGTGCAACGCAATTTCCAGACACATAATTCCAAATATTCCTGAAAAATGACTAATGGCAGTTTATGATGGCATGTACGGAACAATTTCCGCCACTCGTTTTATTCTGGGAGGATTATCAGCTTTTTGGATTTAGAATAACAAAAACTAATTTCATGGAAACTGGGGAGGTGTAGAAATGTTATCTCCTTGTCTGTGTTTATTCAGTGATAGCATTGTTTAAAGCCCATGATCCTGTCTGCATCTGCCACTGCAGCTGGCCCAGCCAGCTCACCACTCTTTATTTAGCTGGATATTACAGCAGTAACATTTCATTACAGTTGTGCTTGGGAGAAGTCATAGTCCATTGGTTTTATTGAAGCTCACTTCTAGTTTACTTCCATTTCAGGGAAAAAGGACAGCTGTTTTAATATGTACTTGGAGGAGCACCTAAAGGGTTTTAGTGTTAATTAAGTTGGGAGGAACTGTTTTTAACAAGCACCTTTTTGTAAATGTCAAGCAGCTCAGTCATGTTTCACTGTTATTATTTGAGTCAGAAATCAGACAGTGCAAGCATTGGCAGGCTTAGAGCATCGTGCAGCACTTTGGTGTGAGGCTTCTTCAGACTCCAAAGCGTTGGTTAAAGGTGCCAGGCCCCATGGAGGAGTGGGCACATTCGACTCAGAACACATTCCCATCTCCCTGCTCTCTCTGGTGAGGGGACTGAGAAAGTCCATATGAAAGTCCTTATGACCCTTATGAAAAAGGATTGGTTGTGAATAAATTATTTCACTTGTCAAGAAATTTTAATAGATAGAACCAATCCAGCTTAATTTCATCATGAAACAGAACACAAGGAGCTGGTGTTGTTCAAGCATCACCCGTGGCAGAGCCACTGAGCAGACACACACCAGAGTACATCAGAGTACAGTGAGCAGAGACACACAAGTACAAAGTCCTTGCCTTTTAGCATGATCACCTAAAGCTTCAATCTTTACCACTTCACACTATGCTGAGCTACTTGCTGTTTTAAACCCCAGATGGAGTCAGAAATGTAAAACCCAAGATGTAAGACCCAAAACTACATAGAATGCCATCAAGCTCAAGCAGTGTGGTTTGTCTTAACAGAGATCCTCCTGCAAGGCTCCAGCTCATGGGTCTGATCATGTCCTGGTGCCCTCTAGACTCCTCTGCTGAATCCTCATGGGCTTGGGGGCACAAAAAGGAGAAGCCACGGTTTTTGGGCATTCAAATATCTATGTGAATCACACTTTTCCTCCCTCCCCCTCTTAGCCACCTGATGGTGCCATATAAGAATGTGAGAGGACAGGCTAAGAGCCTGGAAGAAGCTCACTGCCCTCATTCAATAAAAACTACAGATGTCAATGGGAGTTTTACCCAAGTGGTAACTGCAGTTTTGACCCTAGGATTTGGTACATGACCACACATTTTTATTGCTTCTGTATAAATGCAGAAAAATGGCCACCTTGTCTACTTAATCACATGAAGCACTTAAATCAGTCATCCCCTCCTGCATGTTCAGAGAAAAAAAATTCACATTCACCCACGGCTGCATGAAATTAGTCTGCAAAGCAGCTGTATAGACTTGCTTTGGTGCTGCTCACGTTGGAATATTTTTATCACTTAAATTTCTGTTTTATGACTAAAACCTTCAAATCTGTTCTCATTTTACTGGAAGAGATGAAATACACTCTGTGTGTTGCATCAAATCAGCTTAACACAATTTTATTTGCCTCTAATTGCTGATTCCCACTGCATTTCCACAGCATTTGCTGGTCAGGCTTTGCTATTGTAAAGTGGTGTAGTCACAGAACTACACCTTTTCCAGCTGCTTAGAGCCTGGCTTTAGTGACAATGTTGAAAGGGACAGCACACTTCTTGTTCAGTGTGCTTGTAACACTGCATCACTTATTTGATAATTAATTTATTTAGTGGGTGAAATAAAGGTACTTTTAGTGTGGTCTCAATTTAACCTTACCATAACGAGATAACTCAACACCTCAAAAATGACAAAGAACAGGTTGCCTTTTGGCAGAATTAGAGATAATTTCCTACTGTAATTTCATAATTTCATCCCCCATATATTTATAAGATACATATCCAAACCCAGCTAGGTACTTTGAGGGAATCACACACATGTGTAAACATCTGTTTATTTTTGTGGTCCAAAGACTTCTGCTCACTGGGTTAAGACAGCTCTGCTCAGGTCTCAGGACTGCAAGGTAGAATTTAGCAGAGGGGTGACTATGTGAAAATGTAAATGACTTACCTGTCACTTACTTTGGAACGCTTGAGCACTCCATGGGAAAGCAGGAATAAGGGCACTGTCAAAGACTTCTTCTCCCTGCTTTGGAGCCGTGGTTGGACACATTCCTCTTCCAGATCATGGCAGATAAGTTTGTATTACAGCTTTTCTTGCACTGATAAGTACCAGCTGGAAATATTTTGTTAAACACTTATTTTCCTGCTCTGAAAATAAAAGAAAAAAAAAGAGTGGTATATTTATTTCCAATCCACAGCAGAACAGCTTCTCAATATGATTACTCTTTCCCATTGACACAGGATTTTGGAACACAACAAACCATGCCATTCCCTTTTGCCTGTAGAATCTGCTTTATTTCTGGAGCTTCCAAGGCATTTTAAAGCATTGAGCAAGACAGACAAATAAGGGTATAAATGATAATATATTCAAGTAACTGCATTATCACTTTAGTCAAACATAGATCCATGACATTCATGTAGGCGTGTAAATCAGGCCTTTCTTGAGTGAAGTGGAACTAAATATAGCCTTTTATTCCTAAAATATTGTCTATTTTCAGGTAGGAGCTGAACTGCAGATGTATTAGGGGTGCATATGAAGTAGAGGAAGGTTACAGGATGAGCCATAAAGCTGAGCCAGCATCCTTTGTCAGTGCATCATGAGCACTCCGTGCTATTGTTCATGTGTTATAATATGACCTTGGTCTTACACGGTAATTTTTTATTATCATATAGAGGGATATAAAGCTTACCCAGCTTTTTGAACACAGTCCATCAAATAACTCTGTCCTCTCTTCACATTAAAATCTACAGTGATTAATTTCACTTGTAATGAAGTTTTATAAGAAACTTTAAAGCAGAACTGGTTTATCACTTGGGTCATCAAACATTTGTTAGTGCCACTGGAGGAGTTTAGGATATAAATCTTTGAGAAGCAGATAAAACAAACAAATCATAATAATCTAAGATCAAGCAGGGATCCTCAACCTAGGACAAATAAAGTCATCTTGAAGATAAATACACAAGACTATCATAAATATCACTTAGTTTGTTTGAAAAGCTAATACCAGTGATTGACAACTCCATTTTAGTTTGAAATGGGCAGTGATCTAAAACTTCAAGGACAACAATACTAGTCTTCATTGATGGCCTGATGAACAAACCAAAACCAAGATAGTGAGTGTCCTGCCCTGCCCTGCCCTGCCTCCACATGTAAGATAAGACTCTAATGAAAGAATTAACTATCAAGTGAGGAAGTCTTGGGGATCTCAGTGGGAAATGTCTTTTCTGTCCTTTAGAATCCATTAATTTCACTTCTTGATCTAAAAAATCCTACCAGAATAGATAAGAGTTGGATCAAGGTATTGCCTAGAAGCAAAAAGACTACAAGATTTTGACAAAGACACAGACCTCAGAATAGCTCTGGGTTAAATCTGGAATATTCACTCTGACTTCTTGCAGAGTATTTTTCTGTTGAGCTGCATGGAAATGGGATCATCCTTGCACTTTACTGACCCCTGTGCTGCCTCCCGTCCTCCCTTCCCCTCAGCTGAATTGGCGTCATGCAAAGCATGGAATCTTCAGACTGAGGAGTGAAGAGCTTACATTCACTTCCTTCTTATTATCTCTTCCTAAAGCATCAGCATCATCACAAAAGACTGAGCTGGATAAACAATTAATAGGGCCCATAGATGTTGGCCCACATTCAGTTTTCTCTCTTGTCTTTACACAGGAATCAGCACCCCAACAGTGAAACCTGAAGCTGTCTCCTGACAGCTCTCTGCCAGCCTTACATTTGGATCTTGCTTCTGGTCCCTAAGCTTCAACAGGGAGAAATGAGGTGGTAATTCACAGAGTCACTGAATGGTTGAGGTTGAGAGGGATCTCTGGAGATCATCTGGTCCAACTGCCCTGTTTGAGATGGGCCACCTAGAGTAGTCTGCCAAGGATTGTGTTCAGATTGCTTATAAATATCTCCAAGGATGGAGACCCCATAAAATCCTTGGGCAATCAATGCCAGTGCTCAACCAATATCACAGTCAATATTGTCTACAAGTCTCTCTTCAACTTCAGTGGAAATAGAAATTGATGATGGAGTAGAACCAGTCTGGGAAAAGCAGTGCTGCAACAAGTATGGGGCAAAAATTTGATCCAGTGTTTCTCACTTGAAGATAAGTAAGTTCTCTGTGACAAGTCTTTAAATACACTTTCAGGGACCAAACTGAACATCCTAAAGAGAATTTGTATTGATATCGAAGCTAGAAAACCTTAACTGCAAGTACTTGACCTTTATTTAAAAAAAAAAAAGGTTTTAATAAGTACATTGGGTTTTTAACCATGTACTTCAAAAGTACATGAGGCTTTTGAAGAAGAAAAAGACTGTCATCCAGGACCATGGAGAATGAGAATACAGACCCAGAAACTAATAAAAGGACACCTCAGTTTTAAGACTTAATTATGGCTTTGTTACAGACTCTTCTCTGAGATTTATAGCTAGAGATTTATAAGAGCAGCTGTGTAATAAAAAAAATGAAGAAAAATGGGAAAACTTGTTAATTTATTGCCAGAAACTAGTCACTGGGAAGTAAATAAAGTCTTTTCTTTCCATATGAGCAGTGGATAAGCTCCTCATATTTGTGTTCATCTTTGACCATAACTTTAGCTGTTACCTTATCCAAAAGGGGAGCTTTCCCGCATCCCCCTGTACCCAGCTCCCAGCCTGGCTCATTCTGTGTGCACAGCACAGCAAAGGACAGGGAACATCCAAATACCTCAGCCACCTCCAGCTGCCAGGGGAATTTGAAGCAAGCCGAATGCAATTTGCACACTGGAAGTTGGCCAGCACGCCAGGACTATTATCTCCAGTTTTGCAAAAAGGTCTGGGGGAATGCTAATTAACACAAGCGCCCAAGACCTTGTTTTTATGTGTCTTCTGGAGGAAGGACACGGGGCTGGAGAGAGGCACGGAATTTCTAATGAACACAGAGGGTAGTTAAGTTGTTGGCTTTCAGCTGGGATGGTTGTGTGTGCTCAGAGGCATATGGCACGTTTCAGTGCTGGGAAGAGAAGGGAAATACTACTCAGAGCCATGACTGCCTCATTTTATAGCTGATTAGCTAGGTGATGACTTACCTGCAAGTCTGAAAACAAGTAGCTTGAGAGGGAGTGATTTAGAGCAGTGATTTAGACGTTTATCTGAGCATTAGCTACCACTCCAAACTATGGTGGCTAAGAATGGGGTGTGTGCAACAGAGGGGCAGTCCTGGCTGTAACTCTGTAAAGCTTCCCAGCACATTTGGTGCCCAAAACCTTTTTTGTTCTCTGAGCTGTTCCAGTTCTTTCAAGGAAAAATGAAGATATTCACTACAGAGCTGTCTGACAGATTTGAATTTTGGCCTCTCTCTCATTGTTTCTGCTAGCTTACCACCAAAGCAATTTTAAACTGAAAATCCACATTTTCCTCCTTATGTATATCCCAATTTTCTGTATGCAAAACCAGAGTTTGGTACAGAACTCAGGAAGCCTTTAAGCAGGAACACAGAAACAGAAGATACCTCAAAATAAAGATGTGCTTGTAAATGAGCTCATCTCCTGCTGTGGCTGAATTATGTTCTGGCCTATGGCAAGTGGAATTAGTACCATACATAGACTCATTGTTGGAGGATGGAGACGCAGGTTAAGCCACTAGAGGGAGATGCAATATGCATTTGGCTGGGGTGAGGAGAGTACTTTATACCATGAATTCCTTTGCAGCAGTCATAGGTAAACAGTATCAGTGTAAGCCAAATGAGCAAGGATTTAAATTTTTCTTTTCCTACAGAGAAAAATATGTACATGTATAATAAATAGAAATGTATAATATGTAACATGTACAGGCATACTTAATTCTAATGTCTTTGAGTGCATGTTCATGCCAGATTATGTTCACAGATATACATGGCAGTTGCCAAGTAATGGTTATGCTACAAATGGCTCATTAGCACAGCTTACAGCTTCCACTCTGTCTTTGTGGGGTGAGCAGCACCACATGGTGATGTCATGATGCTTTCTGGGTAACAAATTTCCCTAATGCTAGATAAAATGTTGACAGCCTTGGGCCTGGTCCATGCTGCCCTTCTCTCTCTGCCCAAAGCCATCTGGATAATGAGATATTGGGCGTCTCAAGAACCTGAGTGAGCCATGATTGAAGCTGACCTTCTTCTCAGCTTTCCAGGACATGTGACAGGTGTTTTCTAGCTCTTGGACATTCACTTTGTTAAATGGTTTGCTGGTTAGGAAGATTTCCCCCCTAATTTGAGGCATGGTGGCAGGTCTTTAAAGGGTGAATATCAAGCACAGAAGAGCTGCAATCATTTTGAGGGACTGGATTAGAATTTAAAATCTGCTTGACAAATGGGTGAAATGAGCTGAGAAAAACTGGACGTGGTTCAATGAAAACAGAGAAAAGTGGACGCTTCTAAGTGGAGATAATGAACTGTACAAACACCGGATGCAAAACGTCTGCTGGGCATCAGCCCTGTGAAACAGGATCTGGAGGTTACCAAGGTTCACAGGCTGAGCTTGAGTCAACACTGTCACACGACTGCAAAAAAATAAATATTATAGTGGGTTGTGTAAACACGGGGGTTGCACACAAAAGTCCCGTGAAGGAATCCTGCCCTGAGGCTGCGCAGAGACAGAGCTTCTCACCTGATATCCCTGGCAATGTGTGAGAAAGGGAGGTGGGCCAACAAAAGGGTCTCAAATGGAGAGCACAAAAACTTTCAACAGCCTAGAAAATGGATCCCTTTGGGAAGAGCTGGGTAGCTTCAGCTAGAAGGAAAATGAAGATAACAGATACCAAGGGTGTGAAAAATTTGCTGCAAAGAGAGAAGGAATTGTTGTCTTTGTCCTCTATGGCTTGGACAAAGATTAATGGGTAATTGTCTAACTTGCAGGAAGGGAGATATAGGAGTAAATATCAGGCAAAAGCTGTAGATGATAAATAGCTGGAAGATTTCCATGAAAGGTGGTGGAATTTCCATCGTTTGAGATTTTAATGAACAAGGTAAACAAAAGAAGTGATTTTATCCTGTTTTGGGGTACATAAGCAGACTAGACCATCCCAAATGGGACCAACCAGCCTATTTCTTGACAGTAAGACACATCGTCTTGGTAAAAAAAATGGTCTTTGGCAAATACAGGTTTGATGTAAATACTTATAAAAGTGGTATCATAAAATCAGAATTATTTTGCTGTATAAAATCAAATCTTCCTAATTGTTAGATACTTACAGATAGCAAGTAATATCCCAGAAAAACTTGTTCTGGCAGGCAGAGGAACCACAGAAATTAATAAATCCTTTCTTATCTAAATTCTTCAACAAAGTGATCCCAGCACATTTCTTTCTTGAGTGAAAGTAGTGGCTTTTTGTTTGGGTTTTTTTGTGTATCTGATTTGAATTTAAAGCATAAACATCCTGGCACTGCTGCACCCTGGATCTGCCATACATTCTCTGAGAATAAAAGTTCCACGCCTCCCTTGTTTACACCCCTTCCTGGCAAACTCCCAAATGCCTTGAGTAGAATCCAAAAGCACTTCAAACAGAAACCATACAGATATGGAAGGAATATTTTTTCTTTAACGAAATATTTCTGTGGTGCATTTAAATAAACATTTTTTAAGGTTTGCTATTAAATTTTATTAGCATCCTGCTGAGCAACACAGCCAGTTGGACCGCTCTAAGTGGCAAACAAACAAACAGTATATTGAAGCAAACAGAAAGCCCAACAGGACATATTCTGGGAAAGATTGTTCTGAGTGGGGCAGGCACCACTGGTAGGGTTGCAATACTCCCAGCTGCTACATCCCACAGGGCAAGCTCCGAGTCCTGAGGCCTTTTGTGCTTCCTCTTTCAAAAATAATTATTCATTGTGTTTGTGATTAATGAATCTCTTCATTTCAGGATGTCAGGATTTGTGGTTCCTTTATATTCTGCACAGAGAGATTTGTTTAATGACTGACAATTACAATGGGATCATTGTCTCAAGGAATAAAAGGCAGAAAAAAATGTTGTTTGGATTTTTTTTTTCTTCTTTAAGATTAGTAATGGAATCCAGAAACATAGATCCAGACAACTTTCTGATGGAAACCAGTTTAAGATTGTTATTAGTTCCATTCAGTCCCTTGGAAGGATTAAAAGGTCATTTGTTTTATGTTACAAACCTCTCTCCAATTTATGTAGGAGCGACACGTCGGGAAGGCAGCTGTGGGAGGAGGATGGATGGGAGCCCCACGGAACAGCCCTGCCAGGTCTGCAGGGCTTGGTGCAGAGCTTGGGAGGCCCTGCTCAGGGGGATCACCCCTGCCCAAGCACCCCTGCCCCTCACTCCCACTTGGGTCCCTCACTCCTTCCCCTGCTGGAGTCCAGGGGCCAAGCCTGATGGCAGAGCCTTGGGTGAGCCTGAACCCCAAGTGTTACCACTGCAGGGGACAAAGAACTTGCCTTAAGCTTCAGCTCGGCATTGTGGAGGGAATGTTCCCTGGGAGGCTGGGATGTCCTTGCCTGGAATTTGATTCCAGAAATGGACTGCCTCTGGATCGGAGCGTGACCTCAGGCAAGGACAAACGCGGACAACCAGGACTGACACTGCTCTCACACCATTTCTTCTGTTCTGGCATCACTTCAGAAACAGTGGATGTTTGCCCATGTCTGTGGGGTTCTGGATGCCTCAATAGATGCCAACCACTGGAAAAGAAAAGATAATTAAAGAAGAAGAAAATAGACATGCTTTTTTCCTAAAAGCATCTTTATTTCCTTCAGTGAGAATATTAACTTACTGGCACTAGAAATTGAAACAAAACAAGAAAAGTCTCCAAAACTCCGATTTTAATAAAATCACTCTCTTCTTTTAAAGAGAGAAGTTTCCTCCCATGCCCCCCCCCCAGCCTTTATTTTTGTCAAAAACACAGACACACTGCCAGACAGCTGCCAGCCACAGAACTACACTCAGAGCAGCCAACCACTTTTCAGATTTTTGGAAATGGATGTTGGAGGTACTTTATTATGCTTAGCTGATTTATCTGAGCACAAAAGTAATGCAGGCACTCTGATGTAGATTAAACAGACATTTTGGTGGTTGAGATAATTTCAAAAATGCAGTCATGGGATTCATTACTTAAAGTTATCCATCATTTTGGCCAGCCCAGAACTATGAAAAACAAACAATCTCCAATATGAAAGAATTTCTAAAAAGAAATAAAATTACAATAAAATAAAATAAAACAAAGCAAGAAACTAAAGGAAAGGAAAGGGAAGAACACAAGCACCTGCATCACATCATGCTTTAAATTCAGCCTAAGGATTTTACTTCAGGTAATTGTTTGAAGCCCAGCGTTTCACAAAGTAATTTTCTCAGGCACTGTACTGACTGTGCCGTGGCAGAACAATCTCATCAGGGCATGAGAACAGTGAAAATATTCTATGCTGGCTTTTCCTGAATTACAATGAGGTGCAGAGCCAGAGCCCTGCTGGAAATCACTCTGCCACCTGAGAGGGGAGAGCAGGTCACTCTCTCGACCAGGGAACGACTGTGGCAGCGCAGGCAGAACCAAGCTTTTGTATCTCTAACAGTTATCTACTTCCCTGGGGCTGCCTAATTGCCATTGCCATCAGTCCCCTTGTCACCTGCAATTTCAATCCGTCTCCTAAAGGTTTTCCTGCCCGGGCTTTTCCTTTGGTGCTGCTTTCCCCTCGCCAAACGATCCTTGGGTATCTGTCAAGACAAATGCTTAAGTGATCGTTCCAGGACAGCCAGGGAGCAGCAAACTCTTTGATTATAGATGGCCTGTTGTATGTGAGATTAGGTATCTGCTCCTCTGTGAAGCTAAATGATACAATGCAAGGGCTGAATAACTCCTTTCAGTCATGGTCTGAGCTTGCTGTAATCCTTTTTATTTTTCTTAAACTGTGACTAGCCATGTGTTTTCAGTTACAAGTAAATGCAAATCAATCTGTGTGATTTGGACATTAGGGAGTAGTGCAATTTTCTTTAATTCATATTATATTAGCTTTCACCCACAGGATAACATATGCACATGAACTTGGGCCAGGGAGAAAGGCGAGGGGAGAGGAAGGCAGCAATCAGGCATGCTGCAATTCCTTCCCCCCCATATTTTGGCATGCTCTGCATTCGATGAGACTGTAACTCCACAGTAGTTATGACATTTTAAGCAACGCTGGCATGAGCTGTGCCACATCAAGCCCCATGTGCCTCCCCATGCTGCATTTGCCCTCACAGTGTTCAGTCACTTTACAGAGGGCATTGCTTTCCAAAAGCTACAGCAGCTACACAAGGAACACACTGGCCCTGGGATGAGCTGATGTGCTCTGAGTCATAATTTTGGTTGACAGCTCCAACACAAGAAGATTACTACCAAACTTACATCCAGTAAAGGTTCCAGCTCTAGGAATGTTCCCCGGGAAGCCAGAACTGTAGAACTCAGCAGTTCTGAGAGAGACAACACTCAAACACTCCTTTAAAGGAATGAATTTTGAGTAATTTAATGGAATAGCTGTTATTTAGGCCACCATTTCAATTGTTTTGGCATTGTAATGAAGGAATAAAATACAAGCTCGACACTGATAGGGGTGAGGTGCTGTAACTCCTGTGGTCAGGGTGGAACTGGGCAGATTTGCTCTATCCAAGGACATGATCTTAGAAATATTGCACTTTATGCTTCTCTTTGGCAAAGGCTGGCACCAGGACCAATGTGAAATGCAGCATTTTCAGGCAGTGCTTTTAAATCCTTCTTGGAAGTGCGGAGTTTATTTGAGACCCTAAATCAAATAATTGAAAAGGGGCGGAAAAAAGCCTCCAGGACTAATAAAAAAATATGGGCTAACATCTGTTCCTGGTGCCCCTTTGCTTTGCCAGGGGCAGTACTCACACAGCATGCTGCAATTAGGTCAGTGTCATGGTAAGGTGTGATAACCTGCAGTGGTGTGAATGGCACCCAGAGCCCCAGGGGTCCTCCTCTCAACCAGGGTTCCTCTGCTTGTCCTGTTATCTTCGAAGAAAATAAAAATATTTTCCCACTAGCATCCTCAATTAATTGGTTAGTGAATTAAGGTACTAAATTATCAACCCACCGTCAAAAAGTATCTCTTTTTGTGTTTTAAAATGTCCATGATTGAGAGGTTCTCTCCCTAATGCTGTTCTGGCTTGCCAAATCCTCACACATGGGAATAAGGACGATTAGTGCAACTTAGAGAGACTAAGTAGAACTTTGTTCAGCTTTCAGTCACCATGGAATTCGGTCCAAGGATACTGCAGTTTTGCATTGTAAGCAAAAGAAACCACCAAATAAAAGTAACCAGAATCCTAAGTTCATATTTATTTAATATAGTGATGGGTCTCAAGAGAGGACTTAATTTCCAAGAGCTGAGTGAGGGGAAGATGTGAACAGTTCCGGTGCAGCGATCTGGGGTGTCTTCACGCCGACAGGGGTATAAAAAGAAGGTCAAGACTTTAAGATTTAAAGATAAAGGGAGAAGAACTAGAGCATAACGGGATGGAAAGATGATCTATTAAACAGAGCAGTTGACTTGTATAAAACTGTCACTTCTGTAGGAGAAGGATCGTGCACATGGCTGAACAAAACCTGCAACCCTCTGAACAATGCCTATACCCAAAAAGGTCACCATTAATGAACAAATAGTGTTCCAGTGATGCAGGAAATAAATATCTCATGCTTTCCTCCAAGGTGGAAGGCCTTAGCTCCTCACTATTAACCACCTCTGTGGCAGGCTGTGCTCCTTTGTTTACTTAGCTCTCTCCCCTGAATCCCAAGCATCAAGTGATTCAATATTTCCCTATCCAGTGAGTAATCCTGTGTAAAGTACATACAAACAGGCTGATTTTTCAGATGGAGCCACACAATAGTTCCTTTTTAATTGCATTTGACATTACTGGTAGTGTTCTGTGCAGCTCCATGCATAACACACATTTAATTGTACCTGTATGGTAGTGATAACACTACAGCATGGTAATTTTCCGTTTTTGTAGCACGTGGGAGACAATTCATTCTGGGTATTTCAATGCAGTTTATTAACTGGGAAGATTGGGTAACTGGAACCTCCTTTATTAAAGTTATTGGCTGCCCTGTAGCAACGGAAATAAATTGTGATAATAGCCAGAACAAATTAGCTTGCGTATGAATTAGCCTTTAAATGAAAAGAGGAGGGGGAACAAACCTTCTCCTGGCACATAAAATGCCTTTATTAAAGAAGTACGACTATATTGACAAATAAAGTAAACTTCCCTAAGAAAATAAATTTTCTCTTTCCAGACATCCGAAAAGAACAACTTGAGGGTTGAGTTCTGACTTAAGCCCCATGGACAGACACTGTGGGCGAGCAGGCAGACTTCCACTTCTTACAGCCTGTACCCCACGTGCAGTGCAGGTCAGGGCTGTGCCTTGGGGAAAGCTGGACTCCAGACTGGGAGAGCTGGAAAGTCTTGCATAGACAGTCCTGGAAGCAGAATAACCATGTCAGTTAGTGACTGACACTCAGGAAAATCACCAAGCCAAGCTGGTCACACCTCAGAGTGATGTTAATAGAAATACGACTCTGAGGTAGGCAGAGTATCTCTGTGTTTTACTATTTATTGTAAAAAATATCAATTCATGAAGAATCCGTTTTGGTTTAGGTCAGCCAGAGCAAACTTCATTTTAACATTGTCACTGGTTTTTGCTCAGCTGTTTGTGAGGGGTGCTGCTGTACCTCTCCAGAGATTTTGGGCCTCTTGTGAGCTGTCTCAGCACTGATGGAAAGATCCATAGGGAATTACTCATGGAGCTCAACACAGGCATCTAATGATAGATACTCTAGGCTACCTGTCCTGGCCCCTGTTGCAAATCCAGGGGGACTTGGGTAACACACCTATGGCACACTGCTGAACTTTAGGCACATCTCAGACACCATATCACAGAATAACAGAATTAACAAGGTTGGAAAACACCCTCGAGATCATCAAGTCCAACCTGTGACCTAACACCACCTTATCAAGTAAACCCTGGCACTGAGTGCCACATCCAGGTTTTCTTAACACCTCCTGGAGTGACGACCCCACCACCTCCCTGGGCAGCCCATTCCAATGTCCAATCACTCTTTCTGTGAAGAATTTTTTCCAGCCTAAACTGGTCACTAGACAGTAGATGAAGCCATCAGACCACTGCCCTCCTGGCTGCAAGAGGCTGTGAATACACACAGATATTAGGACTCCCTTTCAGGTTGCACAGGAAAATGTCAAAGGATCGATCTGCAAACCCCCATAATCAAAGCAGAATAGGCTACATTTTGTGCCACACACCACAGAGATTCAGAATCAATTCTGACACTGCTGAGTTAGTCCATGTTTTCACTAATGCATGAATGCAATGAGTACCAGCCCAACATACAGCAAGTGCTTGAAGCTCTTAGAATTAAAGAACCATAGAAATGTTTAGACTGGAAAAGATCTTTAAGACCATTGAGTCCGACCATTAATGCAGAGCTGCCAAGGCCATCACTAAACCCTGTTTGAAATAACTCCAGGGGTGGTGACTCCACCACTTCCTGGGCCAGTTCCAATCCTTGACAGTCCTTTCCATGGAAAAAGGGCCCAGCAGCCAGCTTCTCCAAGAGATTGCTGGGCAATGTTTTGCCTAAGGCTTTATTAAGGTCTAGATAAACAATATCCACAGCCTTTCCTTAATCTACCAATCAGGTTCTCACAGCTCAGAAGGAGCACAATAGTAGGAGAGACTTTTAGTGTTAGTTATCTCATCTTATTTCTTACATTCTTTTTTTTTTAATTTAATTTAAATTTTTATTAATTTAAATGAATTATTTTGGACTTAAATCTCAGAAAATACCTATCAGCTTGTGGGATTTTTACCAGTTTTCAAGGTAACATGGGACCACATTGAAAGTCCACATCTAGATTTTGCAAGAAGGCTCCAGCCCAGCCTGCTGAGACTTTTTTTTCCTGATCTTCTGAAAAAGTCCGTTCAGGAAATCACGAGATCTGTGATTTTCCTTGGGCTGTTTTTCAAAAATCTGCCAAAGACAACACAAAACAAGTTTCAAAGAATGATCCCTAAAAGGATTTAGCTGGGTTGTTTAGGGAGGAATCTCCAGAGCTTCCTCTAAAGCACCATCATTATGCAACACAGGATAGGCCAGTCAGAAGATATTAATATCTAAGGATATAGGTGGAGTCTGTTATTTTCAACACTGTAAATGTCAAGAGACCCCATCTGAAATCTGTTCAATACTTCACAGCACCAGGCACAGTATAATCACATAGTAAGGGGCATTCCCTAGGGCAAAGACCAAAACAAAACCCCAAACGGCTGCCAGAGCACAAAAATGAGCAGGAGAGGTAATTTGACATTTGGTGAATGACAACCAGAACAGGGATGGAACCCCAGGCTCAAGAACCCCTCATTTGTACAGTCTGCAAATTGCTGCTTCCCAGTGACCTCGGGAGGATTGTGACTCCAGTATCAGACAGAGAAAGCTCTGTGCAGAAAAGGAAGATATTGGCAAGGCACCTCCTAGCAGCCTAGGAGGCCAAAAGGTCATTCTCACTGATCTGCCTGATGCTCCCCTCAGAGAACAAAGGAATGCTTCATTTCTGCTCATCACCTCATCCAGCAAAGCTAGTTTCAGTCTCATGCATCACCCATTTTTCTTAAAACAAAGATAAAAATCTTGTTTTCTTCCTCCCTCCCCACCTCATATTTTTTTCCCCAAAAAGATTTAGGAATAATGCAAACTTTAATTTCATAATTGGCTGCTTGGAGTGAATTTCAGTTTGCTCAGTCTAGGGGAAAATCCACAAGCAAGAGAAATTAGTTTTCTAAATGGCAAAAACAAAAAGGAACTGTTTGGTAAAAATAATGAAAATGCTCGAATTTTAATGTAAAGGACAAACCAGAGAAAGGAACTGGTATCAGAGTGCTTTTGTGGCACTGAGGTGGGTCAGAAGGACCTCAAGGATGTTCTGAGTCATTGCCTACAGTTCCTTTTTGAGGCACAAATACTCCTTTGATATAACAGGTTTCTACTTTCTTTCATCTGCTCACATTTTCTTCCCTTTAAAATAGAGATATTGGGATATTTTATGGTAGGAGGGGGATTTCTGCCATTTGTCTGCATAGAAGTGATGCAGGAAAAGCATCTGTTGGGGAGAAATTTATTAGGTGTCTTGAATCACAGCTCTGAGATCAAAAAAGTTTCACTGCCTCTGAATTCTTTCTGAGGAAGCTGAAATACAGGGCCTCAGCCTTGCCACAAATATCAACACATTTTGTGCTTCCTTTCGCCAAATAGGTGTAAAACAAGGTAAAAAGAGGAGAGACCAGAATATCAAACATCTCTTGTCAAGACAATGAGAAACTGCAGGAATTGCTGAACTTCCAATATTAGTAGAAATTACACAGTGGCTGGAATGGTTAGCAGTGAAAATAAATGTGTTCATTACTGAGTGAGGGGAGTCAAAGGAAGTCATCCCAAAACAAATGTAGACCAAAGGAAATGCAAGGAAACAATATTGTTACCATAAGAATATATGAAACACTCTGGCTTAGGCCTAAAATAGTCAATTACACCTCACAATGTCACCACTGTATGTATTTCTGCTATAATTCATGTCAACATCAGTACATGAGGATTCAGCTGACAAAGGAAACATTATTTTTTGAACAGAAATTGCTGCCCAGGAGTGTATGCTGGAGGATGTCAGAAAGCTACAGTTTGCCCCAGCATATACTGTACCTCTTAAGTGATAATTTTCTTTTCATGATCAGTTGGGACATTTTATTAAAAATACATTAATTTTTAAAATAGGGTATTAAAAAAGTTAATAGCATGCCATAGAAAACAGCATTTATTGGTAATAAGAGGAAAGGAAGGGCAGTCATGCAGAGAAAATGGCTACAGGAAACAGAAATTCAGAGAAATGAATATGCTGTTTTAGCTGGCTTCAGCATAATTTCTCATTAAAAGTGTTTCTTTCTCACTGTCATACTAGTTCACACCCTTTTTTTTCTACCACATCTGCCTCTTCTGGCTGGACTGAGATGGCAGCTACATGGCAGACTTCAAAAAAACCCCTGCAGACTTCAGGAACAGATCCAAGAAGAGATAGCAGAGATTGCCTACTTTGCTGGGCTCTGTAGTGCTTTGCTACGTGCAACAGAGCAAACATCCTCTCAGAGGTTTAAAAGTTTCAACAAATTACTTGACAGCATCAGGAGGTGCAGCAGAGGAAGGGTGTTTTCCACAGGGTATGGACCTGACAAATCATTCTGCTCCTCTCCCGTGGTAAGGCAAAGGAAGGATTAAACCCCAAATCTCCCAGTAGTTTTTAAAACAAGGAAGGAAGAACCTCGATGGTGAGTGGCATTAACTCCTTCAAAAGCCCTGGTGTACCTAAGGGGAGACTGAGGACATCTCTGTCATCTGCTGGACCCCAGATGTGGTCAGTAAATGATTCTTATCTAACAGATATCAGGCAGCCTCTGTGAAGTGAGTAGGTCTCTTTCAGAGTCCCAATGGGCAAATACTCACCCTACAAAACTGCTGGTGTAATTGGTGCTAATTGTCAGTGTCAGCAGAGGCCATGAGATGCTCAGTGAGTGTCAGGGCTGAAGGAGGTAGGCAGGAAATCCCAGTAAATATTCAGCAGATACTGGCTGGGCAAACCTCAGCTATCAACCCACAGGCTGCCAATTCTGCAATAAATAAGCAAATAAATAAGCAAATAAATAATATAAAACTGAAAAGTGAAAAGTCACAGCCTGCTTTTGAGCTGTATACAGGCCTGTAATGGCAGAAGTGTTTCACCAAAGCCATTGCCTCCTGAGTGCACTGGAGATGCTGTTGAGCTGAACAGTATCATGGGAAATCCAAGTTTTTCTGACCAAAGTGTTGGCTTCTTCCAGGATTTGGGACATAATAGTAATTTAAAAAACAAAATCAAAATGACCTCCTGTGGGCAGAAGCATTTTTCCCTCTTACTTCATCCCATCACTTTCAAAATATAGGGAAATAATGTAAGGAGCTCTGACTCACTGAGGTTGGAAGGATGCTTATTATGAGTGACATGAGATAAATGGAACATAACTAGAAACCTCACATGGGGTATAACATTAAGTAAGGCCTAATTAGCATAGTGTGGGCTAGCCTGTCAGATACAGAACTGCCTCCTTCTCTCCTGCTGAGTGGAGGAAAAGGATAACATCCATGGCAATTCTATATGGTTGTGGTGTTGGTGCTCACCTCCCTTTTGTCCCTGAACTAACATGAGCTACTGTGCCAGTACAGCCCCTAAACCAACACAAACAGCTTCCACAGCCAGTGTCCCTTTGCTGACAGAGTCAAGTGTGCCTTGCTGAGGGGAAATCAAGCGTGGTCTGTCAGGGTCTGGTCCCATTCAGGCACTGCATGAGCACCATGGTCTGTCAGGGGTGCCAGTATGTCTAGAAGAGGTGTCTTTCACAGAACTATTAAATTATGGTCATTTTTGAAAGATATCAAAGTCATTATCAGATTGCAGATCACTATTATCAGCATACAGTAGAGGTGCATGATGACACCCTAGGGCAAGATAGATCTCTCCAATAAATAATGCAATTTAATTTTGTAGGTTCCCCCCACTTGCCTTTGGCCATGTGTCTTGCTGGCTGGGGCATTTTGGAAATGGTTTATATGGCTGTGCAGATGATTCTCAGGTGGCAGAGGCAGCAGCATGGCTTTTCCACAGTGGGCACTACATGGCCACACTGTATGGCTGGGTTAGGGAAAGAGCATCACAGATTTGCCTGGCTGTGCTCTAACCTGGGCTTGCTGTCTGCTGCACCACCTCAAATTCATGAGAGCAGTAGGAAAGTTCGTCCTAAAAGGTGATGGGACACCAGCTGGCATCATAAAACTGCTCCTTACCAGCCCTACAGCAAAATCATCTGGCTCTCGTTGACATTCATTAGGGGTCTCCTTAGCTATTAAAAGACTCCACAGCAGGTGGGACCCTACTGGTGCACCAATTCTTTCTGTTTCCCACTTGCACAGACAATGTGCTCTGTGTCCTGGTCAGAAAGCAAAGCAGGGGCAGACACTGGTTTATCCCTCCCCGTCTCAGCTCCGTGCCCTTCACACACAAGGGTTTGTCTTTGGAGACTAAGCCATAAGGAGCAGAACTGATAAAATATTCAGGAGGATTTTCAGCGACCTCTGCTGTAAGACTCCCCTCCACCAAGGTAACACAGGTTCAGAAGGAAAGAGTGAAAAGAAAAATCAGTTTTAACGAACAGCCTTTCTGATCAGCCAAATAAATGTAATTATTTAATGTTCCTTTGTGTGGAGAAATGTCCCTGTCTGTACAAATACAGCCTTTGGGTGTCCTGGACTCTCTGTTCATGGCTATGAAGGAATGAGAAAGTGCATAAGGCTTTACTATTACTTTTGCTTTTGCAACTGGTGAGGAACAAATGGAAATCAGTTAAAGACCCAATCCAGTGTGCTGGGCTTTAAGGACAATCAGGATGCTGAGGAAAAATAAAATGTTGCAAAACCTAGCAGGGCTTTCAGTCTGCTGGAATAAACCATCATAACAATTGAAAGGATTCTGATTTTGTTTGCTTGTTTATTCTGATGAGATTAAGAACTATTTTCTTCCTCTTCCTTCAGGAAGGGAAGCTTCTTCTCATGATATTCAGCTGGAGAACATAAAAAAGTTTGGCTATAGATGGCTGCAGTTTGTTACCTTCCAGGAAGGCTTTGCTGGGAAAGTAGATTTTGGGCATTTTTCTGCCAATGACTGCTACAAGACATACAACAGTTTGTACTTGTCAGCAAAACCAGTCCTTTTTCTTAACTGCCCTGCTGCTCAACACTCCTATTTCACAGTGTCAGGCACTGTGAGCACTTTAATCTGTTAAAAGGACTCTTTTTTCCTTTTAACACTAAACCCATGTTTTATTTATCAGTCTCTGATATAGAAACACTTAAAAGGCATGACACGTTTCCTGAGATGGATGACTTCTGCGTGGCTGCTGTGCCTCCGTGTGTGTGAGCACACAGGTGGTGGAGTCGCTGCTGCACCTCCAAAGGAGAGCATCTCTACAAAGGAACCATCTCTGGCATGGGGTCCAGAGCTCCAACTCTCTAACAGCAGCTCTCTGAGCACAGAGACATACAAAGCTGTCCTGTAAAGGGTCAGATTCAGCTCTAGTTGAACTCAATGGGAGTCTTTGCCTTGGTTTTAGCAGGATTTTTTCCCCAGGTCCTGCTGAAAGAGTGAGAAACAGTGGTGAATACAAGGAAACCTAAAATCTCAGTTTTGTTTATGGGATGTTTTAAGGGCATATTAAACTGGTTAAATTTATTATTTCCAGCTGATAGTATGAATTTTGGTCAGGGGTTACAGAAACTTAATTTGTTAGCTAGTGAAATCTAATCCCCCTCATTCCCTTGCCACGTTCAGTGTCTCTTTGGGGTGAGTATAGTCCAGCCCCAAAAGCTGCTCCTGGCCTCCAGCCTGCTTGGCAAAGGCAGGAGCTTTCCCCAGCCCTCCCACTACCACACATGAGTGCTGTGGCTGTGTCAAGAGAATCACTGGAATCCTCCTCCCCACGTGCAGAGCAGAGAGCTCCGTGCTGTGCCTCACTGCTAAACACCTCACTGGCTACAGAAATTGCTCAGCCTATGATCCAAGGGCAGCCAAAAGCAGCTCTTTGACTTCCCTAGAAGGGAAGAGGGTGCAGTTTGCAGCATGTAAGAGCTGCTGTTGTGGACAAGTAAGTCCAGGGTACCTCTAATAACGGGATCTGGAACAGAGCAATGAATGATACAACCAATGTGGTTAGTCATACATTCTCCCTTTATTATCTGGAAATGGCTGGTTATATAGAGTTCAGATAGTTTACAGTTACAGGTGCTTTCTAATTGGTATACAGTGTGAAAAAGAATGCAAACATTTTCAGTATTAAGGTAGCTACCGTGATTACAATAGAACTATTCTATCTAAAGTGTAAGCACACCTTAATTAAAATTTCTTGCTGCACAACAGGCTTCATAACTACACACAGGCCTAAATCTGAGGCCTACCTAGATAGCTCAAAACTCATTCCATTACACAATCATGTCCAAGTTCCTGAAGATACTTGGCTACAGACAAGGAAGGCCTTTCACACTGCTCAGGCATGAGCACAAGCCCAGATCCAGGACCCCCCCAGCACCTGCAGCACCTCTGCCTGCAGTGCAGAGCAGATCACACATCCACAGGTGCATCCACAGGTGCTCTCTGCACTGTACCCTGCACCGGGATCTTCCCTGGCTCTGTGACACCCTGAGTGACAATTTAGTGCATAATTAGTTTAATTATGGTCTGGGAAAGAGAAAATACATGCTTCCTCATAAACCAGGGGGACAGGAAGTCTGTTTCATCATAGGCTATCTCTGACACAAAGAAATCCAGTGTGGAGTTTGTCCCTGGGGCCCCAGAGGACTATGGCCTCTCCAGGGAGCAGCCAGGAGTAGGAGATGAGTTTTGCTGCTTCCTCAGTGCAGCTGAGGTCCCTGGGGTAGGGGCAGTGACCATCTTGTCACACCTTCTCCTCTCAGTGTGGCCAGCCAGGGTCCTACATCTGCAGACAGAAGGGCCATTTTTGGGTTGCTCTGAGCTTTTCCAGGTAAGAGTGAGCTCCTGTCTGACCTGCTCTTAGCCAGGAGAGGTGGAAACTCTGGCATGACTCTCTGCTCACCCTTTATAGCCAGTTCATGATCTGTGATCAGCTGTGGAAGCAAAGGGAGTTGGAGAGCATCTCCTAAAGGGATGCCATCGGGAGCACTCCAGCCACATTATCCGTGGACTCAGTCTCTGCAGGAGCTCATTTCCTTTCTGGCAATCCAACAAAACACCCTCACTGCACACAGGAATCCCAGCAATGTGTGAGCACATCCCAGGGTTACACTATCAGGGACAATAAGCCCCACATTCTCAAAAACCAAGCAAGTGCCTGGTAAGAAAAAATTGAGATACTTGTTACTGAGGTGGCAAATGTCCATGTGGGAAAATTTGCAAACCACTTCACTTGCCCTTCAAAGGCAAACAAGGCTGGCTCATGCCAACCAATGTGCCTCAGTTACTAAAACCAGTGTATTTTAAATATCCAAGAGGAAAATTGCTGTGCAAAAATTCTTTGTATCGTGTTTTTTTTACCACTCTCCTTATTTGCAAATTTTTATCCTGAAACATTTCTGAAAGCATTGGGTTTAGGCCTGCATTGAAGCAGGAGTTCCCCAAGGCTGGGGTGCCCCTTGCTAGCTCAGTAGTCACTCAGTGCTGCCAGCCTGGCAGCTGCCCCAGGCTCTGTCAGATGGTCAGGAGGATGATGAGATGTCTAGACACCCTTGAAGTCCTGATGGCTATTTGCCTTTCACTCACATTCCACTGTGAAGGGGTTGTTAATATTTAGTTGCTTAAAGAGAAAATTCTGTTCAAAACCCTCAGTTCATCCAAGCAGCCTGTGCCTTGGTCCCATCCCCAGTGGCAGAGGGATATTTTTCTCCTGAAATATGGCTCTTGCCCTACAGAGACAGCTCCATTATGTAATCCTGTCAATCAGCTGCCAATCACATCACTATGGTAACCGGGTGCCAAATACAATACTAAGATAAGCATTAAATAGCTGCCAAATGGGGCCCTCTGTTCTCACCATCTCTAAACCTTCATCTTCCTTTTCTCCTCCTCTCTGTCTGCTCTTGATGTGCAGTTTGCACTTTCCTAACAGGGTCTCTGCAATGACTCCCTGATCAGTGACCTGCAGCTATTGAGATATCACTGAGGCTGGAAAGCAGGGCTGGCTGAAATTAATTTTCAAATAAATGTAAACCAGAGAAACTCTGTTTTTTGTTGTTTTCTCTTATTTCATTTGGAGTCTCTTGTCTCACCCTCCATTTGTTGTGGCTGCTGTCCATGTTCTCTGAGCAGCCAAGGACACAAGGAAAAGATGAGGCCAAGGATCCTCTGACCTGTTATTCTTCCTCCAACAGCAACAGATAATTAAGGAAAAGCTATAGGAAGCAGAGGAAATAGAGGAATTCTTCCAGCAGTCTGTTGCTCAATGACTTCCTGAGATGGAAGTAACATCTGGAATATCCTAATTGCCCCTGATTCACCTCCCACATCAAATCTGTTGCTCCCAATTTGAACTCATTTACAATTTTTACAGTTTTGGCCTCCACAACGTCCTGGTGCAGAATGTGGGAAGCTCTTGTTTATGTTTGGGTTGCCCCCTCTCTCTTCGGGCACTTCCACCTACTGCCTCCTTGAACGTTATATGATGAAAAGTATTTTTATTCCCATTCCTCTTTCACTATTCCTGGACCTAGCACCTGTTGTTTCAACAGGATATCAAAAACCACGGAAATGTTTTGTTTCCCTGATTATTTCCACATGCTGCAGGTTGAAAACACTGAAATGTTTCCACATTCAAAATATTATAAATCACCTTCTTGGAAAATTCTCCCTGTGGTGATTCGAACCCAGCCAAAGCAGAAGAGAAACAAGACTTATCACTTCATGGGAAATCCTGCCATTTTGACTTCTTTTCCAATTTGAAAAAACAGAACAAGTATAAATTTTTTGCCAAAATTAAACCCAAAGTGACTTTGGAGAGCTCCGTGTTATTGCTTTCCAAGAAAGAAAATGTGTCCAATTGCATAAAACTTGAAAAACAAACCCTGCCTTTCAAAGGGGCATCTAATAGTGAAAATCAGTTAAAAAAAAAAAAAAAGAAAAAAAAAGAGAGGGAATAAAAAGAAAAAATAATATAAAAAAGAAAAAAGAAGGAAAAAAAAAAGAAAAAAGAAAAAATCTTCATGCCAAATACTATACTGTGAAATCTGATGTTTTGACAACATCATACACTTTGGGAATTTTGCCTCTGAACTGAAGTTTCATCCCCTCCAAACAAAAATGAAGCAACATTCACAAAATACAGCTATTTTGAAGGAAACCATGCTGGGTAAAAACGTTCTTGTGAGCTGCCACACCTTGCACAGGTCAGTCTCAGGGAGGAGAAAAGTGACTAGGATTTTATCCATGACTCTGCCCTGCTGAAAAGGAATGGATTTGCAGGCTGGGTGCCAACTGAGTCCCAGACTCCTGCTGTAAGTGAGCCTGAGCTCACTGGAATTTGCAGGGACCCCGTGGCCAGAGGAGCTGCTGTGCCAGGGCATCTGTCTTGCTAGATGCCAACTCAGATCTGCCATCACATCCCATCAGAAACCCCAGCCAGCTGTCCAGGGTTGTCCTCTGGAAATCAGGTGGCTGGTGGCCCCCCAAGCCAGGAGCCATGCACACCTCGGGACTGGGAGAAGAGGGAGGTGTTCTGCAATGGAAAAACATTTACAGGGCCAGAGAGGCTGATTTCCTCTGTGCCCCAGGAGCTGGGCCACACTCAGGAGCAGGCATGATGCCATCCTGACAGGTGGACTTCGGGGTAGGTAGCCAAAAGGTCACATATGTGCCCAAAAGACATTTGTTGGAAGCAGATGCTGTGAGCCAGGAGTAAGAAATAGTCTGGAGCTCCCACACATCATTAACACAGCATAATCCCCACCACTGGATTAACAACAAAGATAAACATGGAGCTGTGGTAGGTAAGATACAGATTTTTCTGATTATAGACCAGTGTAATATATAAAATTCTTTTTCTTCCCTTTTGTCTTTCTTCTATAGAATGGGCAAAAATGGGCTTCCCATATTTGGTAACCTATTTTGATAGCTGTGTGTGTCATAAGAGTAGGGAAAAAAAACCACCACAAGCCAAATGTGCTTCACAGCTTTGGATGTGGATAGGAATACAGATTAATATGATATTAATGTAATGCAATTAAGAGAAAGCTGATGTTATTGTTTGAGACAGACATTATTTCCCCATAGAAGAATAAATCAATTGCAATTATTGCATTTTCTGTAAGAATTTGCACATTTTACTCTAGGTCAAGTCTGCCACTGAAATGAGGTACTACTATATTTTAGCTAGACTGAACAAAGGGTAGAGGCAGTGACAGGTACAACATGTAACTAATCACACTGCACGAGTAAGAGTTCAAAAGCTAATGAGAGACAAACTAGACCTAAACACTCTCCTGAGTATTTGCATTCTTTAAAAATAAAATAAAATAAAACCCCGTCAAAAAAAAAAAAAGATAGATAGATAGATAGATAAAAGAAGGAAGAAAGGAGGTCAGCCTTTCTCTTCCACCAGCAGTAACACAAATCCTCTTCTGCAGCTATTTATTGCCACCAGTCTTTGACATGTTACTCTACGACCCCTGCACCTGTAATGTGATACACAGGGGAAACAAAGGCATGAAGGGAAAGGGCTCAGCTTCCTCTCCTTAATTATTCCATGCTAAACAAAAGCCACCCAAGGAGCTGTTTGGAAAGGAAAACAGTACTGGAGGACCCTTGCAATTGCTGTGGCGTATAAATAAAATCCCCCACCTGGAACAGAGCCAGGGGACACAAGTGTCACCAGCACTCCACCTATCCCCCGTGCAGAAAGAGAAATGCTCTTATCCCATTTGGGCATGAAAATTCTTCACTATGTGGGTAGCTGGTGTGAGGGGAGAGTTGGAGGCACCTTCAGGCAGCCAAGGGCAGGTGGAGACTAGGAGGAGAGGCAAAGGGGGTGATGAAAAACAACTGCAAGCCCTGTGTCTCTGCCCCAGATAAAATCAAAGTGTGCTTGGAGCAGTCTGGGAACCAGGCTGGCCAAGAGAGGGTGTGCCTCAGCTGTGCTATCTTAACAGCTTTCTCAAAAAAAAGAGATTTTAGGGAGCGGTGTCACATTTGCTTCCCTGCAAATTACTTGTAGCTAAGACCTGGTTACTGCTGATTTTTGAATGCACAGATCATGTGTGGCAACAAGATTATTTCAGGATAAATATAAATAAATAAATTATTTCAGGATAAATGTGAAGAACATCATTAAGCTTTAAGTAGTGGGATTCCCTGTGCTGTGTCACTGCTGTGTGTTAGCAAACCTGAAGCACAGATGGTGGCCTGGGGCACCCCTGGCATCCCACCAGGCATGGGTGGGCTCCTGCCTGTGATGCAAGCAGGCACCACAGGTCTCAGCTGGGAGGCAGAAGGTGTCCAACACATGGGGACAGTCATGACAGCTGCTGCCTCCCAGCTCAGACCAGTTCCAGGATAGTCCTTCTCCAGTCTAGTGCAAGATATGGGAGGATTGAAGCTGGGCTCTTATGGCTAGGTGGAGGAGAGGACCAGGGTGGAGGAGAGCTGTTCACAGAGCAAAGGAGCAGTTCCATGGCTGCCTCCCAGCTGTGCATTGCAACCTTTCTGTGGGAAAGGCCCATGGAAAAGCCTCCTTCTCCCCTGTGGCTGCCAAACACAGCCCAAAGGAGACATTGAAAGATTCATGGCTTGAGAGCACACCCTCGACTGAAAGCACACAGGTCTAACACAGTTCATCTCCACTATTAAAATGAATATGAGACAGTGTGTGGCTAAGCTTAATTGTGTGGCTAAGCTTAATATAAATACCTCAAATTAGCAAGTTAATTTGCAAAGAACTGTAAAAGACGCTATTTCTTTGTATATTATGCTTGAAGACTTTACTTGTATCTTGTTTGAATACTTGCTGGTGTACCTCTATTGGAACATCTTCAGCACTAGTTTGTGTTGGATTTTTTTACAACAAGCATCAAGCAGCTCAAAGATCATGTTTGAAAGCTCTTTCTTTCGGTCAGAGAGCAGAAAGTCCCAAATCACCCCTTTTGTGTTTTTTCACATTAAAGAGCAATAACTAAGAACAACAGGAGCTAATCTGTTCCTTGTTTTCATGTCCCTCTAGCGACATGTTGCAGGAATGGCTTTAATTGACACTGTCCTACACAAAAATCAGGCTTTCAAGAGACACAAAACCAGACACCTAATTCCACAGAATATTTTCTCTGAGACTTCATTGTTTCGCAATGAAATCACCAGAAATATATTAGTGACAAGAAGCCCCTTATACGGTTGAACAGGGAAACTCTCCCAAGATTTTGTCCTTTTGATTCAAATGTGTACAAACAAACAGCTGGAGGGATATCCTTTTGATATCCCTCACAACTTCCCATTGCCCTCACAGCACAGCTCTAAAGTCCATCAGGATTTCAGTTCGGTCTCCTGACAATTACAAAGACACACAGTTAATGTGTTTTCCCCTCTCCTACACAAGGTGAGTATGAAGTGGATGCAGTGGGGCTGACCCCTGCTGATCCCAGCTCTGCACCATGTGCAGGGCTCAGTGCCAGCACCCCGAGCTCCTGAATGCAGAAAGCATTCTGAGAGCCCTGCAGGGTGCCTGAGCCATCCCCCACCACTCAGAGCTCCCCAGGAGGATCTGTCTGTGACAGACACCCCCACAAGTACAAGGCTAATGGTTTAGGCTGGGTTTTTAAAGGATATGCTCTGATGGAGGAGCTGTACTGAAGACATCTGTTTTCTGTCAGTATGCAAACAAGCTGATTCCCCTGGCCCCTGGCCGGAGAGGGAGATGCCTTTGTCCCAGCAAGGAGATGAGGTTCGTGCTATTCCCCAGAGCCTTAAAGGGAGCATATGTGCTGTAGAAACTCTCCTGGCCAGAGCAGGATAGCCTCTGAGGCAATCATCCTGCATCCATGCCCTTGTCTGGCTCTCACTGCATTTTCAAACCCCTACACACACCAGTGCCCCCATTAACATTTTTCTTAAGAGGCTTATTTGTGACTGTTGCATGCCATACACCTCTTTCCATCTCCATGGTGTCTACAACATCCGTGGTGAGACCCAAGAGGCACTACCCTTGGGAGAGTTACAGGGGTAGCTGTATGTTCCCCATATTATCTTGGCCCTATCCACATTTTATGCACCTCTTCCAAATGGTGTTTAAGCATCCAAGGTCTGCATGCAAGATCTCCAGGAAGGGCTGGTTCCTCCTGACCATTGCAGACAGACAATAGGTAAAAAGGGAGAAATTTTCCCTCCTGCTGGCTCTGCCTGTGTCAAAACAGGGGAAAGAGGAAAAGGAAAGTGTGATTTACAGGGAGCTATTTCAGACTGTCCCAGCTGAGAATCCAAACTTGAATGCTTTGCAAAACAATCTTTTATCTTAAGATCTATCTATTGACTCTATCATATTGGCCTTTATTAATATTTCATGCATTCTCCCTTATCCCCACTCCTTCCCCCATTTATTTGTTAAAGAGAACTGATTAAAACTGCAAAAAATGCGTTTGAGGGGCATTTATTTTAAATACAGGATGATGTAGTCAAAAACATGTTTTAAAGATTTAGCAGAATCAAACATCCAAGATTAAAGCAAGCAGAGAGCCAATTAACTGTTACACAGTAATAGGGCAGTCAATAAGTCATAAAACCATCAAGTTGTCTTGGTGGTGAAATGTTTTTTATCATAACTAGATTAAAGCTGTTCAGAAGACATGCACTATGCATTGAAAGTATCTTTAATGCACACATGTTTTAACTCTACTTCTTTAGGTACAGAGTTTAGGGTCAGTTTGCAATAGCAGGAAGCCCTCCTTGTAAAAAGTCCATATATATAAATTTTTCAATTTTATCTCAATGAAATTTAGAAAAGGCTCAGCAGTGCAGAAAAGGTAAATACAGGCAGACAGAACTCACTATAAACAGTCTTTCATCTTATTCAAACTGATCTGGCTCTAAAATGTATGTTTTAGGCCTCTTTACAAAGTATACATTTGAACACAGCCCTTTCTTTCCGAGAATATGATCTTAAAGTGACCAAAATCTTTACCAGTTACAACTTTGTCACCAAGATTAGACTAAAAGTGTTTGCAGTTCTGCAGATCCACAGCTGGTGGGTGATGGAACCTCCTGATGATGACTGTAGTTTCTGCACTTAGAGCAAACTCTGGGTCTCACTGTTCTTTTGTTTGCTCCATTGATGCAGCACAGACTATTCAAGTTCCCCTTGCAGGAAACATTCCAGTAATGGGAGAGAAGGGAAGTAAAATGAGGTATTCCATTTATCTCATTGCCAGAGGAGTTTTTGAACAATGAACTTCATTTTTCCTTCCATTGCACTAAAACAAAACTCTGCTTCTTCAAAAAACATCTATGAAATTAGACCAGCACAACATTGATGGTATGAATTAGAGAATTAGATTTGCTGTACTTGAGGGAAACAATTGAGGAAGATTACAAAAGGAAGGGCAAACTCAAAGTCCTCAGCTATCATTAAAACTATTCATATCCTTAGCAAGGCAGAAAATTGGATCACTCTCCTTCTGTTCATAATTTAATGGCTTCTGTTCAGTCACAACCCTACCTACCTGCTTAAAAGCAAATTGTATGTAGCAGTGATGCACATTCATTACCATCCTCTCTCCAGATAATTTGACAGTTCCATGGCATGGTGCCACAGTTGGTTGTTAGCTCTGTCCCCAATATCACACTCTCCTGCAAGATTCTGCAGCGACAAAGAAGCTGCTGGCAGCTCCATTAGGTTTTCCTCCTCTGGTCAGCATCCACTCCAAGGGAAATGCTCCAGGGATTTTACAGAGGGAAGCAGGCATGAAACAGTCTCACTGCTCTTGCCTAGGTTTTGTTTGTTTATTTGGTTGGCTTTATATAAAGATTTAAAAATGCACAGAATGAGTAGTTAACTGGAAATAACGAGGTGTGAAAAAGAACCTCTCACCCTTAAATACTGGAAATTGCCCCCATTTCCTCTGACCAACTGGCTGCTCCTAAACCACTTGAGATTTTCTCAGGGGACTCAGGGAAGTCAGTAAAGACTTGGATAATTATTCAGTCCTCCCCCAGTACAAGTTTGCTGGTATCCCAGTATGCCCCAACACTACAGACTTTTGTATGATCAGTCCAACAAGAAGTTTATTATAAAATTGATGTTACCAAAAAAAAAAGAAAAAGAAAAAAAAAAAGAAACAACTTCCAATTCCATAATTTTCTGCCTTATTGTCAAATGCACCACCATTTAGACTCGATTTGCATGATTTACTGTGCGTGTGTTTTTTCTCTGTCTCCAAGCCCAGAATGATTTCCTATTGAGGCTATATCAGCTGCTGGTGCCTGCAGATTGTCTTTGTCCTTTCCAACCTGCAAAATATCATCTGCAGAATCCAAATCACTGTCTGCCTATTCTCTTATCTTCTACTTCTTTTACCCATCAATAGCCAAGCTGTGCTGTTCAGTAACTACAGCATACTGTAGGAAGAAACTGATAAGTACATCAAACAGCATTCACAGACTACACACAAACATGTGCCACTGACATTTTTTATTGCCTGTGACAAGTCACCCATCCCCACTCAGTCTTTCCAGATGCATAATGCAGATTTCAAATGTGTGTCACTGTAGGTACCCTTTATTATAAAGAACTTATGCATATATAATCATAGCTAGAATTTGAAAAGCATATGTGGACAAAACCTATATTTCTTTCTAGAATTACAAAAAAAAAGCAGAGAGATGACTATGAAATTATAAAATGGAAGAGCTAAATTTAATATTTAACTAGGGACTGATCAGATAATGTCCTTTGATTTATTTCTCCTTAGCTTAAGGTGTGGTAACTGGTCTTTTGTGACTTCCACATCAGTTGCTCTGCAAAGTAATATCCACTTTGTGTAAAATTCACAACACTGGTGTGGCTTAGGGTCCAGGTGACAAGGAGTTCATATATAGATGGTTACCAAAGATTAGTCAAAGAGGGGTAACCCTTTAAAATTACTTGCTTTTTTGTGACCTGCTCATTGCCATCTGAACAGTCTTTGTATTTTTCTGGACAAAAGCAAATTTCCCTGTGTCCATAACTCACTTAAATAGAAGTTAGCAAAACTTAAAGCAAATTTTCACCTGCAGAAGCTGGTAAAGGGTCTGGAGCACAAATCTAATGAGGAGCAGCTGAGGGAGTTGGGGGTGTTTCTCTGGGAGAAAAGGAGTCTCAGGGGGGATCTTATCACTCCCTACAACTACCTGAAAGCAGGTTATAGTGAGGTGAAGGTCGGTCTTTTCTCCCAGGCAACCATCAATAGAACGAGGGAAAAAGTTCTCAGATTGCACCAGGGGAAGTTTAGGTTGGATATTAGGAAAAATTTCTTCCCTGAAAAGGTTGCCAAGCATTGAAATGGGCTGCCAGGGAAGTGGTGGAGGCACCATTCCTCGAGGTGCTCAGAAGACATATAAATGTGGCACTTGGGATATGGCACATGGTGAACACAGCAGTGCTAGGTCAATGCTTGGACTTGATCCTCTTAGAGGTTTTTCCAACCTCAATAATTCCAGGCTTCTATGGTTCTTTAGACTGAGGCTGGGTTTGTAACACAAGCTTGAAGTGTCATTCACTACAAAAGAGGAATAAAATGTATTGGGCCAACTTGGACTGGTTAATATCTTGATTCTCTCATTGGGTCCCCATGAGATTTTGGTCAATCACCTAAACTCTGATTATAGTTTCCCTCTGACAAATGGTGTTTTTAATTACCCAGGTGCTGTTCTTCAGGTGTTTTTGTAAATGATTAGAGAATCCAAGCCAAGACCACACTAAAGGTCACAACTCTAATGAGTCATGTACCTAAATCTGATCCAGTCAAATTTAGGTTTTCTGCAGTATATCACCTAGGTTATCAATTCTATAGAAATGTGTATTACATGTGTGCATTCAGTATTCCCGCAGTGGCAAGACTGGAAAAATGTGATATAGGCTTTAATATTAATTCAAGATTATTGCAGATTAGGTTTCACATATGTTTTGACCATGATTTTATTTTTTACTCTTATTTTAATTTGCCGTACTCCACACATATTTAAAATGTTAACTAATCTTTCGCAACTGTTGATCTGTAATCATTTCCCTAATACTGAACCCTAAAAAGAGACAGCAAAACATGAAAAAAAATATGAAAAGAAGGTAGAAGCGTCTGGTTTTTAGGTTTGGGCTGTGACTGACGAGCTGTTCTGTTGTTCATAAAGGGAAAACATCTGTAAAGTTGTAAGCCATCAGGAATGATAACCTCTGAACTCTCACCCCATGCTGAGCTCCAGTAAATGAGTGCTCCTACCTCTCTTGCCAAGTGTAACACGATACAGATGTGAAGTTTGTACCATACGCTGTGTGTCTGGCTTTGAATCTTCAAGTTAAATTGGGAGGATTCTTAAAACAGCAAATATTGGATCAAAACAATTTAAAATTAATAAAGTGAGAGGAGTAACTATGTATTTTATGTCACTTTTGAAAGACTAAAGATTTTTAGATAATGAAACAAAATACACACCAGTTCTTACGAGGGCTTTCAGAAAAGATTCCTTCTGGGTCTTGAAGAATTGAATAAAGTCACCAGCTTCTATCCAAGTTTGAATAATTAAAAAAAAAAAGCTTAAACTAGTTTTTTCTGGATGGGCAATTAATACCTGCTGTAGCTGTACTGAATGAGACAGTAATGCAGGAATTAACAGCACAGAATATTACAGGATAATGGAATAAGTCAGCCTTCAATCTCACAAGTCATACAAAGCTCTGCAGTTGTGCTCAGATGGCCACATCAACTGCAGCCACAAATGCCTCTCCAGTACGTTTCCCCCCAGGCCCAAGGTTTGACAGCAAACACATTCCACAAACATTTTAATTTAGCTAGGCTCTTTTTAATGAGAAAGAATGTTTTTAAACAGACATGTGCCCAGGCTTTCCTTCCCCTTCTAGCGCGGGCATCAGCCAAATAAATATTATCAAAGGATTAAATATCTTGTGATATTTCATCTGAGCGTATCCGAAGTGCTTTGCAAACTTTAATTAATCTCCCAGTGGGAGCAGCACTGATGGACTCATCTGGCTGCTGAGGAGGGGTAGAGGCAGCAGGGCCCCCCTGCCTCTCACAGCCTCCCAAGGAATGGACAGCAGGGCAGGCACGAGCCAGGAGCAGCTCCCTGCCTGCGTGGCTTTCCTGCTGCATTTTCTCAGGCAGTTGCCATTTATGCAAGGCAGCAAAGCCACGGATTTCATGCTCACGTGGCAGTGGACACTTTAACTCTCTCTCCCCTTTTAGTGAGCCCCACAGCATCCCTGCCACCACGGCCAAGGCAAGAGCAGTGAGTGGTTCTGCTGTGCCCATAAGTTCCTGCAAGCTCCAGCCTCTCCATCCACCTCCCCAGGGTGTGGGTTTTGGTTCCCAGGTAGGGCAGAGCCCTTCAGCTTGCAGCAAAGCAGCACAGCCCAGCAGCAGGCGTCTGAAGCCTGCCTTCTGATGTCTCATTTAAGACTCTTGAGTTACTTTATTTCTCTCAATGTCAAAAATCATCACCAGCCTGCATGTGATCTCTCTGTACCTGAGACTACAAGGGTTTGGGCAGGGGTTTTTTCTTTCCTTTCCTTCTTAACAAAAATACGTCAAAGACATAATTTATTACAATGAAACCGTGAACATACAAACCAAAACTGACATCTCCTCACTTCAAATTCCTTTGTGCCTAGAAGACAGAAGATAAAAAGGCAATTGATATGGGCAAACAAACCCATATTTTATGTCTTTCTCCGGTCTTTCAGGCTGTAATGGGCTGTGGTCTGAAGCTCAGAGGACATCAGCCTGATTTATATGCATTTTTTAAGCAAGGCTCAGTGTTTCAGATTTGTGGCAGGACCAGCAGCAAGAGGACCTGTGTTAGGGGGGTCAGGTTGTAAGCACACATCTGTGCACTGCTCCTCCCTGGGAGCTGCTGAGTGAACTGTGGCTGGGGCAGGAGTTTTGGAGCACCTCGGTATGGAACCACTCACTGGGATTTTTTTGTGATTCACTGACAAGACAATCACCTTGGAAAACAGTGTTGGTCCCAGCACATTTGTTTGGTTTGATTTATTATTAGACTTGCCTTCTTTTCTTGTGTATTGCTTTGTTTTGATCTATTTTGTTTTAATGCCTGTAGGTAGGTTTCTGCAGAGCTAGCAACCATGGCCTCTGAAGCAACATAAAATGCTGTACCTACAGGTACAGCCTTCAGCCCCAGGCTCTGCCCCAGCTGGGCTGTGGCTCTCGGTGTCATGAACAAAGAGATGCCAGGCAGGAGCATCTGAGCAGCATCTCAGATTTGCCAGCGGAGGACTGTGCATTTTATTCCCACATCTAAGCAAGCTCCTGAGGTTTCTGGGAATCACAGACCACAGGCTGGTAGAACAAGAAACTACATGATGACAGAATAAAGCAGAGCACCAGCATTTTTCCAGATAAGTATTGAATAATAAAAATTATGAAAGGGTTATTGAGTCATTTGTTTTCAAGAGTCCTTGATATAGAATCTTAATCCAAACTATGGGCATTACACAGACTGAAGTTTTAAAACCTGGTAGATTAAGCTGTCAGGACCCTTGGTTTTCCATTCTGAAATGCAGACAGGTGATGCCTGGAAATGGTTGTGCAAATAAATGTATAAGTGACCAATTTGTCCTGCCACACTGGTGGAGGATGGCTGTGCACACCTCAGCATAGCCTGCTGGCACTCTGCAGGAGTGGCAGTCCCTGAAAAGTGAGGCTGTGGCACTCTTTGACTTTAGCATTTTGATAGCATTGAATTAGAGCCATTAACCATGGCATGGAGTAGGCTGCAACTCTACCCTGAAAACTGGGTCTGAGTGCTGGCAATGAGTGATAAATTAGGGTTGTGATGACATCCTGGCTCTAATGTACTTGATATCCAGCAATGCTGGGGTGGCATCACAGGGTCTTATAATCACAAAATGTCTTGGTGTGGAGGGGACCATAAAAATCATCTCATTTCTACCACCCCACCCTGGGCAGGGATGCCTCCCATGAGATCAGATTGCTCAAGGCTCCATCCAGCTTGGCCTCAGATAATAGTCCTGTGCCCATCTCCAGAGAGCCAAGCGCAGCCTCACTGGGTTCTGGATCCACTGCCCTCACTCAGAGAGGGTTCGATGGCAACAGGAGGTTTCATGTTCCCTCTCAGTCACTGTGGGGCTGACATTTAGTGGATCTTAGAGAAATCCAGCAGCAAACCTGAAAATGCACCTTCTTCCCAAGTTGTAAAACTTCTTGTCTTCTAAAGAGAACAGCTCTGTAAACATTTCATGTTCTCAAGAAGGTTTTTGATAGAGGATGTAAACATGAAAAGACATTTTGAAAAAGAATGTTTGCTTGTTCAATTAAAATACTTGATCTTTGTTTGTTTTCACACTTTGTACACTTGTGTTTGTTCACGGACAGACACACACAGACAATCGCGCAGCTGGAGAGAGAGAAAAGCCTTTTGCTCTTTGCTTTTGCACCTTGCTTGCTATGCTTGCACGAAATGAAATAGAAATATAAAACCTAAGCTTTCTAATTCTGAAGATTTGTAAATATGGAGCCTTTTTGTGGATCAGGCCCCTAGACAGGGTCCATCATGACCACAAGTCACATTCTACACGTCCATGTCAAACCTGTGCATCACATTCTGTGATATTTCTACGCCGACAAATAGGTGTAAGGAAAAGCAGGCAGCTTTTTTCCTCCTCTGCAGATGCCACATGATTGTCCCTGTTGACAATGTCAGTGACATTTCTGCCCCTGTAATCCTTGGCAAACACAGCAGGAAGAAGAAATGGTTGAGCCAGAATCCACGTGCAAGGCTGTTCTACACCTTCTCAAGTTGAGCTGGTAAAACATCCTTAGGAAATAAAAGTAATAGCCTAGGAAGCAGCAGTATTCACAGTAACATAACATCATATGCAGGGAAAGTGAGACAAACAAAGCAGGATATATAAATATAAGGATAAATTGTTAATCTTTTGTGTAGGTTTAGCAAAAGCTTTGCTGAATACTGTTCTTTATTATGAGGAATATAAGTATTTGGGTATTTTTTCTTAAATTTCAAAATGCAGGCCAGATTCTCTGAGAATTTTCATGACTTCTCAAAGACTATTTTGAGTCTTACATGGAAATTATCAATCCTCCTGTTCAGACTAAATTCTGACAACTGTGGAATTTCAGCCAAGATGTGGTTATGGTGATATTAAGTTTCACTGGATGTTTTCCAATTCACTGAAATCTGAGCAAGTAAAAAAAAAAAAACCAAAAAACCCCAAACCCCCAAACTATGCACATTGACTGTCACCTAAGAGTAACCCCAAAGAGCACTTAAGAATGAAGCTGCAGAATCAATCAGTCTATAAATTCTTGCTTGACCCCATTTTCTTGAGCATTACCAAGTCTCAAACCAAGAGACTTTCCTATTGTCAGATATAACAAAAGACATAATCAAAGTTATATCTGGGTTTTTGTGTCAATGGTTGACACTCAGCACTGGAAAGTTCATACACTTATTGCTGTTCTCAGTGAGGTTGCTCCTGACACAAAACTGCAAGTCAGGCAAAAAACTATTTCTTGTTTTAATTAAATTTATAAACAAAACAGTGGGCAATAGTTGTGCAGCTGTCACCAGATCAATTATGTAACTATGTCAGCAAAGCAAAAAAAATGTAAATAATTGGTTTCCTTTTAGTTGATGATTAACATATAGATTTAATTTTGCATTAGGAAAATGTTCCTTGGGTGAAAAGCATAGCAAAATTGTGAGAATTTCACTTGGGATTTGTCCTGCTTCTCAGCTCAAATAAAGTTGTGTTTTAATACTTAGTGCTTTTGAAATATGGAATTAGTCAAAATGTCTTCCTCAAATTCACAAGTGAATCTATAATTTATCTGAGAGGTCTACAGCATTTTCAAGTGGTTCTATTTAGAGTATTTTTAGCTATAGTTTAGACTGACCAAAGCATAAAATAATAACTCTTCCATAAGATAAAACAAATTAGAGTGGTTTTATCTGGTCTTTCTGTGTAGTGTATGCAAAATCCCTGAGCAGGTTCCTAGGGCAGTTTCTTTAGAGTTCGGGTTTTCATGGATCTTTACAGAATGACATGCTGAAGAGTAACTAGAAGGGAAGAAAATGGACATTTCTTCCTAAAGTAAAGGTGGGTGCAAACAGAGCCTAGGTTTTACTGAGGAGATCAGTGCTTCATTGCAGTAAGCACTATAAATGCCTTTTCCTAAAAAAAAAAAAAAAAATTGTTTGTTAAAATTACAATAGACAAACCAAAATATATTGAAAGGGAAATGAGGCAAAATCCCTTCCTAACAAAACACATCAAGTGCAGAACCTGGAATCCAGCTCAAGTGCTTGGATTTTTCAACACCTTTCAGCCAGTCTGCATTGCCTCTGGCTTTTGAGATCTCTGGTTTGCCTCTGCTCAGGAAAATTGCTGTGAAAACCTGGAGTGTGGAACAGACTTACACAGGGGTGGCAATGAGCACCACTGTGCCCATTGTTTAAGCTCATAATGGTCATGCTCACTCTTGCTGGGTACCTGGGGTTTGTTTACTCTTGGATGGTGTTCAAAGTCAGTTACAGAATGCAGCCATTTCCCTTATTTCATCTTGCTTCCATATTTTTTCCTGGTATTTAAACAATAGTCACCTTTTTTATTTCCATAGTTCACTTTTGAAGGGAAAAGAGATCAGATGTGAAATCTGATTCTAAGTGAGATCCTGAATTATTTTTCCTATTTTCCCTAGTGTTGGTGGAGCTGTGAGGAAATCAAATGACTTATACAAGGTCACAAAGTGAGTTCTTCAGGTAGGCCTGGAATGAAGGATTCTCTTGGCTTAATACCTGTTTAACTACTCATCTCATCTCTTGCTAATAGCTTTTTTTTTTTTTTTGGTCTCCAAATAAACAAAATGCAGTTCGGAATTTTCCTACCAATTTTTTTTTTGCTTTTGGTAAAAAATAATCCCTTTCTAAAAGACATCAAAATGCAAATGGGAAAAATATCTCCATAAATCGCTGCATAGCTTTATTTGTCATTGTCATTTATTACAGTATTTGTGTTAGTTATTCGTGGAGGTTCTGGATAAGCCTGAAGCCCATTGCTGAATAAGGCATGGAAATTAGCTCTTCTGCCCACCCCTACACAATCTGACTCGCCATCATTAACTCCCTTCATGAAATGTGCAAATCACTTTCTCTCTGCACCTCACATATCCCTGCTTTATGCTTGGGGTCCCATTTCCTCCACCCAGCCTGTAAGACAGCATATTTCCTCCCTGTTCCTGTTACAGAACCTGCTGTCTCGGCAGAGTCTTTTCGTGCTGCCATAATGCAGCAATAATGAGATTTTTAAAAGTGGAAGTTAACAGAAGGGTAAAGGCATCAAGCATTGCAGTGGAAAGAGGCCTAAAGGACTGGTCATTATCCCCTGTACTATTTGTAATTGATGCTGGGAAAGAGATGATTCCTCTCCATAAGATCATCTATGACAGCATGTTTAATTGCATCAATTCAATCTTCTGCTCTTACCATAACTGCCATTCTTCCAAATAACCCTCAAACAGAGGCAGCATTGGGAAATGCTGGCAGAGCCTTTCTCTGGTCTCCCAGGGGAACAAAACACTCTCCTCTACCCCAGTGGCTCCCCAGGATTCTTAGGGTGTTATGTACTTTCAGACATGGAAGACATGCAAGCATTCAGCAATAAGGCCAGCTGAAGTGGCCTGTGATTCATTTTGCTTTTAGACTAAGGTGTTTCAGGAGAACAAAGGATGACCACAGCACAGAAGCCATGGACAGCAGTGGCAAGAAGAGGACAGGGATTAGCTTTATTACATCTGTAAGGGCCCTTTCTGAATTGCAGGCTGTGCTTTGGGAAAGCCATCCTTCTGCTGTGACATCCATTCCATAGCAGGGTGTCCAGGGACTGAGCTGAATGGGTAGGAAAGGAAAACTTAAGCTTTTCTTTGGCTTGATTCCTCCTCACTACACCCCCAGCTACTGTGTCTTCCTCTTTTGACACTTGAGTCGTTCCACTACAGGCCCAAGACCACCAGACTCTTTGCTGATTTCATCCACAAAAACCACGTACTACACCTTCTGCTCAAGCCAAACACAGACCTGGTTTACATCTTTCTTTCCCCCAGTCAATTTTTGCTCAGAGTTGTTGCATTTAGCCCTGCCTTTAGCCATTCTTGCCCCCTGCTCTTGTCTGTGGTGGCCTATCAAAACTCAGCAGCAAAAGGTCTTTGTTATCTCCATTGCTATTCCTTGTTGAATTCTGAGATATAATTCATAAGGACTTGCTGCCTGTCAACTTTTAATACTTCTAATTGCCTATCTTCTCTGGTATAATCATGGAGCCTTTTAACATTCTCTTCCCCCCGCAAGGAAAATGTATCCTCTTCACAGAAATTTGACCTTCAGCTCCTTTTGTCAATGCTGAAGGGAAGAAATCATTCAGACTGTCAGAAACATTATCAGCCCAACTGCCACTAACTTCCCACTCATGCTCTTCAATAGCTGGATAGCCTCATTACATTGCTGTTTTCTTCAGCTTTCTTGGGACAGAGAAATAGGGGTGTTATCCTTAATTTCCTTGGCTGTTTTTACATGTTCATGTCAGCAATCCTAGTAAACCTTCAGGTCTCCATCTTTTGAGCAGATCTTCAGCCTTAGGACTTGCTGACCATTTGAATTTCCCTCATTTTCTACCTCCTCTCAAAAACAACCCTGAAGTAGAGACAAAATTCAGTTTGTATCTGAGGTTAAATATACAGGTTAAAAATATAAATAAAATAATCTCTGCAGGATGGATTTCAACAACTGTATTAATCCAGAGCCAGATCCATGCTTCAGTTTTACTCCAAACTCAGTCTCTAAATTTACGTACCCCTTGGAGGTTGATCAAGAGCGTCTAAAGAAACAGGTGTGGAGCCAAAGATCCCTCTTGGCCTCCCCATCAAACAACAAGAGGAGAAACCAGCCTTTTTCCAGACCCTTAATGGCACAAACATTCAACATGCAGAACCCCACATTACCACATATAATGGCTGCATGCAGGTAACATCATCAAGGCAAGGTTCTGCCCACAGGTGGTTCAAGGAGGAGGGTGTGGGAAGGAGGTTCCTTGTGGCTTCCCAAGCACATGCCAGGGAAGGGCCATGTGGGTGATGGTGTTGTTCTGGATGTAAATATGTGATAAATCAGGAAGCTGTTGGTGAGCAGAAGGTTACAGTAAAAGCCATGATCTGCTCCAGCTCATCTTCCTCTTCCAAATGCTCTCCATGCCTCTTCACCTGGTAGTGAGATCACCCCAGGCTAAACCTGCATATGACTTTGGAGCAGGTGGCAACACTGGTAGAAACTGCAAGAAAATCACAGCTTCAGCATTAGGGTCACATCAGGCATGTAACAGAGCTTGAGTATCACCAGAAATCTGAAAGTGGCTGTGGTGATCTTGGCAGAACTGCACTCAGAGGAAGCAGGGCATGGGAACCAGCTGCTTCTCTTGAGGCTCATTTCCAGGGAATGGGACTGATTGGGGTCTTTTGGGAATGTTGGCTATTCAGTGACATCACAACCTCTGGGATCTTTCTCTCCCTCTTTTGGGGGCACAGCCTGTGTGGCTTTCAGGCTCTTCACATGAGCTTTCCCCTTCCCTTGCTGTAGGGCACTGGGGAGAGGTTGGTGGCTTAGGGAATAGAACAGTGTTTGCAGATCTTCTGAAAACCCTTCCAGAGTAAAAAATGTCTATCACATTCTTGCATCTAAGTACAGAAGATTCGACTTGGCATCCTACATGATCCCTTCCAGCTCTGGCTCCTGTATCCACCAATACCTCATGGGTTTTATGTTATTACAGTTCTGTAGCACTTCTGAAATGTGACGAGAACACAAACAAGGGAAAAGGGGCAGGTACAGAAAATTAAATAAATTAGAACCAAACACTGAGAGGCAATCTGAAAAACTCCTCCAAGTATGAGTCTAACTGGAAACAAAAAAGGGTAGAAGGAGGTCAGTCTTTGTAGAGTATCAGAAAAATTATCATATTCTCATCTACCTTCAGTGACCAGTAGATCTATGAGTTTTAAGCAGCACAGAAGGGTTTCATCTTACATTTGAAGAAGGGGTTATTTGTCTGGCTTCTGACAAATGAGAATACAACTAGGTGTAAAGCAAGCCATTTGTCAAATCTGTATATCACAGAATATTCAGTGTTCATTTTAGTCCCCTTGGTTTCTATTGTCTTTCTTTTCAATGCTTTATTTAATTTGCTTTACATGGTATCCCAGTTTGCTATTTTGAACCTCAGGGTTGGAGTCCTCTTCTTCACTTCCCTTCATAGCCTTCATTGTCATTTGAATTCCTTCTGTAGTGTATCTGTGACCCCAACTAATATACTGAAGCCCAAGTTGTCCTCTAATATTATTTTGTCAACCTCCTTTCCAAGTTAGAGTCAAACCCAGCCTTGTTTCTTTGCCTGTCAGCTGATGTCCAGATTGAATTAGAAAGCACTCTCATTCCAGATTTAGAAATATATTTCCTCTACTTAATGCAATCTTGTCTGTGTCTGGGTAATTAAAATCATCTATTACTACCACTCAGGTTCATTTACATGTTTTATCTTTTAAAATTTATGCAATAATTACATAAAATACTATGCTCCAACAGGCCAGCTGGATGGAGTACAAATAGTATGTATGTACAAAGTATCCTATTATGGAAACATACCTCCAGCAACGAGCACTGACTCAACCATTTCCAGACTTTGCTATGATCACAAAGGAATCTTCAAAAAAAAAAAAAAAATCAATAAATATTTGCTTACATGTCTGCTTCTTTCCTCTAAGACTGTAAAAAAAATTCTGATGGGGCATTCCTGAAGATAAGAACTTGAGAAAGAAGGTATTGCCCCATGCTCTCCCCCCATCCTAAGTGAGATGAAAATAGAAGTTTTGAAAAAAGCCCCCCAGTGCCCCCAGATCTGGGAGACAAAAAAATGTGGTAGCAAAGTACTCAAATATGGCAAATGTAAGCCTGAGTAAAAACCATCATTTTCCCACAACTACTGTTTGCCCATGTTCGAAAGGTGATCCTCCTCACAACAGGAATATATTTTATTCAATTCAAAGTAATTAACTGCTATTATCAGCCTCAGTGTCTGCTCGCTTTTGAGATCTTCCTATTAAAACAG
>VZTN01009062.1:44609-101280 GCA_013400515.1 Erpornis zantholeuca | reverse complement strand
AGGCAGGGATTTGGTTTCCTTTGTGTAGCTGTTGGACACACCACTCATATCATGTTCCCATGGCATTAGGTTGGCAACTGCTGCTTTATATAAGGAAGCATCCCATCTCCACCAGAGAGAGAAGATGCACATGTGCCACTAAGGACTTGCACCCCTTCAGAGTCTCTCTGAGCGCTGCCATGGCTGGTGTGTGCAAGCAGGCTGGAAGCAATGAGCCAAACTCATTCTTTATTGCCTTTCCAGCATCCACTCTGTATAAACTTGCATGGTGTAAATTAACAGACGTCTTTTAGCTCTTCAGCTAACTGCTGTGAGGGCATTTAATAAAGTAACTTTAAGGGGAAGTGGTAAAAGACATTTTTGAGCTGAAAAGTAGAGAATTAGAAACATGGAAACACATGCAATCTGATTAGTGGCTCTGTGAGCTTCCACATGAGTGTTCAATAGGGAAGCAGAAACTGGGTCTGCTTCTAAAATAAACATAAAACCCCTTCAAAGTACAGCTCTAAGATAGATTTTCTCTTTTAATGCCTATTACTTCAAAACTCCAGTGATGCCCAGCATCTGCTGTCTGTTTTTGGAGTCTACACTCACATAGTAATGTCTAAAGTTTTTGTCATAATTTTTGCTATCCAAAATTCCCTACCATTTGGGAGTCAGTAACCTTTGGAGAAAGCTATAGTGTCTGTCTGTAAACACTGCTGAAACACTGCTGCTGGTGTTAAGATTCATAACCCCTTTGATGAAGATGGCCCTTGAGGTGCACTGGCAAATGTGCCTTGTGCACCTACAGACATAGAGATCGATGTCTGGCCTGGTCTTAGGTAGGGCTGGTGCTGGAAAAATAAAGCTCAGAATAAACACATGGAGAAATTTTCAGATGCCACTACTGCAGCAGCAGCCAATGTTAAAGCAATTTGAACAAGAGTAGGCTCCAGCCCACGTGCCCATTCCCTGAAATAAGAGGCTCTGGTTGCCATGAGAAATACATGCTCAGAAACACACTCTGCCCACGAGAGGTGAGTACCCAGCCACACAAAGCTTGCCACAGACACACCAATTGTCAAACATGGAAAGTGAAACCAAAGCAGATTCACAGATTAACCCTAATAAAGGAAAAAGGGTATTACACACATCAAGGGCAGGTCCTACTCAGGAATATAGCTATACTCCAGAAAAAAAGGCACCACATCTTTAAATAACTGTGAGAGGTAGATAAAGAGTTGGAGCTGTGCCAAGGTAAAAGTTGTAAAACTGGATTGATTTTTGCTACAGCTTGCTAAGGGCTCCCTAGAGCAAGGATGCAATGTTCAAATATAATAATTGATAGCCTGGAAAAAAAAAATTCTGATAAGTGTGCAAATGTAACACAGAGCCCCGTCTGAGATGAAGCAAGCTTTTGTGTCCCAGCTAACCTGAATACTGGGGTGACCCAGATTTGCTGTTCTTTTCACTGATTGCAGTCACATCCTTCAGCAGGAAAGAAAGTGGTCCTGGGCTTTGAACAGGGTATTTTGCTAAATGCAATCGTGGAAAAGTAATTACTCAACAGCCAGACCAGTGCATATGGAGGGGGAGGGATCTGGGGGAGGAGGGAATTCGCATTCATTAATAGCACCCCAGTAATCCCTAAGGGAAGAGGAGTTAGTGCAAATCTAACCTCTTTTCAGCCTTCACCTTAGTATGGTGACCACTTCAAGCTCTGTGTATGTGTGTATAAATTGCTTAAGATTCAATTGAACACATTAAGTTTTAAAAAGGATTTAAGTGAAAATTTTCGATAGCTTCTGAAAGGGGATAATTTATTAACTCTGAGTAAATTAAAATCTCAAGCAGGGGTAAAGACTTTAGAGATTACTTTAATACATTTTATATGCTTTCAACAGAAGTGTTGCTTTAAATGGTCCAAAAATCAGCTAATTTTGTCCTATTTAGTAAATTACCTCCTAAGGCTGTAATGCTACAGATTACAATTGCTAGAAAAAGTTGTGCCTTATGAAATAGGAATAAACTGCATTTTTATAGGTTTAAATATAAAGCTTTTTTTTTTTTTTTCTGTTTTTGTAGTTCAGGCTGGTAAAATGCCGTGTTAAAATAATGCCAAGAAGGGAGTGTATCTTTTACATTCTTTTTAGGTCAGATGATAATGCAACAGAATGTCATGGCTACATCTCCCATATACCATACTAGCAATTTAGAGTCTATTTTGTCTTTGAGATCAGACATATGATCAAATTACTCTGGTTAACTGTCTCAATAAATGCCTGTGCAAATGCTCTTAGCCCATGGCACACTGAGAGTAATTTGGCTTAGGTTAGCCCCTTTTCACTGTGGGCTAACGTATGTCACATTATCCTGTATTTGTAGTGGACAGTTACCACAGCCTTGTTGATGTGCAATAACGTGCTGTGCTGAGCCTATTTGATTATGACTGAGTCTTGAATTTGTCTGTGAAACCACTGGTTTCCAGGTTTAAGGTCTCTTTGGGGACGATGGCAGGAAAAACATTGGCTCTGAACAAAAGCCCTGCACATCCATCCTTTGCATGGTCAACAGGCTGCCTTTCAAGTAATTTCCTTTATGGCGAGAAACCACACTGCCTGCTCAGCAGAGAAGCTGGCTTGGTTTAGGCAGCTCTATAGCTATCAGCAGCTGGGAGGCCAATGACTACATTTCAAAACCAGAAATCAGTTTACATAGGGAAAAGGTTTAGAATTACAGTTTTTGCAAACCACAGAAGTCAGCTGTTCCATACATCACCGCCTTAAGGTTGTTTCTGCTGCTAGTGAGTATTTCTGTGGTAGTAAATTTAACAGAGAAAGAAGTGGGACTGGAACTTGATTGTTCATTTTGGAAAGGTTGAATAGTCTCTGAGAGGATTTTGTCCTGGGCCACCTGCTAGTCTTTAAACTGTTCCTGGGAAATAGGAGAGATTTGGGAGGTGGTGGTGGGCAGGTATTGGAACTGGCCAGTCAATCTCAGAGGAAAAGCATGTGAATGAGTGTCACTCTGTGCCAGTTTGCCTCAGTGTGAAATTCTTTTCTTCTTTTCCTCTCTCTCATCCCTAAATCTTGTTCATCTCTATGTTTTGTGGTGGTTTTATGTTCTCTAGCATCCTGGCTCTTGCTTTTGGGCGAAGATTAGTCGCTGTCTTCAGTTCTCACACATTGGACTCTCAAGGGTCAGATAAATCTGGGAATGCATTGTGGACTTTTAACCCCATAAAATCAAGAGATTGAAAGAAAGTAGTGGCCACATTAAAATCACTAAATATAATGGGATACTAGAACATACTTGACTCTATATTATAGAAGGCATGAATATTTAAGGCCCAACACCCTAATACTGGAGACTTAGAGACTGAGTTTGCAGAATGGTTATAAGATCCTTTCATTTATTTTTTTACTGAGTTTACTCTCCAATTCTAGCTAGGATTTAACTGCAGTAATACAAATTTAATACTGACCCTTTAAAATTATTCAATGACCACTTTTCACACTTGTTTTATGAAACAGTCAAAATATTTTTCATTCCTCCTCTTAAAAATTTTTGGATCTGTAAATAGAAACATTTATTTTTATCTTCTATCAACAATTAGAAGCCTTCAGGCTGGAACACATATTGTGCACTGACTAGAAGAAATACTGAAACACAGAAATGTCAAATAAGAGTCTACCATTTATATGTCCTTGTGCAAGAATCTTTCTCATGGTCATGGTCTCTAGGAATGTGTCTGACTAGCAAAAGAGAAAGGGTGAAATCTCATTAGTTTCAGTGGAATCAAGGTTCCAACCAATTTGCTTCTTTCTATAAATGAACCTTATGAGGACTCCTAAAGTGTTGCTTTAAACACATTCAAAGCTGATGCAACTTTGTCTTTCAGTATTTTTTCCCAGATGTTTGTGTATCTAACAATATCCCTAAAAAGGTTCTATGTTAATAACTCCAACAGTTTTGATTTTTTGAAAATAGAATCTTATTTTAGAAAACCATTAGATAACTTAGAGTGAAAGATTCACCAAGCAAATGGTGCTTTATAAATCTTCCTGTCCAGATGGATGAATTAAATACAAGATTCTGGTTTTATTTTTACTTATCTAGGGGTTGAGGCTACCATGAAAATGAAATGGATATTTGTAAGAACAATGAGATAAACCCCATCTAATTGCAATACTTAAAAATTTTTTTGCTTCTTACTGAAGGTACATAACAAATGAATTTTTCCTAGATGACCTGATTCTCAAATACCAAACATTGAGGGGTGGAAAGCAAGGCAAGAGCTAAAGAGAAATATCTTTTTAAAATCTGTATTTATTTGAGCTATGGATGCATAAAATATAGGGCACATAAAAGTGACAGTACCTTCTAGGCTAGTAGATTGCACAATCTGGACTTTCACAGCTACAGTATTTTCTCATGCATGTGCTACACTAGGAATGCTAAAAGTACCTAGATTTAAAAGGGAATGCTGACAGAGCATCTAAGTAATGATAAAATACTCCGATACACATGAATTTCATCTTCCAACAAAGTGTTCTGAAACTAAGTGCAAAAGCTTTAATTCTCTACTCACGCTGATGTAAATTGAAGGAAACTTTTGGGGGTAAAAACTTAACTACATAGGTGCCAACAGTACAACTGAAGAGAGGGTGATGGGAAGCTTGGTTTGATAGACACTTAATCTCCTGCCACAGTCACAAAATTATATCTATTCACTTTTGTCTTCGAGAAACTATTAATAAAGACACAGATATCCAGGCTGCAGAGATATCTTGAATTCTTCCTTTTAATGTCCTCTCTGGTGAGGATGTGAAGACTAAAGCTAAATTTTGTGTTTTGTGTTTCTTCATTAAAACAGACAAAACCATGTCCAGATAAAGTCCATTTGAACTTGGCTACACTGCTATATTAAGAAAGGACAGGAACCAGTTCAGACATAGGAATTTTGATCCTCTCTCGTGCTGATTTTCTGATTATTCCCCGTTTTCAGACGCATTTTCAGCAGACTTTGCACCATCCAGCAACGCTATCATGCACAACTCTACGGCCTGCCACATGTGTGGTCACTTCCATGGCATAGCAGTCACCAGTCTTGTTGGCTCCAGCATAACCCTCTCTGATGTCAGGCTCTTTGAACTGAAATAAAGAGAAGCTTTAGGGTCATGAAGACATTGTATGGAGTCTAGAGGAGAGCCAGGGTCAAGAGCTATTACTTCACAGGCCCCACTTTCTCTAGATAGGATTAGTCTGAAGCAATGCTAAAGCCAATCAGTTGGTGCCACACAGACTACTGCCTAGAGTTCCTAGGGGAGGATATTTTCTACCTGTTTTCAGGTTCTAAAGTAAAATGAGGAATACTTTGACGGGCTGGAAAGTTAATGTAAATCATGGGAAAAGTATATGTTCTGACTCTTAGTTTTGTTTTAATATGGTTCCACTTCCTGTAAAATACAAGGCAAATAGCACTTAGATGCTAAAAAACATGACCAGGCTTTTCATTACTGTAAGACAGTTGTAAAACAATTAGCACTGATAGAAAAAGGAGCATTCAGAAGCTGGTCAGGGTCCCAGCTGAGTGTAATGCTGTTTTGGAGCCATGTCCCTTACTAAACTTGCCCTTCCTACTTTTTTTACAGAGGTTCTGACACACATGACATATCAATGTAATTATATGCAAAACCAAATTTATTCATGTTAGCTAACAAGCATGATGCAATCTGTGCATTTTTTAATGCAGAATGTTTCCAATAACCATCATTAATAACATTGTTCTCAGGAGAGGAGAGTAAGGCTCCTCCTGTGTTACTTATGCTTAGGACTGGATTTCATCTCACTCAGCTTTAGCTGTCAGGTTTAAGCCACTCACCACAGTCTTCCTTTGTAGTCACTGGAGAGAAGGAGACATCTCCAAAGGGGTGGTTCCTTCTACCTCTCTTCTACTCTTCACCCCTATGGATGGGGTGGATGACCCTCTGAAAGTGCCTGTCTCTCTTCAGGTCTAGAGAAGGGGTAAAACTGACCTTAACTTCTGACTTATAGATAGTGAAAGTGAAATGAATTCCACCTTCAGCATACTGCACTTTACCTAGTTCTCTGCTTGGTGTAAAGAGGATTGAAAGAAGATTTCTCTAAGTGCAAACATGATTTTGTTGCTGCTGGTAGGAATGCTTTGCTTTCTCCTCTTGCCTCCCTGGGATGCTGACAGCTCTGATGTTAATAATGGAGCACCAGTCAGGCATCAGCAATTTGCAGAAAAAAGGCATGTTATGTAATTTTTTTGAGGTAGTAGCTGCAGTAGGAAAGAACTGGCCTGAAACTGTCTGAAGCTGAGAGAATCTTTCATGTTAAATAGTTTAATTTCAGGATGCTGTATCCATGACTTGAATAAAATAAAAAAAGAAGAAAAAGAAAAAGAGAAAGAAAAAGAAAAAGAGAAAGAAAAAGAGAAAGAAAAAGAAAAAGAGAAAGAAAAAGAAAAAGAGAAAGAAAAAGAAAAAGAAAAAGAAAAAGAAAAAGAAAAAGAAAAAGAAAGAGGAAAAGAAAAAGAAAAAGAAAAAGAAAAAGAAAAAGAAAAAGAAAAAGAAAAAGAAAAAGAAAGAGGAAAAGAAAAAGAAAAAGAAAAAGAAAAAGAAAAAGAAAAAGAAAAAGAAAGAAAGAAGAAGAAAAACATTCTGCAGAGGAAAGTTCAAAAATATGAGCTGTAAAAGCTTAAATCAAGAAGGTGGAAAGTGAAAAGAAGAAATTAATGTAATACTTTTTAATTTTTGGAGGCTCAACTTGATTTCTTTTCCCCCTCAACTAAAGTACAGATTTCCCATAGGAATTTATTTTCAGGATCAGAGTTGTTGATGAGGTTGAAGTGAGAGACAGGGCTGTGTGATAAATTAATGCTTGCCCAGGGTGTCAAGCTAAACTGTGCATCACTCTGGGTTCAGATAATTTCTAAGGCAGGGATCTTGCTGGCTGGATAAACCTGAAAGTCTTCCTGCCCATGGCAAGGGTGTTGGAACTAGAGAGCTGGAAGGTCCCTTTCAATTCTATGGCTCTATGATTTATATGGGATTTGTTCATTTTGAAACAAAGTCTTTGAATCAGAGTTTGCAGAGAGCTAAAAGGTGAGCAGCATCTGAACTGGGGTGCTGCAAAGAGGTGAAAGAAGAAAAACAAACAAAAAATCTTCCTGAAAGAAAGAAAATTATAAGGCACTTCTCAGTATCTAAATTTATATCCTTAAATTAAATGCCTGAGGTAGGAGGTTAATTTCATAAGGCTTCGGGTCTAATCCATAGAAAGAGCAAGATGGTCCTGTAAACACATTAGTGAAGTTTCTGCTTTGAACTAGGTACTGAGAAAGCCTGCTCTCCTGAAAGCATCTCTCAGTGTCCACCAGGTCCTTCTTCCTGGAGCATAATGCAGACCTCATATTGAACAGTACTCTTTGTTTCATTAATTTTGTGTGTTGCTGGTGTGAGACTTGTGGTGGGAAAGGAGCAGGAAAATGAAAAATCCCAAGAACGATGTGGATATGGCTATGCTCTGCAATACTGCTTTTTTTGCTCCAGAAGTCACTGGATATGGCCTTGCTTTAGGCAAGTATTTGGAATTACAGAGTGTTAGGGGAAAGAGGAAGTTGGGCAAGCTCCACTGTTCTGACTTCATACTTCACAGAACATATATGGAGGAAAAGAGTACTGTTTAGATTAACTTTGTAACTGGCTGGTACCTTCATCTAGGGTTTTTGAGCAGCTGACTGGGCTATGCTGAATCTCAGAAGTCATCCAGGAATGTGAGATGGAAACCTGCATTGCTCCAGCAATAACAGGTATAACTAGCCTGATACTGTTTAGTTATGTAAAGAGTAAACAGATTGACAAACCCTATTGTAACAGGGTTTGGGTTTTAGTCATTGAAAATGTGATAAAAAACATTGTGCATTAAAGTCAGATGCCCTTCACTTAGAGACTGTGGTGGCTTGACCTGGGCTGGATGCCAGGTGCCCACCACTCCATGTGATCTATCAGTCCCCTCCCCAACTGGACAGGGAGAAAAGATATAATTAAATGTTCAGGAGTTAAGATAAGGATGGGGGGACATCATTCAGTGGTGGCTGTCAGGGGCAAAACAGATTCGACATGGGGAAATTAACTGCATTGATCATCAATTAAAATCAGAATAGGATAATGAGAAGTAAAACAAATCTTAAAAACACTTTCCTGCCACCGCTCCCTCCTTCCTGGGCTTAAATTTACTCCCAATTCTTTATGTCCTCTTGCCCCACATCTGTTCAGGGAGATGTGGAATGGGGGTTATGGTCAACTCATGTTGTTTCTGCCACTGCTTCCTCCTCATGGAGAGGAGTCCCATCCCTGCTCCAGCATGGGGACACAGTTCCTCATGAGCTGCTCCAGTGTGTGTCCCTTTCCATGGGGTGCAGTCCTTTAGAACAGACTACTGCAGTGTGGATGACCCGGGGAGTCACAAGTCCTACCAGGAAATATGCTCTAGCATGGGCTCCTCTCTCCACAGGCTCACAGGTCCCTGCCTCCTTCCCATTGGGTCACAGCCATCCACCTACTCCAGTGTGGATCCCCTCCATGGGATCCAGATGGATCTCTGCCACAGACCTCCCATGGACCTCCAAGAACTGCAGGGGCACAGGTGCCTCACCATGATCTTCACCATGGGCTGCAAGGAAATCTCTGCCCCAGCACCTGGAGCACCTCTTCCCCCTCCTTCTGCACTGACCTTGGCATATACATAATTGTGTCTTTCACATATTCTCATTCCATTCGTCTCTGGCTGTAATTCTTCCTGCATAAAACCTTTTTTTTCTTCTTAAATATGTTATCACAGAGACATTGCTGATTGGCTTTGTCTTGGTAAGCATCAGGTCCATCTTGGAGACAGCTGGCATTGGCTCTGTCAGACATGGGGAAGCTTCTGGAAGCTTCTCAGAGGAGCCACCCCTGTAACTCCCTCAGTACCAGAACCTTGATACATGAACCTAATACAGAGCCACAAAAAGCTGAATGCTCAGGAGGCTCATGAAACTGACATGAGAATGAACAGAATTGTGATAGCCTCTCTTCCTGGAAGATTTGTAATGTTTTTCATAGAAAACTATTCAAATTGCATTTATACTGCACTGCAATGTAAATATATATTCCTCTTGATTGCTGAACTTTGGTACTGGTGCTACTGTGTATGCTTAGTGCAGTCTTTTCTTTATCATACTGTCTTTCCTGCAGTGAAGATTAGGCCTTGCATTCCGCAAAACATCTTATTGTTCTACCCAACAGATTTTAGTTTAGAAACACCTGGGTAACTTCAGTGACTGCTGTTTTTAGGTTAAGCAGTCCAAAATCTGTGTTTGATAGGAAAAGAAAGTTCAGGATTAACGTGCTGTTTCTGCAAATCCATAATCAGAGCAGCTTTGTAGCAAATAGAAGATTAGGAAGCAAGCCATATCAGGTACAGCATGACCCAAAACAGATGCACCTGCAAGGTAAAGGACTGGCAGAATTCTGCTCAGTGAAATAGGATCTCATTGTGTGATGTGTCTAACTTGCCCTTTTTTTCAACTTCACCTAAAATATCCTTAGATCTTTCTTTCTTTCTTTCTTTCTTTCTTTCTTTCTTTCTTTCTTTCTTTCTTTCTTTCTTTCTTTCTTTCTTTCTTTCTTTCTTTCTTNTTCTTTCCTTCTTTCTTGCTCTACTTCTCTCTCCCGACCCAGATAAAAATTTTTGTGATCATATGTTTTGGAATGAGATAATTTTAAAAGAGAATAGGAAAGGATTCAGGTCACCAAACACATTTGTTGTGAGGTTCTAGTCTGCTCAAGATGTCTGGGCTGGCTTATCTAACCCAGGGGATCCGTTCTGTCTGGAGGCAGGCAAGGATGCCCTGTTCTGTCCAAACTGGCACAAGAACACTCAAATCTCCTTCAGAGTGTTTCTACCTGGAATTGTTCCAGTGTAGCTACTCTGCATTAAGAAAACCTACAACCCTATACCTTATTCCAGAATAATTTTCATGTAAGCTATCATCTTAAATTGCCTGCCACAGACATCTTAGTTAACCGCCTAATCAATGTTTGCCTCAAGACATTATTTAGAGTCATTAACAACAGAAAGGAAAGGCCATCCACGCAGGGCCCTGCATGGAAACATGTGCAACACTTTTTGGGAACAAAACTTGGGACTTTCTATGTGAAAATTTCATTGATTTAACTAAGAACAGGATTTAAAATCGATGTAGTTAGAACAGCCAAATAGGTAGTGCCAGCTCTTTTAAATCAATGTAAGGCTGATAAAATTTCATCTAACTTATACTACATTCAAAGTAAACCAAAACAAGCTTCCTGCAACCCAACATTAATGTGTTTACATAGAGTTTTTACTGAATTAATGAAACTGATTTTAAATTGATTTAAGTCAAAGCAGTGCTAGAACTGCAGACAAACAAAAGTTTAACTGGAAGATGATTTATTGAACATGGATAATGCAGGCAATGGTGGTGGATATGAGAGAGAAAGAAATCAGGATGTGGGCATAATGAAAAAACTTGAATGGATACATCCAGGCAGTATTGTGCAATATTCAGATACATAAATAAAGAGAAGAATATTTAGATTGTAGCCAGTTCCCTACATAATGTAAGGTCCCAACACATGAATATGCATCATTAGATACACAGGCAGATGGCATAAATATGGCAAAAAGGATGAAAGTTTAAAGTGAATGCATGGGGAAATTGTCTAAACCAGAATAAAGGGCTCATGTCCTTAATGACGAAGTAAGAATGCCATGTGGAATACTACTGTGGAAACAAATACAAGCAAATACAGCAGAACTGATCTTAGCACCCTACAATTTTTTTCTCCTAACTTCTTAAAGTTCTTCACATGTTAACATTCTGGAAGGGAAAAATAATGAGAAGGACTTTTTCTGGTATTGTTTGTGATTGCTTTTATTTTTTAGACAAGAACTGTTTTACTATCTAGAGTCCCTCAAAAAATAAAGATGTTCTCAGCAAGAAATAAAAACTGGTCATGAAAAATATAAATGCTCTTTCAACTTGAGAAGGGAATCACTTCATAATTTACACTATCTCTGCTTGAAATGATAAGAACTTCACTACTCACGAGTTATTGGTTTTCCCCTCTTCATTAAGCATTCCTTGTCTTTCTTTCTATCTATTTAGTGCATGTTCTTCACACTCCCTTGTCAAGGCCCTTAGATACAAGGGATATATTTGAGACTTAGTGCACAAAGAACTTTCACTTTAATACACAGCAAATCAAAGGCAGTGCACAAGCATGTATATGTGCTGTACCAGAATATTAACCTCTAATGTGGGCTCATCCTGCTCGGATAATCCTTTGCCCACATCACAACACTGTTTTCAAACATTTGCAAACCCATTAATTTATCTCTTGGAGGGAGTGTTTTGCTGAATTCACCTGTGATGATGTATGTAAAAGAGGATATGTTAAGATGAAACTTGAAGTGTTTTTGACAGGAAGCTGTCAAGTGATAGGAATTGCATATAGCATATACAGAAATGTGTTTGCCCTGTAATTTTTTCTGTGTCTCTAAACAAAGACAAAAACAGGTATAACTAGCCTGATACTGTTTAGTTATGTAACAGATTGAGGGTTTGGGTTTTAGTCACTGAAAATGTGATAAACAACATTGTGCATTAATGCAGAAAACAGATTGAGCTTTTTAATGGTACATCAAATAAGACTTTATTAGCATCTATTAGGTTCAACCCAAAGCCCGGGAAATAGCAATAATGAGCATCATATATCAGTCTGTCTGTTATTAGATAACATTATCCCTTAAAACTAGCAAGTCATATAGTACTTTATACTTTTTACCTTTATCTTTAGAATTAGCTGCTCACATCCTCTCCTGTTACACTGGCCTTACTATTAGTAATAGTGAACCAATTTATAAACCCATTAGTGACACTTTTTCCCGAAGATAAAAACAGTCAAAATTATCTGGCAGCAATTAATCTTAATGGCTGTATGCAGTAAACAGCAATGGGCTAATTCCAGCTCTGTCAGCCCCATCAAACAATCCCACATTAGGCAGCTTTTCACTGATCCATTAAGCATATTCAGAACAACAACAAATTCAATGCTGAAGGCATATGCACTAAACATTACAACAGTGATCTTCTGAAGCCATCATTATCTCTTAAATAGTACTTCCCCCATGTATTATCATTATGCTGTACATTAGAAATACTTTGATTAAACTCCCTTAATTCATAACAGCCAGCTGCAGACCATTTATGCAGTTAATCTCAACACAACAGCTATTGAGGAAATATAACAAATGAAGGCTGTAAACTGGAAGTCATTACTATAAAAGATACTGGTTTCCTAGCCCTCATAGTGCAAAGTGCATGGCAAGATTGTACTTTAGAGTGACAGTAATGCAGACAGAAACAACTAATGGCTTTCCACATGTCCTGCAACATATGCAGCAGGAGTTGCAGCTGTAAAGGTGTGTGCAGGAGCGACCTGATGAACTGTCAGCATGAGTGGCAAAAACACCCAGGAGCTCCATGTTCACAGGACCAAAATATCACATGAGACCCAGCAGGCAAACTGCAGCCTCTCCATTGCTTTTCTAGCTTCGTCTGGAGCACGCCGTAATTTGTCTCTTTGAAAGAACAACTCTGATTTCTTCCTCTATGAAGCTCCAGTTAGTAGCAATGACATTTTGAAAGACTGCAGACCTTTAGTTTCCTTTCCTACAAGTAATAGCTGTTTTGAGAATTTTTATTAGACTGTTTTCTCTTTAAGGTATAATGGATATGGTGTGGCAAGAAAATCTGCATAAAGCTTTCCATGGTGATGTAAACAAAACAATATTATCAGGATGGGGAGGAAAAGAGTAGCTAATTTATTTTTCCACTCTGACCTGAAATTCACATGAGGTATTCTCATTTAATAACATGAAAATGTTAAATAGATAAAAGTTGATGGTATTTTCTTAAGTTTTCATCAAATGTATTCCATAAAAATTATGCATTAGAAATTCACTCAGAGGGGTTCATGTTGCATGAAAAAATAGGAGCTAAGTTTGTATTACTAATCTAGATTGTACCCTTTCTTAATTAAAAAAATACCCCAAAAATCTGTGACGTTTGGATACAAAAAACACTTTCACAAATTCTTTACTTGTCAAGTGTAAAGAAACCATAAAAATATTAGTGAACAAGGTCTATGTGTTTTACAGTTCTTCACTATATATAAATAGTTTATTTGATTTTAAAGATATAAACCACAGACACAGTGTCTACCTTGCAATGAAACGACAAATAAATAAAACTTCAGTTTGGCATGAGCCTAGCTGCCAGTTCTGATCTTAGTTCCAGTTCATCAGTCCAACTCACTCGAAGGTGGAATGCAAAACCTCTGCAGCACCTTCAGGACCTGTGCTAAGGATCAGGCAATGACATGCAAGAGGCAACAACACCCTTTAGAGGGCTAGAAGAATCAACTTCCTCACACTTGGATTAAATCAAGCTGAAAAGTCTCACTACAAGTCCAGTTTCACACTTCCACTACTTTCTAAAGGTCACACACTGCTGGAATAGGTAAGGCTGTATCTCTCCACCCATTTGTGTGGGGAGGCAGACCTGCATACCGTGGTAGATATTGTTTACTGCCTAAGCAGCCAAGAACTTGAGGGTGAATTTTGCAAAGATTAATTGATCCCAGAATTTTACAGATTATCTTAGTATTCTCCCTTTGAGAGGGAGAAGAATGGATTTGTGCTTCAGATACAGACTTCAAACACAGGCACTTCTCTTACCTCCACAGAGGCTTGCCTTATGATCTTAGGTAAGCTTGATTGCCTTTCTTAATAAGGTTGAAAAGGTGACTTTTCCATGTGGCAGAGCTGTTGCCAAGACAAATTGGTGATGCTTCCAAATCTTTGATCAGAATGTTAAACTGAAAAAATAATTTCTACATAATTTTTAATAAGTCATTCTGATTCTTGACTATACAGACTGACCCTCATGATCAGAGTTATATAGGAGTTTTAGTGATCAGCAAATCTGCCTACAACACAGCTCCACTCTGGATTGTTGCAAAACCAGCACTGGCTCCCAGCAGGTCTGGCCAGGTTCTGACATGATGAAAATAAGCAGAAATGGCTGCGGTCCTCAAGAAGGCAGGTGATGAGCTTGTAGGAACTATATATCCCTACCTGCATCCTTCACTGCTATCAGCACAGTAGGCAGTCTGTTTTTTTAGTAAGCAACAGTTAATAGATAAGTTCCAGGAAATTGTTTCTCCATGTCAGTCTCATTCATGCTGTCCTGAAGGAAACTGGATGTCAATTTTTGGAAGTAGATGAGGTGAGTTTTATCTTTAACCTTTTTTGTGTGATCTGGAGATAACCTAAAACAAGCACCTGAAAACCAAAATGGTGCCTTAACCCAGCACAAAGAGAAAACTGAGTATTTTTTTTTTTTAACTAAAGCGTTTCTAGGTACAAGAGCTTCAGACAACAAGGAATGTTAGACACCCTGCTGAAAATCAAGATCTCAGCAGAGTCTAGGCACTTAGGAGAAAGGCATCCTCTGACTAAGGATTTCTAAGAATGAAAATTTTCAATTAAATGCCTAAACACATTTGAAGTTCCCTACTGAACAGAATTCTCAATGTCTCAGGTGTAACTTATATATTTCTTGCACATGAGCTACTAATTTGGGAAGAAGTAACTTTTCCCAAACATAAAGAGAGACCATCCTCTCTAGTAGTCAGAAAGATCTGTGATGTGATGTGACAATTATAGTTTATTAAAGTGTACCTGAATCATTATATGCAACCATTTTTGTCCAGTTTCACATTTTGCTTTCCTTCCCAGTAGTACTTTTTTCTTAAAAACAGTGGGAAATGCCATAAGTAACACATTTTCAATAATTTATTTCATTTTTTCAAGATATAATATGCTTGGATTTGAGCAAATCTAAGTAGGTAAGTGCTAAACTTCAGAAAAAGAAGATTGTTCCGCCCTTCTCTTTCAGCAAACAGAGAAAAAGAATTTATCACCTCACAGAGGGCCCAGTTCTGGGTAGTACTGAGTAATGGATGATTTGCAGATGATAATGAATACAGGTAAAAATGGCAGATTATTCTCAGCTGCTACTTACTCACCCCAGTACAAAAATTTCACTTAGTTGCAGTTTTACCAGGCAACACTATTTTTTTTCCCCCTCAGGCTTCATATGGCTGATTTCAGGAGAATATATGGCTATGTATATATGTTTCAAATGCAGTAACAGGGGAACTACTCTGCTTACATTCCAAGGACCATTTACTAATCTTGAATTTAGCTAACCAAGCAGTGCAGCAGGGAGTTTATAAAGATTCCCATAACTCTGTCTAACACACAATTTGAGCACAGAACTCTTACTGTACCAGTAGAATTTGTGACTAAAGAGGAAATATACTTGCTGAGCTGCTAGTAGGATATGGATTATGTTAATTGCAGATTAATTTTATACATGGATTTTATTTCAAGTTGTGGACATTGTCTCTTCTTATTTTGACCATGTGTAAACAGTCAGATGTGAAACTAGCTGTATAATGTGTCCTAGTTTTTCACAAAGAGAATATAATATTGGTGAGAACCACAAAATAATGTGGTCATGCTATAAAATATTTTTCCTATTATTGCTATATTTCAAAGTGGTCAAACATGATTTCCAAAGCCAGAATATTACCCTCTTTCCTCTAAGCTCACTTCAGGTCACCCAATGTTTGTAAGGAACTTTGAAAATATTGTATTGATTTTATGATAAAATTTCCAACTGACTACTTAATTCGGGCCTACAATGAAATGTTCGTAAAAGTAGTCTGAGCCGTTCATGGAATTATTGTTAGTAATGGCACTAATTGATAGCAGAAGAGCATGAGTTATGAGTTAAAGGAGTGCATCTCTACTAAGAGACAACAGAGAAATATATTTTTTCAGGGTTTGTTTTGTTCACTTATTTATTCAAGTTTGGTTTTGCACAAAAAAGTCTATTGTAAGAGTTAAGTGAGGGTCTGAGAGAGAATTCAGAATTGTCCAGTTTTATGATTTTTTTTCCCTAGTTCTTCAGTCCTTTTATACACTTGGAAGAATTTCCACATAAAAGAAGTTTCTTTTTTCTTCAATGGGACTATTAATGTGTATAAATTTTAACCAGGTCCAGGCATTCTGTGTGCTGAGAGAACGTTAGAAAATCAAGTTGAATTAGTGGTCAGACAGTGCACCAAAGTAACTCTAGAAATCATAGAAACCATACTGATTTATAGAAGGCTGTGCTAAGGAGTGTAGGATTTCCATCTCCAAGGGATCAGATTATAAGTAATGAAATGGCAAAGTGGTTTTCAACCTTTCTGGATTTTGAGACAATCTAAAAATGTTTTTAGTGGAAAGGAATACCCTCGCAATATATTTAAACTTGCAGATGATAAAATAGCTTTTTCAGGGACCACTGACAGGAAGCCCAAGGATCCTCAAGGGGTCAGAGGCTATAAGCAAGAGATCACTGAAATTAATAACCAAATTATCGAACCTATTCTAGCTTTGTTTCATAGCTTTAACATATTTTCTTCAGTCTGCCTTATTATTTATCTGGACTTACATTACTATGCTTCTTACATATCTAGAAATGCCAAAAAACACAGAAAAGTAATTTTTTTGAAAGTCCATTACATCTCATGTAAGAAAAATTATATTTTATGAAGAAAATAAAATGAAAAAACGATGATTCCATTCATATATAACATGTCAGTAATTTATAACCAATTTATCAATGACCATGCAGCTGCATTCACTGTAGTTTAAAAAAAAAAGCTCATATAATGCTCACATAGTCTCTGAAAGCATAGCATCTTAATAAAGGAAGAGGAAGCCACCAGAGTAATTAGAAAGGTATATTGTAGTGCATATAATGGCAGAAGGATGTTTGTATTATAGTCCAACACATCATTAAGGATACAATTGTTATTTAATGTGGCACAATCATCTTTCTACTCTTCATGAAATCCACTTAAGTAATTACTTTTCTTAGCTCATTGGCTCTGTGAACTGACAGTTTAGCAAAGTGCTATGTCTAAAGAAATACCGAATTTCAGTTTTTATAATACCCTACCTTTTTAGCTTTTACTGCTTACTTGGACTGTTGCTGCTTACCTGAAATGGCGATTTTCTTATTTGAAAAACTGGTGAGGAGAGTGGAGAGGAGAGGGGAAAATTGGAATGGGGAGGAGAGAGGGGAAAAAAATACCAAAAGCTTGTAGGGCTGTCTTAAAATATGTAAATATTAAATGAAAAGACCCACTTCCTTTTTGACTATAGTGTACCTCTTTTCCCCAGTCTTATATTTGAAACATATATATGAAAACATATGCCAAATTAATTGCTTGTACAATGTATAATCATTTTTATTTCAGTTAGCAGCAGAAAAGTAGCTCAGTAGTGTAGCACCTTGAGTTGCTTCTAAGCTGTTTTTAGGAGGAATAGTTTGATTTTAGGAGGAATAGTTTTATAGAAAACAGTTTTCAAGATTTAGGAGACTACTGTCCTATGAAAGTTAGTGATGAACATCAGATAACATTACCTTATAATCTTTTTGCACTTATGAATGCAATAATACAGGGGAGCAAACATCATTTGTATACTCAAAGCTCATTCGGTATTTTTTTCTGTCATGCATATTTTAATATAAAGTTCAAGACCATTCTGCACAGCAAACCCAACATTTAGCAGACACAGCACTGAAGTGCAACATTTAAATTGCCCAACAGAATGCTTTCATTTTTTTTCATTTTAAACTTTAAGCTCTTTTTCAAAGGAGGTTGTTGTCTTCATGTTTGCTAGCATTACAAGAAGGTAAGTCTGAAATACCTTTATCTTATTTGGTAGATCTATGTTTGATGCTCTTTGTTTGAATAGAAGTGTCAGCTGTATTTTACCTTATTATATAAAAAAGTTTCAGAATTTAATTAAGGGTCAAGTACCCGCTGTAGATAAATGCAACAGCTAGAGCATATTTCTGATCTCTCTGAAGACTGCAATCATGAAAATTATTATCATTGAGTAAAACTGGTCTCAATGATGGTGACTGGGAGATGGAATCTGTGTTAGTCAGCCATAATTTACATAATAATGGGTTCTGAGTTTTCATCAGCACCTTTTGTTTTTACAGTGCTTACTGCTACAGTAAATTGTCAAAATGTCATTCCTATCCAATCAGCCAGAAAATATCAACAGTAAACAAGGCACAAGAAGAAATTCTCTGATTTAAAGTATGGTGGAGGAAATAGTAAAACAGGACACTGGAATAGTTGTAGCAGTCTTATTTTGTTAATTTCAACAACACTGCTGAACAACTAATGAAAAAATTTTTTTTAATGAAGCAATGCCACAGAGGAGAGTGATGTCATTAAAAGAATCTCAGCAAACAGTTAGATAACTGGTTTGTTTACATTTATGCTTGCCATTACCTGTTGTTTCCTCTTCCATGGGGCAATATATTTCACTCCTCCAGTCAAAATAGGATGAACTGTAAAATTACTACAGTTTGGGTAGCTTCAGATTTGCAAGTGCTCAAAAGCAACTTAATCAAGGAAAACACGGAGTCCTAATGAAAATGCTAGCCCAAATAAGTCTATCTTCTCTCTCTCTAACAAACATACAAAGCCTGACAGTATTTAAGTTGAAATTAATTCAGTGTAACTTTCTGCCACTCTCTAAAATTCACTGAAGTGCAAGGAGAGGAGGAGCATGAATAAGTCACAGTGTAGGCTTTATAGCCATCATACTTATATACTATATTCGAATTATAAGATTCACATTGTGTTTGAAATAAAAGTGAATAAAGTGGCATCCTGCCAAAGAGAACCAGAAACCACCCTTGTGTGGAACCAAAATAACTTGGCTCAAGTAATACTTAATTTATTTTCAAAAAATGACAAGTCATACAAATGTATCTTTAAAACAGAGAGGCAAAAACTTAAAAAAAAAAAGTCTTTGCATTGTGGTTCATAAGGTTGGCACTGTCATTGCCTGCATATGAACAGAACAAAACCTGATAAATGTTCCTCAAGGAGGGCTTCCAGCACTGTGTTCTTAAAAATCTTCAAAAGATGTGATCACATAGTTGAGTCACCACAGAAAAGACTCACAGTACCTTCTTTTGGAAATGAATAAGAGTTTTAAAATCTATTGAAATGAAGTGTTGACATAAGGAAATATTTTGTAGAGCTTTCAGGTTTCTTTACCATTCACTTTATTTTACTTGGCTACTTTTAATTTTTTTTTCCACTTCTTCTCTTTGAAAATCCTGCATTGTCCAGGCCCTTTCGATTAAGCAGCTTGGCTGAATGAAAGCACTGTGATGAGGTGGCGGTGCATCAATAAACAGGGTGCCTCTCAAAGCAGGACAGAATGCTGAGAAATAGGGCTGATCAGCGGTAATTACTCTGACACTTCATGCAGTACAGGGAATTAACTCCTAGGACTTTGGGACGAATGGAGAAGTAGTAGTTGATGTTCCACATTGTGAATGCCTCAGTGCCTGAACCCATTATGAGTTTAAACGGAGATGGGAATTCACTATATACAGAGCTTTTTTCTTTCCTTCCCCCCACCCCCAGCTAGGAATGTGAAGCAGAGGGCAGAAAACAGGAATAATTCGGGGTGCTGAGCAGGCTGCATTTCTGGATTTTTTTGCTGAGGTCTTTGCATTCATTTTTCATTAAATCACAAATAATTCAATAAGGGGATGCCCATAACAAGCATATTTATGGGAATGCACCGATTGTGTTGAGGAAGACACCCATATGCCAAGTTAAGGAAGTGGAATTGCTCTAAGGCAGACCTGCAGAAACTAAGGTACACAAAAACACATAGCAGGAGGGGAAATACAGCTAAAAAGGCAACTAGTTAGCAGCTGCCACTATGACCTTTAACTGCATCCATGGTAACTGGGCTAAAGATGGAGTTCCATTTTATTATTCTCACACCCACAATGTTAAGCCTATGAATCCCATTGCAATTTAATGGCTGAAATCAGAAGGCAGATCTGTGTTCATTGGACCAGTGCCGACATCCTCTTAGCTAATGAGTGCAATAAACATTTTCATGCCAGGAAACCAATGCAAGTGGAAATATTATGCCATGCAGAAATCTATCCCCCAAACACAAAGAAATGGTCAGTAAAGTCAGTCCTTTATGTTCATTTGCATATACTGTAATTTTTCAGGGTTTAGACCATCTTTAAAGCGGGAAGATATTTAACTCATATATTCTTTAATACTGTGGCATGCAACAACATTCAATTTATATTAGGAATCGTGGGAAGAATTACGTATTCCAGAGCTAATGACTATAGCTGCCTCCAATTATTTTCCTAAAGGAATGTTATGTTTTTAAAAACTATTTTTGCTTTCACGCACCTAAAATATATTTCATCCATTTGCAGGCTATGTTCAGTACCACCAGCTGAGCAAACGACAGTAAACCAGCAAACTCTTTCAACAAGAAACAGGGCTTTGTTCTAACTTTTGTTGCTATTGTAATGTGACTCATACAGTTTTTCTTAAGCAGTGACAACAATGTCATATCTTTGTCATGTGAGCTGAAAGCAAGACATGTATCATCCTATTTGGGCTGAAGAACCAGAGCAACAACAACAGCAGTTAAAAGGATCTGTGCTGGATGCTACTTTGAAATCACAAGCACTTCCACCTCTTAAATTCTATGGTAACCTGTAAAGTCAAAAATGAGAGGTACGGAGTGGAGCTAAGAATTGATTTGTAAGCCTTTACCTGGAAAAAACAGAAGCAGTGAGGAGTTGCAATAATTATTCTAAAAATCATAAATATAGCAATTTAGCCACATTGAGCCAGTGAGTCATTTATCTGTCTTACCTCCCAACCTCCCCTAAAGAAGGGGCATCATTCTAATAACTAAACAGGCCAGGGTGAAGAAGAAAACTCTGAATGTATATATGTGCAGCTAGGAAATGAAGGTCACCAAAATCTCCTTGAACTCTTGGGTAAACCCACCGTATTTGCTTCAAAGTGGTGCAGTCAAAGACATAAAACTGCATTAGTACACTCATAAAGAGCGTTATGTGAAATATCCCTGCCTCTCACAGTCAACTTCCTCCTCTATCTTAAAATACCGAGAATTTTATTTTTGTTAAAATGTTAGCATGGCATAAGGAGAGAGGGCTTAATGACTTCCCTTGACAAGAACTACGTGTGTTTTTTTTTTCTTATGGAATACTGCCAAATATCCTTTGTAATAAAAAGCTTGAACTATTTTGCTAACAGAAGCTGCTTGTTCTGGTAACTGTAAAGGTCAGACAGAAAATAATTTTGGTGTTTCTTATCTTTTAAAATAATGTCACTTTTTATCATTACGGTAACATTTTTGGACAACAAAGAAAAGAGAAAACAGTAGATGTGATACCCCAGACCACCAGGTACACTATTTCTTAAAAGACATTAGGTTAAAAAAGCTGTTAGCCAATTATACCAAAGACTGGAAATGTCACAAAAGCCAATGAAATCTCCCTGGTAACATTCAGAAATAATATGCTTTGGATCATACTGTATATTAAATGACAACTGTCAATTTAAAAAGAAGTCCTCCAGAATCTTTGATGTATGACAATTTAGAAGTTGAAACACACTGTTCTTACCATTTAATATCTTTGAGATAAAAAGCTTTTGACGTGTTAACTAATGTGAAGGAATAAGTGCTCCTCTCATTTCCCTAACACAGTACTGGACCACACTGAGTAGCTTTTTGTGATGAATGTCATAAGAAGCAACGTGGTATGTAACCATTTTATTTAGTTAAGCATGTGCACTTATATTACATTACCTAACAATAGAGACAGGTGAGATTTTTCTATCCTAAATATTGTTCTTTGGTACAGAGAGTATTTATTTCAGTTAAAATGGGCATTTGAATAGGCACTGATTGTCAATATTATCTAATCCACTCTTCTGTCTGGGGCTGCAGTACAGCATGATTCAGAGGAAGCTGTCAGCATCTGAATGTGCAGCGGTTCCGGGATAAAAGGTCTTTGAACTGCATGTTAGTTGTCTTCTTATTGTTCTGTTTGTTTGTTTTCCCCACGAAATGGAAATGATCTCTAGCTTCAGGCACTTGGACTGGGTGGCTCCCAGGTAGCTGAGGAAATCTCTCTGGGGCAGTGCTTCGTGACAGTGCTGGGCAGGTCACTTCAGCCAGGCTCCCAGTCACTGACCTTGCAGGATGCTTCCTCCTACTCCAGGAGTGCATCTCAGAGGTCAATGCAGTGGCTCAAATCTGTGTGCCTTTGACAAGGTCCCAGTTGGAAGTCTCCCATTTTAGGGATAATCTGAAGCTGAATCCTATCAGGTATAAACTCTTCTGCTGCTGAGGAAATGGATCTCAGTCATGACACTCAGATAAACCTGACCCTGGGTAAAATGGAGTCTAAGCTGTAGATGATCAAATAATACAAAAGCGATTCAGCAAAGACATTTAAGGTATAAATTTTGAGTTGTCTAAATAAACACCCTGTAAAAGAGGAGATTACTTAGCTAAATAAATAGGAAGCTTCTAGGTATGTTGGCTGACTTTAATGAATTGTGAGTGTGTGTGCTAAGCATTAGGCGCAGCATGGATGCAGTTTTGTGGTCCTGAAAATATGATGCTGAAAGTTTACATTGCTTAGTGGTTGGCAGACTATGGTTGAAGGTGATTCAAAGACAAATCTGCACCCCCAAAAAAAGGAAAAGTTCTAAGAAGTGTGGACGTCACCAGCTGGTACCATTGGACTCTGGGGAAAAGATTAGTTCCTGAACCTCTTCTAATTACTGGTGTAGACACAGAGCAGGAACACTCTCTGTGTATTGCTTCAGATCACATCCAGACATTTCTCAATCATTTTGCTGAAAAGCAAACTCCAAGTTAACCATACCACAACTGGGAAGCTTTATGAACAAAATCAGTAAGTCTTTATACTTATGCTGTATTCACCAGAATAAAATGAAATAGCAGATGAAAGGATGGTAGTATAGTTGTGAAGAAGGTAACAAACATGATCTTCTGGGAAATCCTTCTGACCCCAAAAGCAAGAGCAAAAGACAGAGAACACTTGGCTGCACAATATGTTTGAAGATGAAGGTCCTGCTTTTGTGGAACATGGACATTAGGACCTCATTCTGCTACACCAATCAGCTGCTCCAGCTCACGGGCAGGGTAGGTACCGTCTTTGGTTGGAATAAATGGATGATACAAAATGACATTGCTAATTGAAGACTTTGTGTTGACAAATGTTATGTGGGCCCCATTACACATTCTGTGTATACCCCATTAGAACCCAGAGAGTGCAGAAAATTAATATAAGCGTCTGGAAGAACCAAGCAAAAATATATGACAAACACAGCTATAAACAGCATTTTTAATTTTTGCCGAAGAAAATAATCTACATATATTCCAGAAAGATGAAGGGGAAAATTGCTCAGTATGATATTGGAAGCGCAGACTTTATAAACATTTCTGTTTGAATTTGATAAAGTAAAATTATATGTTTAGGTATGTTTTATGGATAATTGATTTTTTTTCTTTGGTAAGGGATATATTTAATTTCAGGTAAGTAAGAACAGATGTATTTTTTCTTTGTATTTTCAGCATATAAAAATATAACATTTTAAACAGCATTTGCATTTGCTTTTAATGGCCAAATATGTATCTTGGTACTTAGAAAATGTGGTGAAACTTCAGAATTTATTCAATAAAAATCACTTTATTTCAGTGCTTGCACCATTTTCTATGAGACAAGAACAGGAACCTTATNTATATATATACACACACATAAAAGTTAAAGAAAGCAGACTCCTTTGTGGTTTGGCATGACATTTAAATCCTGCCATACCTGGTTGCCTTACAGCTGTTAATCCAGGTCATCCCAAATTTTCCAATACTTTTACATCCATCAAAACTAATTTCTTTAGGTGATTTAACTATTCAAGGTAAACAAGCCTACTGGTATCATAAAAAGGTAATGAAAAGGGTTCCCCATTAGTAATCAAAGAGGATTTTGAGCAACAAAAACAAATGATTAAAGTTCTGAAATCCACAGTAAGGGATAACCAGCACTTAAGAATTCCTATGAGCAGCTGGGGAAATGTTCAGCACATTGATGATAATTCTAAACAAGTCCTAACATATAAGAAATGCTATAGAAGGTAACGAGACAGTATTACTTGTAAGACTCTTTTCCCTGCTGCTACTCTTATGCAAAACAATGCAAAGCTAACATGGGATGTTTCTCCTCTGATTTCACAAGAAATAGTACCAGAGGAATAATGCAAGTGTTTTGTTAACAGTCCGGAAGTCAGCATAAAATTACTCTTGGAAGAATTTATGCATAAGTCAGTGTTAAAAAACAGAGAACATGGTGGAGGTAGAAAAGAATGCTTAGTAAACGACGTTATTAGAAATAGGATATTTTAATACAGGCCAATCTTTACATTTCTAGAAGTGAGAATGAAAACCACAGAATAACTGGTGGTTTTAAGGTGGTTAAGGTGGTTAGGGTGGCTTAAGGTGCAGAGAGCCACAGAGTGGCTTAAGGTGCAGAGAATTCATGTAGCAACCAAATTCATTCATCAGCAACCAAATAATAGCTCAGAACGGGATGATGTAGAGAATCCCCAACATGTTGCTGAATGGTCACTGAGGGAGAAGGAGAGTTGATCTTTCTGTTATAACTTGGGGAGGACAGTGCTGGAGCATTGCATCAACCCTGCAGTCCTCATTTTCACAAAGACTCAGTGAAGCTACTGGAAACGGTAGACCAGAAATACAGAAATGTTTCAAAAATAGGAAAAAAATGCCTTCTGGTGAGAGATTTGGATCTTTCTGTTTATGAAGCAGAAGACTTATGAAGCAGAGAGGTGACTTGCTTATGGCATATATACCTTCTCAGGCAGAAAATAGTGGATATGAAAGGACTCTGTAATCTAGTGGAGGAAGGCATAATAAGAACCAAAGGTTGGAGCCTGAAGCCAGATGAATTCAAATTGGAAATAAGGCACACACTTTTAATGTTGATAGCTATTAGCTATCAGAACACATTATAGAGGGAACTGGTGGATTTTCCATCTCCTGAGATCTTCAAATCAAGATTAGATAACTCTCAGGAAGATATACTTTAGCTGCAGAGAAACTATTTGGCTCAAGGTAGGGATAACTGTGAAAGATAAGTGCCTGTGATCAAGAAGAAAGTAGATTAGATGATCTAAGAATTCCTCTTTGCTTCTTGCACTATGAAAATTTGAAAACCTGCAGTATGTAGCTGGGAGTTAATCTGAGTCTTCCACCCCAGATTTAGTCCAATCAGATTACTGGTGCATTGAAGCGAAATTCATACCCCATCCCTCACTCTTTTATATTCCTTTGCAGGGTTTACCCAGAGGGAAGTCAGATTTATTGCTGTTTGCTTTCCTTCAGTATGCTGCTAAGGCAATGCTGCTCCATGTTAGAGAAATTAATGGAAAAGATCTGCAACCACTGTTTAGACTCTCATTCACGCTTCATTTCCAGAGAAGCTCAAAAGAGACATCACTGTCTTTGGCACATGCTTCTAGGACTGTGGCATGGCAAAATGCAGAAATGTTGTGTTAACTATAACACCTATTAATTTTATTAATTATATGACTTTGTATTTCCAGTCTTCACTCCCAAGCTACTGCAATTGCTGGAAAATCCTTCCTTCATATGTGAGCAAAGGCATCAAAGAGAACAGTTTTCTAATTTGTGGCATCCACAGATAGGTACAGAGAAGCTGGAAATTTGTTATTATGCTAAATGACATCCTTTGTTAAAGGGTGCTGTGTAGTCCAGGTAGGGAAAATAAAACAGGGAAATATTTTGTCTGATCCTGGCCTCCTATATCAGACAAGTGGTGAAAATAATTTGGTTACAGGGCTTGTATTTCAAAAGACCACACACTAGTGGTGACACTAACAAGAAAAGTAGGCAGTACTGCAGAATCTCACACTTTTGGTAATATGGCATGCATTTATTTATCTCAGAGTTTGGCTTGAAACTGATGGCTTCGAGCCTGATTTTGTGAAAAGGATGTGCAAGGCAACGTAGGTAGGAAAAGAAACAAAGATATAAAGATTGGTTTAACAGAGAAAAGGGAGAGAACAAAAAGTCATCATATATTTGGAAACAAATAAAATGAACAGCTAAATTATGGTGCAAAAGGACAGGTTTATAAATAACAGTTCTATGGATTCTTAAGGCATAAGTAATTTTATTTAACTTGAGCTGTCAATGTCTGAAATTTCACCATAGATTCCCTCTATTGCCAATGGAGAGAAAGAGATGCTTTTAAAACATGATTCAGCTAACCTATTTTAGCCATCTACTTCAGTATGAGATGAATCATACCCTAAAAGTGCCTATTTCTCTCCATTGATTATGAAAAGAGTCCAAGGTGACAACTTCAGAAGTAGATGTCTCAGTTAGAGATTTTTGTACTTTGTTGAATGAATCCCACTATTAGAGCCTTTAGATTCTGACATATCTTGACTTTTTTCCATAATTTCTTATTGAAAAAACAGCTAGTATGGAAAAAGAGAGGAGGTGCACATACATTTTTTATTGGGCGCAATTTACTGTATAATGTCTGGAAAATTGACATTATGTGTGTCAAAAGCTGATGTTTTGATGAAAAAAATCAACCCCTCCAAATACATCACTTGAGAGAGAAAATATTTCTCTGTGGAAATACTGACATGTGGCCTCATGTCAGTGACAGGTCAGTACTTCAGGCTTCCAATCTTCACTATAGGATGGTGCTTCTACCTGGATTACATATTCCAGGATTCATCCTGATTCCTTCTACTGGTGATCCTGGTTGTGCTCCTTGGGATCCTCATTCTAATGACACCTCACAAGAGATGAACCCAGCTAAGCAGCCAGAACCAGGCAAGAGAGATTGGAAGTATGAAGTAGCGAATTCACAAGTCCTGTAAGGTGGCACACTTTTAACTAAAGTGTGCAGGGTTTTGATACAGTCATAGCAAGTTAATGTTTTAAATGCACATGGCATTTTTTCAAAAGAAATAAATAGGTTTAGAATCAATAACCTGATTTCTCAACACCCAGACTGATTACGCAGTCTTGAAAGAAAGCTGAATTATGTTTGTATACTTATTCCTAATTTTGCTACTGTATTTCAAGGCTCTTTTAATATTCTAAGTCCCCTTTAATAGACTTATGATCATATTTTACATATCTGTGTTCCTATTCCCTTTCCCTTTTCCTTTTCTTTTCCCTTTCTCTTTCCCTTCCTGTTCTTTTTCCTCACTTCTTCTCTCAGCCTTTTGTTTTCTTCCTTTCTCTCTCGTCGAGGAACTGTGGATGGTGCTAAAAAACTTACTACTTATTTCACCAGTGTGTAGTTAGTAATGAGTACTTCGCAGTATGGAGAAGAGCACAGAAAACCACAAACAAATTAGATTAGTTTGACAGGTTATCAAATCAAACTTAAGCGCAAAGATATGCATAAGTTAAGTTCAGAAATATCTTTGAAGATAAATCTTATGAATAATATTTCTAGAGATAACATCATGTTCAACTTACAGAGGCTGCATTACTCATGTGCATAAAATAGTAACCTTCATGAATGGTTTAAACAAGGTTTGCTCTTCAAGAAGCCAGAGATTATGTTTCCTGATTCCAGCTGGAGGGAATTGAAAGGTAGAAAACTTAATTTCAGTGTTTCCTTTAAAAGAAAATCTCCCTTTCAAAAAGAAGAGCAAAGGCTGAAGAACCTCTGAGGTTTTGAGTTTCCTTCAGGGAGCTCTGATGATGTTCCATTATTTGTCAATAAAACTAAGGTGGAGAAATAGGCTGCTCTTAGTTTTATTTGGAATTTAAAGTTAACTGCTTATAACAGTATATGCTATGATGAAAATAAAAAATAGACTTAAATGATACATGTTACACACAACCAAAAGCTTTAATGACATAGTCAAGAGCTCAAAAAATTTGCCTTTTAAATATGCATAATGTTTTGCATTTGATTATGTATTCATATATTATTTATTTTTACAGATGTCACCTTGCATTTTCCCAAACCTCGATGCCCTCCAAATTCCACTCTTCCACAGCCTTCTCAGTTCAATATCTTCCTCATAGGTGGTCCTTTAACCCACCTCCATTTTCACTCACTGTTGTGAAGTACTTTGTCAATTCAGCATGAGATTCACTGTTCAAAGTAGAAGTGTCATATCAGAATTTTCAGTTGGGCTTAGACATCCTTAAGCTGTCCTGATCTCTATTCTACCCCTAAAGATCCCCATTTGATTTTTTTTTTTTTAATGCCTTTTCTGTGCTGGTTTTACTGTCTATGCCCATTGCCTGCCTCAATGCCTCAGAAGGTAAATGCTTCCTATTTCCTAAATACCCACCCCAGTTACTGCTCAGTGGGAAGTGTGGGTGCATGGTGTGTTGAGGGAATGATTGTTCTCCTGTACGGGGCCAAATCCAGATACTGTGTTCAGTTTTGGGAACCCAAAGAAAGCAAGACATAAGTCAGTATAATCTAGGGGCTAACAGCACGATTCTAAAAAGAATGAACACCTGTGGCAGATGGGTTTTGTTCAGCCTGGAGAGGTGACTGCAGGGGAACCTCAGAGCCACCTTTCAACATTTATGAGTAGGGTACTCAGATGGCAGAGACAAGTCTATCACTGAGGTGCCTGGCTAGAGAATAAGAGATTATGGGCTTAGCTGGACAGGAAGGGGTTCTGACTGGATGTAAGAAAAAACATTTTTAACTGAAGAACATAAAGTACTAAAGTAGGTTGCCCAGAGGGGTCATGGAATCCACCCTTAGAGGTTTTCAAGACCTGACAAGACAAAGTCCTGAGCAACCTGGCTTCTGAATTTGATGTTGAGCTTGTTCTTAGTAGATGGTTAAACCAGAGACCTCCTGAAGACCCTTTCAACCTACACGAGTCTGTAATATTGTGAAACCTCTGTTGAAAATATTTTCCCAAAAGTTCCTCACTTGTCCAAGTTAGAATAGGTTCGGATTCATATCAGTCCTGTGAATCCTTCTAAAACTTCAGTCCTTTGCTCTCAGTCGCAGAACACTTGGAACTCTTCAAAGGAAAGACTGCCAGAATCTTTCCAATGTATACAAAACAAGATTATCTCCCTGGACTCTTTGTTGCATACTACTGAGTAGTTTTGTCTAGAATATTCTAAGAAAGAAAAATGAAGTCTGAGGCAAGGTCAATGTAAAAAAGAAGTCTGACTCTCAGACTCTTGCTGGTCTACCAACTGTGCTACCAAAGTTGTTGCTAGTCCATCATGACAACAGTGAAAGCTCAGCTCCTCATACCACCAGCTAAGCATCACACATTGAAAACCAGGCAGCTTGCCAGATACTAGTTCTTTTTTAGTGGGAATACCTTGCTTTGGCAAATAAAAAGGTAAACCAGAATAAATTCTATTTTATCATCTGCTCTTCATGCTCTATATTGTTTTTAAATTGAGTTGTATGGAATTAATAATTCAGTGTATTTGCCAGTTGTAAAAATTATGCCTGGTGTCAGCTGTAATCTTACAACAGTATTTCTCCCCTCCCTCCATGCCCCTCACCCCCCCCTAAATTTATTGCTGACCTGCCATAAGGTTTTCCTCTGAGATTCCTGTAGTGTTTCCAAATATGTATGACTTAGCTAAAAGATGATTGCTGATATCTAGCAAAGTTAATCAAAAATGAAAACAATGTTACATCTACAAGTACAGGACAGTCACCAAAACTAAAAGAAAATAGAGTGCTTTTGTCATATTTTATGGTGACAAAAGTGGAATATAGAGCAATATCTATTTCTCTTCAGCTGGGAAACTAGGGGTTTCTTGTAGGAAAATGTCTAATAAAAAAATTGGGCTGCAGAGAAAATGAAATTGTAACACAATGGGAAGTATCTCTAAAGTGGAGTTCACAGAGAAAAGCTGAAATATAATATCCTAAAAGAGTATTTTCATAAATGAAACCCCTCAGTACAGATAGTTGTCTGCTTGTGTTTGAATGGTTATCAAAGACAGAGTGTTGATTAAACTCATAAATTATGTTATAAGTGAACTTTATATATGGAAGATCCTTTGGGAATTAAGGAACTATGTGCACTCTAAGCCTGACAGCTGATATCAACATCTTCATTCTGTATTTTCTAAAGAAGCCAAGAAAAAGACAACCAGATTGTAAGGTGTTCAGAATGGGCAGACGTACTGCAGAAGAACCCAGATAGATCTACAGATTTATGTGCAGCAATTTTCAGGTCTGGAATAAGAGCTGGACTTCCTTGTATTAGAAGGGGCAGTAAGTAAAGTCCTGAAAAGAGGAATGAACATTTGTAAAACTGAAAAATTTTTGCAAACTTCAGGATGCTGCATTGCCTCTGCTGTAAGTATTCACCTGAAAAGCACAGAGACTTAATCATAAAACTATATTTCTTGTCATTTTAGTCCATTTATATGAGAGAGGTGTGTGATGGCCTCTTGCAGATTTTTTGTTTGAAATGTAACTCGGAAGGATTCTGCTTATCTACACCAATAGCTTGCATGTTTCTGACTCACCTCACTTTAGCTTGAAGGGTTGTTTCAGAGTAACAGCTTCCACAGCCCTTCCTCACAGGATATTTCCAGGTGGATATTGACATTAATTCTTGCAGCCCAGGAGTTTGGGGGCAGATGTAAGAGATGGCAGGCTTTGCCCTGAGCAAATTCTGTTCATGTAACCATCCACACCACTGCAGCCAGACCACTGTTTCCTGAGGTCTGGATAAAAATATTTCCTCCACCACAATCACCCTAGGGGAATAAAAAAACCCAACAAAACAAAACTGAACTTTCCATACAGACCTTTTATTTTAAACAGCCAATGTTAAATTTCTGCCAAACTTAGGAGGTGTTTTTGATTATGTAGCTTTCAACTACCATGGAATTAATATAGAAAAACTTGTGTTCTTCAGGGAGCCCTGTCATACATCTGCAAAATAAGGTTCTTTTTATGTACCTACACATTAACATTGACATCCACTCCTTCATTTAATTAACAACATTTGAATGTCGTTTCCTTTCATGTAGTAATTGTATTTTTTATTCCTAAAATGATCTCTTGTTTTGTAGAGAGATACAATTGGAAAATGTCAAGATTTATACAGAAAAAAAACCCCAGTAACAATAAGGGGTTCCTTTTTACCTCATGGTTTTAGAAACCTAAATCTGGCCTTTCCTGTCAAGTTTTGAAAAAAAAATCTGATGTGGGAAATGAGCCTCTAGATTTTGACTTGCGGGGAGAACTTCCTAAATTATTTGTTTCTTTCCTTCAGTCAGTTCAAAGCTAACATGCTGGGTCTGGGAACTCTCATCTCTTTAGGACCCTGGTAGCAGCTATAAATAGTTGTGGTTGTTAACGTAGGTATGCACACAGGAGAATCTAGAGCATGTATTACATGTCCACCAAAGAGTTCAATTCCAAAGGAGAAGCTAAAACTGCATTAGTAATGCTTCACTTTAACAGCCAGATAAAAGATATATGGTGGAGGAACGCAATCCTGTGTTCACTACCTACTTGAATTTCTCTAATAACGCCAATGACCTCATGAATATTAAAATGAGTCCTGGGTTATGTGTCCTTATGTAAGCTATTCCTCTTGTATCCAGTAAATGGTGTCCATGCAGTTATTAAAAAGAAGAAAAGAGAGGAAAGTGAGGTTAGACCACAGGGGGAAAGGTCAACCTCTTGGGAAGGGTCTCAGTACTCTTTGTTCAGTACTTCATCTAAAGAACAAGGAGTTAATGTGTAAATAGTTTGGGTTTTTTTAAATCAGAATTTAAGTGTGTGAAAGGCAATCCTTTAGTTTAGGAAACATATGTATGCCCAGTAAGAAAATCTTTTAGTGATTTTTATGGTTTTTTACTTTACTGATAAATTTCTTCAAATTAAATATTTTAATAGATAGATGATAATTATTCTCTTACAATAAGCCTAGTCCTTTACAGTAATTTTTCTGGTGATTAAAATATTTATATAATTATCATAGTAAGCAAACAGATGAACTTTGATGCTGGAAGAAAAATTAACTTTTTTAGTAGATTTGGGATAAGATACTTGGACATTTCTGCAAAAATCCCTTATAAAAAGAAACAATTTATTCTGAATATTTTTTCTTTAATTGGTGAAATTATTTAATAAATAAGCTTATCTTTGTGTGAGATTTCCTAGAAGCAGAAATTTCTAAGAGTCACAAGATAACTTTGAAAAATACTCTTTTCAAGAAATTTGGAAAAGTAGCAGGAAGAAAAGACTTGTAACAGACATTTTAAACTATTTTATGCATCCAAACGACGAAATACAAGTTCTGAATGGTTGTATGAGCAATATCAAAATGCATGTTATGCTGGAGGTTCATTTCCATTTCAAATTCTGGCACTTCTTCTAGCATATATTACCTTTCTCTCACTCTCACCAGTACCCAAATTCATTCGCCTTGAAAAGAAGATATTTTGCACTGTTTCCTGGAGAAAAGCAGTTTTGATCAATTAGGTCAGAAGCAGCTTCTGTATTTTTGAAACAAAACCTGGGAAAAAAAATTAAAATCATCTTACAGGTACTAGTTTATCCCTTTAATGCATCTATTAATATTAAATAAATCCTGCAAATACAGTGTCTTGGTTTTGGAAAAGATATTAGTTGGGTGTGAGTCAGGAATAAAATCCAGCAACACACTTTTAATATTTCTTAAATCAAAAGCTTCTTGTTCTTAACAGCTAACCCATTTAGATTTTCCTTCTGCCTCTCCCTTCGAAAAGCCAGCTCCTTCAGCTGACTGCTGCACTCCAAGGCTGTCTCTATAGGTTATAAGCAGTGAAATGCATTACAGCCATCCTCATTTATACCTGTTCTGGTGTCAATGCTACTTCCACAAATGGCTGAAAAAAAATACACAATTTTTCTTAATGCTCGGAGCCACATTTGCTACCAAGCACCTCTGCAATCTGCAATGAAATGCTGAGGGTTTTTTGGGAATCTGACCAAAGAGCCCTTTGAAAGCAAAAGAAAATCCTAACATGTAGGGTCTTTTTCTGATTTAATATGTTTCCATCTAGATCACAAACATCTAACTGAAAAAAATCATACAAATGCAAGCAAAATTTGTTAATTTTATTGAGGATTTTTATTATACATAATTCCTAGGTCCTTTGGCTAGCTGTGTATGTTTCAGACATTGCTGAGCAATAACAATCTATTTACCGATAAAGTAGGATGCATGTAACGTTAGAAGACAAATCTCCCAAAAGCCCAAAACTTCAAATAAGTTTTCTTAAATGTACTCCCATGAATAGACCCACTAAAATCAATGAAACTACTCATGTGCATAAATTTCAGATTATGCAAAAGTCCTTGAAGACAGGAGATTTAGCTCTTAATTATTTTAGGTCACTGAAGGAAATGGAGGCCACAGTGTCTCCCAGAACAGGTGACAAATCTGCTTAGAAAGGTAATATGGAAGTGGCATAAGGAAAAGGTGTATAAAGGAGTCTTGTCCAGGAATATATAAGCACACTGATGCTGCCATAGATGATTCAGTTGGGAAATGATATTGCAAAATCTTTAGAGAAGACATCCCATACGAATTTTAGAAAATACAGATTAGTGACTTATGGTAGCTTCTGGATGCATAATTCACTCCAAATTATTTGTTAGACAAACCTCATTTCCTTTTTCTATTTGTGAATTGTACAAGAGCAGTTTATGACTTTCTTAGATTTATTATTCAGAACTATTCCCTGAATGAAGGTGTATCATTTATGAGAACTTCATTTCAAGTGCTTGATATTCAAGGTTTTGCATTCAATATTTTTTGTTGGTTAGTTAGTGCAGAACACATCTCATTTTGTGTTTCTCTGCGTGCAAGTAACTCAGATTCAAGATCAGAAGTCAGATTTTCTATTCTAAATCGTCATATTTCAGAATTCAAAAATCACTTTCTTATTCCCATTTTGCAGTAATCACAAGACATCTCACATTCTTGCTAAAGGCACATTTGTTCAAAATTAAAACATTATTTTCATGGAATTATTTTGTCCTATTATTGTCCTATAATGTCTCTATTTCTCAGCTGCAACAAGAAGGTTTATCATTTAAAAAAATATGGGGATAATTTTGTCCAGCTGCATAATCCTCCATCTGACATATTATGGAATGTACCATGCCTTATTCATCAGTCCTAATATGTTAAGAATGGAACTTCCAAAAGCGACACCAATAAAGACTTAAGCCTTTAGCTGTCTAAAATCAGTGAAAAGAAATATTTGAAAATTAAGAGATGTTTGAGGCTCCTGAAAGTCTTTCCTCGTATGCTCATAATATGAGGGAGATTTCTATCTTGGTCCTGTTTTTGGAGAACTACTTCCCATATCATGGAACAAAACTTTATTGTGGTCCTCCTGTTGCTAAAAAATTCTGTGATAAATAGAAGATAGTAAAATCATGGTTAAAAAAAAAAAAAAAAAGAAAAAAGAAAAGAAAAAGAGAAAGAGAAAATATCTTGAAATAGTCTCTAACCCCTATTTATCTTGAAGAGGAAGAAAATAGCTAAAGAATCATAAGCGAGATATATAGAGGAATTACAGTGCTCTTAGCACAAGCAATATTTGGTAATTTTTTAGCCCTGGCTTGCAGTCAGTCATCCTAACCATCTGCTCAGAACTGAACTTTTTCTTCTTCCTCAGTGTAGTTGAACTATATCAACAGAAACAATTTTTTCAGGGAGAGTAAATGTACCGCTAAGAAAAGTTTGATGAAAGACTGAATCTTTGTATTCCTGGAAAGTAAGTCTTCCTGTAACAAGCAGCTAATGTTTGAACATGTCAAAGCAAGCCTTTTAGAACAGGAGATAAGAGCACTTGAATGATTCTTGCAAAGTGGTAACTGGCTAACTGGCCCAAAAGCAAATGTTGTGTACGGTAATTTATTCTGTGAGTTACACTTTCCTCAGACTTGAAAAGATCTTTACCATGACTCAGTACATTGGGTTTGACTCCCACTCTCATTTGGGAGAATCAGGTCTGAAATACAGACCCACTGTAGAGGAAAGCATTTTATTCCTACAGGCAATGTTAGTGGCTCAGGCAGTGGTAAGATAATGGTCAGATCTGTATTAGGAGTGGCTCATAACATAATGTCAGTCTGAGGAGGGATGTTTATTCATGGTTTTAATTTTAACTACGCTGCAGAAGCTTTAATGTTTAAGCAACTATATTAATCGAAAAGTACTGTTATTGATAAAAGTTCTTTGCTTTCAGAATTGGGGAATAACACACAGTCAGAAAGGCTTTATTGCTGGCATAAGTTACAGCTGTGCTAGAGGGGATAGCTACACCAACCTTGTGTCACTATCTCGGCATGTGGCCTGTTCAAAGCCATTGTTTACGTGGACTTTCTACCATATGGAGTTATCAACATTTTCTTACAGAAATCTCAGTGCTGCTTTGTACTTCCAGAGTGAGAATATAGCAAGACAGACTTAAGAAAAAAGTTTTCTTCTTTGAAAAAGTAAAAAAAAAAAAAAGAAAGAAAAAGAGAAAAAAACAAGATTAAAAAAAAGAAAATATGGAAATGAAAAGGAAAAAGAAAAGGAGTTCTCTCTTTGCCTAGTAATGCTTCTCTATTATAAATATATGTTGCTATAAATATTAACATGCATAAGTATGAACATTTATAATACATTGAAAATTCTCATATTTTAGGTATCCTACTCCTCACTATAAAATGCCTTAGACTGACTGTGCTGGCAATGTCATTTTGCCCTGAGAAGAGGGATAGCTCTTTCTCTGAGGGGTGCCCCATGGCTGTCACCTGGGCTGGACCCAGCTCTGCACACAGCGAATGCCTGGGCGGAAAATGCTGCTTTAGCACACGCGACATCCCGTGAGCCCAAACACATGGAGCATTCTTAGGTGGTATTAATATGTAAGAAGGTGGTTAGGACCCTGCCAGGCATATTTGGGCAGGCTGCCCAAGGCCCTGGTGTGGGTTGCGTGCAGGCACAATGCGCTCTTGTCTGCTCCTGGGAATGTGTTTTGAGCAAGGGATGTAGACATACCTCTGGAAACCTGAGTAAGGCAAACTGTTCCGGTTCATGTTAGGAGGGGAAAGGAAATGAATAAAGGGTATAAATCTTCGTTAGCTCACTGAGAGCAAAGAGCATTCTTTCATGCACAATAAAGAGTAAAGGAAATAAAAGGTAAGTAAGAGTAAAAGGAACTTTTGAGCTCTCCTGTGCAGCAAAAACACCATGAAAACCCCTAGAAAGATTCAGATGTGTGTAGATAAACAAAGGTGTTTCAGAATTCTTTATGAGGGTGTGCACAGAGTTCCTAACAAAACAATATATTTTGAGAAAAAATATCAGTATATAGAACCTGAATTTACCCCCAAAAGTGACAAATATTTTTCTATTAAAGGTCTAATTTGAAGAATATTTCCTTGGTCCATTCTGTGCCTCTGAAGTCTTCCACATTTACTGCTGAAGAAAGAGAAGCCCTGAAAACTCGAGGTGCAGATCCCCAAATCTGTGTTTTAAAAGAGTAATACTGTAGCAGTTCCAACACAAAGCAGACTCCTGAGCCTTTTATGCCAGCAGGCCTAGAAGCAGCTTGTCCTGCAGTCAGTGGGTTGGAATTCAGTGGTGGCTGCATTCCCTCCCTGCCTGCCTCCCAGATGAGTTGGGAATGCATGCATATCCCAGTTCTGGAACATCACCTATCCAGGTTTCTGAAATGAAGTTTAATAGTAAAATTCCAGTTCATAGTAGATTGCTGAATATTTGATTTTATAATCAAGGTGGGAGGAGGTACCACATCAAAATACCACAAGTCCATGCAAATAAGAAAATTTGTGTTTTGCATAATTATATTCTTGCCTCCTTGCTGGTTTCATAGATCATTGATTAGCTATGTGCAATGAAATATTCCTTTTCCAAGGAAATAGCATGTATATGTATAGTTTTTTAATCCCTACATACATAGTAGCAATAGCTGAGATTTTATGGAGATAAGCATCTGATGGGGCTTTGGTATTGCTGATGAAAGAACTCAGCTACTGGAACAAGTCTATCCCACAGATGATATAGCAAAATTACGCCAATGGCTAAGGGCACATTGGTGGCACTAGGACAAAGATTCAGATCAGGAAAAGCCACATATAAATAAGTATGAAGATGGGAAGCATATGTGCCTGTATGGAAACTTAAAGCAGATGGTGGAACAACTCAAGAGTAGAAAGATCAAAGTTACAGATAAAACTAGTTAGATCAGAAAACTCCAGCGAAAGGAGTAGGAGTAATAATGGACAATATATTGAACAAGCAGTAAAGACAATGCTGTCACAGAAAAGACAAACGCTGCCCTAGATTGTGTTAATTGGAGCATCATGTCTGATACAAGGAAGAGAGTTCTTCCACTCTGTTTGGTTCAGCTGAGCTTCATCCAGAGAGACGCATTTAGTTTGGGCTACCACATTTTTCAAAGGATACAGAAAAATTAAAAGGACTTAAGAGAAGGACATTGAAAATGATAAAAGATTTTAAAAACAAGGCCTGGAAGGAAGCTTAAGAGGTTCTGATGTGTTCAGGCTAGAGAAGAGAAACCAAAAAGGAGACAAAATAACTCTCGACGATTGCATAAAGGGGTGTTACCAATAGGAAATGAACCAATTGTTCTCATTAGTCAGTGGGACAAAACAAGAAGTAATGGACTTAATCTGCAACATAGATAATAGGAAAAACTTTATGACAGTAGGAATAGTAAGGACATGGAGCAATCCATCAAGAAGTTTTCCAGAACAACTTTCATGGGAGGATTTTAAGGCAGACTTAATGTCGATCCATCATAAACATATAATAAATAAACATATTTATTATATGTTTAAATCATAAACATATAATAAATAAAACATCATAAATGCTTTAAGTTTAATGAAATCTCTCTTGACACAATGAATTAGGGAAGGAGAAAAAAGTACTAGGCCAAATGACCTGCATGGGGTATGTTGCTGGTAAATAGCACCGTGATTCTCTGACCCTGTGCAGTACCAAGCAATAAGAGAGGCTTATTTGCTATTGCTAATTTTGTTCCCCCATCTGTGATTCCTATCTTGATCTGAAAAAGAAAATGCAGAGATGTGTTTTCCAGGCTTTAATTAATACTGATATGTATCCACCTTATGCATTTAGAGATGTGACCACGTTTCCCATCCTCAGAGCAGCTGTTGACTGGTGTGCATTTAGGTGTCAGCTGGAAACAGAAGTTTTCATGCCTTCCAGACACAGGGTGACTCTTGTGTCTGAGTAGTGACTGGTTGTGCCTGACACCTTTCTGCAGCATGCTGCAGGCAATGGCAAGGTTTGTCTTTAAAGTCCTTTTGAACCTTCACCTCCATACTTCCCATTAAGGAGTAAAAGCACAGTTTATATTCTAAACCTACACTTTCTTTGCTTGGAGCATGGCAAATGCTAAAGTAAATTTCTTTCAGGAACATGAAACCCCTAGCCCTATATCACCTGATGGATCAACACCCTTTCTGCAGCTTGTTAAAATATCAACATCTGCAAAATGAGCATTAGGACTAGTACCAAAATCCAGGAGAATGGCAAACTTTATAAATTACTTTAACAAATTTTTTATTGACAAACTTTATAAATTACTTTAAGCAATTCCCATGTACAAATGCAAATCAGATAAATATTTAAGCCAAAATTCTGAGGTATGAATATACAATTAACGAAGAGGAATAGGGGGTATGTTTTCTTTTTGTTGTTTACTGCATTGAAATACTAAGTGTCCTCAAAACACTGCTTAATGACATAGACTGGAAATGAAGTAGCTGAACGAATCCCCTATATGGACATGTTCTGCCAACAACCATTCCAGTGCCAGCAATAAATTCCCAGACTAAACAGTTCAAATTTGGCATTCTCATTCATGATGATGTACTTATGCTACACTCATAAGATTTATTCTCTGAATTCAAAGTATTCTAGCAAATGAATTATTAGAAATATGAAATTTTGGCTGACGGACATGTCTACAGCTGATTAATCTGATATTTGAACAGGATACTCTTCTTATAAAGAGAAAATTTGGTGGTGTTTTTAACAATAATAGCAACAGTCAGGGTCAGTCAGGTTCCACTCTAATTCCTACTTTCAGGAGACTGAATCCATAGCTGACTGGTACCTGACAACCAGCTCTCAGATGAGACAAGATTCTTATTTTAGTAACCAATCAAAATAATTTTTTTTTTGATACCAAATTTTTTTTAGTTTTTTCCTAAGTTTCACCTGTTTTAAAAAGAAACATAAAGTATAAATCTTTTGTAGCTAAAATGGTTTTCAATTAAAACTGGAATTTGTCCAAAGGCTAGCTCAGTGTGATTTAAGTATTTTATCAAGGAAAATGGAAGAAGTATGAATGCTTAAAAATGGACTACAAAACAAAAACAGAAAAGGCTTCACAAGCATTTTGAAATGTGGACTTAATATGCATGTGCAGCAGCTGGATTGACACAATGGACCCTAACGGCTCCTTCAGGTTCCTTTCATACTCTATTATTCACTCTGCAGTCAGAGTACCAAAGACAAAATTTTTTGGGAATTTTTTGCAAACAGCTGCATTTAGACAATGACACAAGCGATGTTATCATATGACTATAACAATAGAAAAGTGCTCTTGTTTAATGGAAGGTTTTAGTGTCTGGATATGAGGTTGTCTGGGGGTAGCATGGGATGCAAGTCAGAACACTCTTTGGTCCAGGACTATGAAACATTTTGCTGAGAGATGCCATAACCAAAAATAATGTAGTCTTGACCTTTATTTCCTCACCTGCCAGTTTCCAAAGATCATTCAAATTTAAAAAATGTTGCTTACATTACTAAGCTCATTTTCTGTTAGAAATAATGAAAGATGTTTTAGATTTATTGATCATTTTTATTTGATTTATGAAGACCACTTTTGTCCACTCTTTTCTATTAGAAGTGAGTGTGCTGTACTGGGAATATTGAGCTAATGCCCTCGAGGAAGACCATGTGACTGCAATTATTTATGAATTAACATGTCACAGATTTGAAGCTTTGAGACAAACACATTTCCCAGCTGCACATTTGTGAGTTCTGAGTTTGTAAATGAAACAGATGAAATAATGACTTGCTCTTTCTCTCTATTCCTCTTATACATTGGCTAGTTTACTTGCTAGATATTTAAAGATGGGCACAAATACTTACATAGATATTTATCATTCACAGAGAGTGTAAATTAAACATGCCATTACTTTATCAGCTATGATTACAAATACTTGATGCCAGACTGGATTTCTCTACAAGTGATGTTATCATTGTTCTTAATATATCATTTGCCTTTAGAGATACAGAAATAATTTCTGAATGTTAATGCTGCTTAAAGACAACACAGGAGTAAAGCCCTGCAAATAGAGTGAACTGCTTTGTAAAGCACAGCTATATGTGCTCTTAGCTTTAACTCAATTTGTGCTCTGTGAGCCAAACAATAATTTGGCTGATATTATTAGATACATACTTGTTTGGTTTTCCTGAAAACTTAAAAGTCAAGCTAAAATCAAACTCAGATGTCTTAATCGATAGCACAAACATAAAGTCAAGAAATAGATGTAGAATACACATGGTTTTTCTGTCAAATATAAACAAGTGTAGCTGATACACATACATACATATATTTGTTAGCTGACTAAGTAAATTGAGATGAAAGCCCATTTTCAAGCATGACCTGTGATAAACAACTGCATATAAATAAAGAATAATTCAAGATAACTCTAGAAAAACATCAATTAAAACAATTACAACAACTTCTAGTCATCATGAAGTATTGTTTCAGTTCCATCTTAAAACAGGAAAAGCTCTCAATTGTTCTTAAATCAACTGGTAACTGATTCCACATTTGTGGAGCCTTGAAACAAAAAGCTTTTTATCCCTAGTTTGTATTCATTCTAGGGCATGGTAGTTCCACAGCATGAATAGAGTGTAATGTATAAGCTGCTCTAAGGGAAAGCAGCAGGTTGAAATAGTGGACACTAATTGACACAGCACTCTAATTTCTATTTTATATCCATATTTTAAAAGTAAGATTTTATAAGAGAAAAAAAGTCATATCTAGGGTTAACATGACTGACAAGTTGAAAGTGAAATTCAGATCTATGAAATTTTACACAGCATTTGATAATATATCTGATATATATGTATAAGTACAGAAAAAAACCCCCAAAACCATAATATAATATAAAATGAAAAAAACCAAAATTGGAATTCTGATAATCAACCTATGCTATTAATTAGTATACTAAAACTACCTCTTCATTTCCCCTTGAAGACAGCAGGGTACAGAGGAACTTAAAACTGTCATATATTATTGTGTTTATAAAATGTATTTCTTTGTCTCCTTTAAACTTTTAAATAAACCATAAAACTTTATTTTCTGTCCTTCAAACCCATTTGTTTTTCAGGTATTGATCTTCATATTTTCCCCTAAATAAGTCCCCAAGAATTTAAAGAACTGCTAGGATTATTACATCAAAAGGGACAAAAGATTGGAAGTTGTTTAATGACAGGAGAGTGGGATGTTTGAATAATACTCTTTAATTTTTTTTTTCATAAGCAATTACAAGACTTAAATTCTTGACAAACATGTGAGAAAAAGACAGTCAGTCCTTTGAGAAAGAGCTCTGAATGAAGCCAGTTGCAAAGTTCCCTAGAAAGTCTTCATGAGAAGAGGGGAGGATATAATGATTTGCTACTGCTAAAATTAAAAATAAAACAAAGATAAAAGTGAGAAAGCTCAGTGGCTGTCGTTTCTTTATAAATCACAGTGACAATGTAAAGGACACAGTAAAATGAAGTACTTTTTACCCTTCTCCCATCTTTTATAAAGGTCATATTCAGGGGATTGCTGTGCTTCCACTGAACCCCCAAAAAAGAATACTCTGAGAATAGAAAAAAGAAGGGTGGCATGACTAGAAAGGCGAGATGTCTGTGTGAGAAAGACTTTTTGGAAAAGAGCCTGTCGCCCACAAAGTACTGCAGCTGAAAGTACTCAAAGCTGTGTCTGAGGCAAGCCATGGCTCCTGCAGACAGACACAAGGGGAGGCCCACCCGTACCCCGAATTGGCAGCACCCTTGGTACCCCCATGGGGAGGGCAGGACACTGCCTGCTCACCCTTTCACAAGCTTGGGAATGAGTCATGCCTTGGCCAGGGCACTGCCACAATTTATAACCACTCAACATCAGCCACTTCCCTTGTATCAGCTGAGGAGCTGTGCAAAAATCGTACTTTTCCAGAGAGAGAACTGCTGGGATGGAAGAAAAATGTCTGTGTATGTGGATTTATGATCCCGGAGACTGCAAACCTGCTGGACCACAGCCTTGCAAATGGAGTAAGGGGACAGTAGGTCACAATGAATACTTTTTCAGAGATAGCTCACTTTCCAGGCACTCTGAGCCCTACCTCCCATGCTGCTGTCTGCGACAATGCTCTTTTATTCTGGTTTCTTACTAAGGATGAGGATTTTGAAATCCAATGCCATGCCTGTCCAAGAGGTGAACTATGCTATTTTTAACTTCCCAGCACCTGCAAAGGCACAGAATGGACCTGTCCTGGAAGGCACTATTTGGTCCCAGCTGCTTGCAGTAGCTAACAGTTCTGCTTTATCCTCACTGTTATCCACTTACACGAAAGTCTTGTGGCCTCCTTTGTGAATGAAGAAAAGTTTCTAGAGGGAAAACCAAAACACCAAGATCAAAAACTTGGATGCAATGAAAGTAAAGATTATATTCTGATTCTAGCCTTAAATATCAAGGAAACTCTTTATAGGGGATCTGCACATCACTGGTAATCACTGCTGGATATTTAAATCTTGCACAAGATAAAGGACTGACAAAGGTAGATAAGGTGCATATTACGTTTTGTTTTACTCCAAAACACAGAAATATGAGTGTAAGTAAATATGAAATATGCATGCATTTCATCATGCAGTGAACTAATAATTACAGAAATAAAAACCATGGTCAGGTTTAGGTTTAGACATGTCTTTATGAAAACGTATTGCCACAGTTTCTGACTAGTGAGAACCTCTGATCAGAGCTGAGTCATTCTCAGAATCACTGTGGGGAGTGTAGAGGAAGAAAAGTCTGAGTTTGGAAAGGACAGACAGAAGAGTAGGAGGTTAATATTACAGCCTCATGGGAATAGAAGGTTGTCTGTGAGTGAAATAATGATATTCAGCCTGCACATTCTATAGATCCAAAACACCTAAGCTTTGCAAGAGAGACTACTGTTTGTTGGAACCTGTGCTTAATCTGGTTATATTATCCCTTAGTAGCTGGATAGGCCTGGTGTGCTAAAGTAAAAAAAACCAAAATAAAATAAATTAAATTAAAATAAAATCATAATTTGGAGAAAAGCCACACAGTAGGGCCAAACTGGCAAAATATGGGTTGACATTTGAACTTGGCACACAAACCCCAATGATGTAACTTTGCACCTTTACGAAGATCAACCTTTCTGAAACCAGGGGCCAAAGAAATGGTCTGACTCGGTTGCAGCACATCCCCTAATGGTGGCCAGTTACAGAGAACTATTTTGCTGTAACACAGCAACTGTGTGATAACTTGCTGGAAATCAGGACAGCTCTGCAGAAAACTTGAGCTGCTGCTGTGGCATTATAACTTTATAACATGGTCAGTAAATAACTTATCTCCAGTGGGTCTTAGAATAGCGCATCTAACTGTCTCTGGGTTTTCTATTTTAGTGTCGTTATTGTTCACACAGTTCCTTCCCTGGCTCTATTCTATTATTCCTGATAGAAACTAAATGAGTCTGATACTCTTCGTCTGACTACTTCTAGTAAGTTTGTGTCCTAAATTAAACACAATGAAGATTCACAATGGAAGAAGGCAAAAAAGAGAGAAGAATTCTCCAAAGTCTAAATTGTTGCTTTCTACTCACACAATAAGAAACAAGACTTTTTTTGTTGTTGCTGAGAAACTGTGCATCTGTTTTTTTAGAGAATCTTCTTCTGATACAGCAATCACATTACGTTAAATAACCCAGAACTCACTACCAGATAAGTCTTATTTTCAGTAAAAAACCTCTAACCTTGAAATTTCAGCCAAATTCCTTAGTTAAGATATTCTAAAGACAAATAATATGTCTTTTTTAAGTCTCACAGCAGGAAAGGTTATGTTTAGAATCAAATGAAATTTTAAGAAAGGGCACCTGGACACCTCTAGCCATGAAACTAAGCCAAGAAGAATCATCTGTGACAGTGATTCAAAAAAAGGTTAAACAACTTTCTCAGATGAAATCACGATTTTCTCTATGAAGTGCCTAGTTTCTGTGAAAGGAGACTGAGAGATATCTACTTCCCAAAGACAAGAATAGATTAGTGACTAAACAGCAGTCAGAGAAGGTTAGAACTAGAAACTCAAGCAGAGTGATAGCTAGAAACAGTTGTGAGAGAACCTCTGAAACCCCACAGTTAATCTGACAGCAGATAAAAGAGGTGTATTACTGGAAGATGTGGGAGGCAAGAGACAACTATAGGATCTTGATACCTTTGAGCAACATGAGGTTGAGGCAGAAAGAATCAGCCTGATGGAAGACAGCTGAGGTGGAAATAGGGTCCGAGCTGTTTACTTGTGCATACTGGTATTTGCTGAGTAGTCCCAGTCATGCTGAGTGAGCTGCGGCATAGGATAGGGACCTCAGGGTTTTAAGGATTCCCCAGACTCATAGAGCCTCCAGTACTCTGCCTAATTTTAGGTACTTGAAAGACAAGAGAAGGTTAGGAGAATAAGAAGAGAAACAAAATTCCTAAGAGTAAATTCTGTACTGGATTGGTTAACTTCCTTTCTGTTGTTGGTTACAGACAAAGTTGAGAGAAACTAAACATCAGTACATCTCTCAGATGCATGGAAGGTGTGTCTTGGCCTTTGTAAAGAAGAGAAACTTTAGAGGGATTGCAAGTTTCTAAGAAGAAAATTGCAAGAAAATTCATGATTCTAAATCTAAGAAGGAGGTATTTCTGAAACTACTTTATGGAATTAAAGTGATGACACCTTGGTGAACCTAGGGAAAAATACTAGATGGAAAGACAATGAGTTAGCAAGTCAAGTAGAGTGAAAGACCCACTGATCCATGATTCTATCAGGGTAGAAACCAATTAGCCAGGAAGATAAGGATGAGTAAGATTCAGGCACTCCGGGTAGCATCTTATCTTGCTATGATGCTGACAGTCAAATCATAACAGAGGGGCAGAAGAAGAAGTTGACAAAATAAAGCAAACAAAGCCTGGTAAAGGAACTAACTCCTCTTGTTCATCAACTTTCAGGTTGAAGCTGGATTTTTTTTTTTATTTGTTTTTGGGTTTTTGTTTGGGTTTGTTTGTTTGTTGTTTTTTTTAATATTTTCTCTTTTTATTTTTTTGTTGCTGGTTTGCTTCTATTCACATCATAGTGCATACAGAAAGCCCAAACTTAAATGGATTATTTGACTGATATTTTTCATTTTCTCTGCCAACTAACTTGGTATGAAAGATAACAGTCTGCTTGAAAAGCTGCTTTTTCAGTCCTCCGACAGGAGCTCCTGTGAAATTGAGAGAGGTCAAAAGAAGTCAGCTGCCATTTTCACTCCCATTTTTTATGGAAATGGGCAACAGATTGGTGAAGACATTGCAAAGGCTCTAAGGCAATCACTCTTTCAATTTGTCCAATATTAGTTTCAATAAGAACCAAGAAGAGAAACAATTGCCAGCAGCCCCTACTTGATTTGTTAAGACTCACTCTTGTCCACTTCAAATCACCTTTGACATTTACGAGCTCAACTTTGCAAACATCATTTGAGTATTATTATTTTATCTGATGCCTCTATTATGCCAGTGCCTAGGATACCATCATGCTAAAAGTGATGCATAGGTATCAGGAACACCATTCTTTCTTATGTCTCCACTTTGTGAAAAACAAGGAAGCTTTTGCTATTGTATACACAACAAATACCTCTAGAGTTACACATGCAAGGTATAGGAGTTGGTTAAAATTTGTGTATATATATATCCAGAGTCAGTTTCCAAAAAAGGGAGATCTAATTTGGCAGACATTCACATTAACTGGCATATTGATAACAAACTAGCTTTTCCCTGCACTTACATTCTCCTATGCAGTAAACATCTTTTTAGAACCCATAGGGCATAACAAAAAGTAAATGCTAATAGGGATAATAATATTAAAATCAATATAGGTTTGTACTCTTTTCAGCATGCAACAGGCTACATGCCCACAGTTCTGCAGTCACAGGAACAAGAAGTAAAATAAAACCATGCCAAACAAGATAACAATGGTATTGACAAATATTCCTAGGACACAAATGCTCAGTGTGATTTACTCAGTATGAGTCCAGTGCATGGTGTTGGAAGAAAACATCTCTCTGGGTCAGAGAGTTTGGGATAGTGTCCAAAACAGAGAGAAAATAATATCAGTGTGGGAAGGAGGGTGTTCAGTAACTTGTGCAGGTTCTTACAGAAAAGATGCCCCTTTGCCTGAAGCCAAAATTGTGCAGCAAGTGCATTCTGCCTATGGCCTTCTGTAAGGCTGAAATTATGACTGTCAAAGAAAAAGAAATTAATTGGAACACAAATGATAGAAAATTGGAATGGGCAATGCTACTTTTAGAGACCAGAATGGCTATGTGGATCCAATAACATACATTATATCTGCAGTAAATTCTGTGTCAGGATGCAGAGAGAGCGAGCATGGCTTTTGCCATGTGGGACCCCTGGTGAACTATGGCACATGCTGTCCTAAATAAAATTAAAAAAGGAGAAATAAAGGCAAGGAAGGAAAGTTACCATTTTCCTGAGAGTTTGTGCATATCTGTGGGAAAATAGTAATGTTTTTGGGAATGCTCCCTGGTGAGGAAAAACCTGATGATAATGGCATTGAGCCAGACTGAGCAAAATTTCTGTAGTATTTGTAATGAGATTCTGTTTGTAGCTCCTTTTTAAAATATTTCTTGCCTTATAAGTACCTAGTAACAATAAACTTCAGGCATTCTGGAAATGTATTCTTGGAATTACTCTAACATAGGTTCCTACTTGTGTGTTTGAAGAAATATTTAAAAGTTTATTAAAATACTGCAATGTAAAGAGCAAATAAATACAAAATTTGTAGAGTTAATAGTAAAAAAAGAGGTGAAGTCTTTCCCTCACTTTTTGATTTGGGTACAGACTGACACATGTTGTAAAGAGTAAACCATCAAATATCACCTATATGTAAGATATCTCTCATTGGTTGCGAGTAAGCTACAAAATTTCTATTGACTGCACTGTGGAAGGATCAATGCCACTGACACCTTGATATTTGCTCCCACTTTCCATTTACTTTTCACTTGTGACTTTAAAATATAAGTGACAATGAAGCATTGTCTCTATGGTATATAAATGGGAGCTTATTTCCTGCATTTACTCTGGTTTTCTTGGGGGAAAGGGGATTTACAGTTAATAACAAATCCCGTTCCACATTTGGATTATTCCTGTGTACAGTAAAAACTCCTTGAATTTCAAATAATGCCAATTTCCATCTCAGCTGGAGAGGCGGTGGGGACTCTGGTGCGTGCTTTTTATCTTAGAACTGTAAGTGCCGTGGTAAAGGACTTGGCCGCAAATAATCCCACATGTCACCAAGGCTAGTGATAAGCAAATGCTTGCGGAAAGGCCCTTGCTCCCTAATCTTCACAGACCTGTCTCCCTGCACTACGACTGTCTCCAAGCAGGTGAGTTGCAGCGATCAGCACAAGGCACAGCGGGTGCTGCTGTCCTGTCTTTGCTCCCTGGGCTGTTCTGTGCACAAGTAGCATGGAAATGTCCACCACCCTCAATTGCTATCTGTAATGGATGGGCAGATGGAGAATGATCTAACTGATTACCAAGTCTGTCTCTAGCACTGTTTAATCAGTTGGCAGCCACTTGCAGAAAGAGCCCAGCAGACAATACTAAACGTACACCCCAACATACACAACTAAAATCTCCTTAGCAAGGGAGAGATAAATAAACAGAAACACATTATTCGCTTTTATTTAAGAATACGTTTCTTACAAAAGCTTTTATTTTTAATAAAGGAAAATGAATGAGAGGATCACATTGAAACTGGAGAAAACAAATATTTTCAAAACAATGAAAAACTCAGATAGGAGCAGAGGTATTGTTTAGTTTATTTACTGTTATATTCCATCTATTTAATTGTTTTGCCAAGTTTCTTTCTGGGACATCCATTATTAGAGTATACTAATATACATTTAATCCTAGTACAACAAATTATATATTCCCTTTAACCATTATCTTACTCTCTGCCAACAGAATGAGAACTAATGAAATATATTAATATTGAAGACACAAATGAATGTAGTTACTTTGCCTACAAAATAATTATAACCACTAAAGATCACTCATGTAATGTTCCAGTGGTAATGTCTAGAGAAAGGGAACAGCACAGTAGTGATATTCAAACAGGAACCCAGCAGCCCCTCATCCTGGAACCACTAATAACTTCAGCTGGAACAATTGACAGAGGGGAAATGAATCATTCTCTTTGACAAGAACAAAACCATATTAAAATGTAATAGTTTATTAAACAACTGACTTCAGAAGTTAAATTACTAAATTGTATCTCCATGGGTTTTAAGAACTACTGTCTGATCACAATAATAGATTGCCTACAAACTTTTATCTTAGCCATCGCCTCCAGAGTTGCTGTATTTAATTATTTAAACATTTTATTAATGAAACATGTTATACTGGTAAGAAAACTACTTTTATCACAGCACATGAAAGAAAAAAATATGAGGTTTACACTACTGCATTTGCATCCCCATTGCAAATAGCAAAAAGCATCCTCTCCCTGATCCTCTTTTTCCAGCTGCTATGCAGAACTAATTTAATGGCTGCCATTGTTCTTGATTCTGACTTGATTAACAAAAAAAAGAATATGAACCATTTAAAACATTTTGATGCACCTGTTGTGCTGCATTATGACCCACTGTGATTTCAATTTATGTCACATGAGAACATGCCACTACAGCACCAGATTGCACCATGTGCAAAAACTCTAGCAGTGCTGGAAATTGATGTCATAGCACATTTTACAATGCATATCTGTTGACATAATGCATAGAACACATAAATTAAGATTAAATAGGAAATGAAAAAGAAATTACCCATGGCACAAATGAGGTTAGACAGAACCACTCTGATTTGTACATGTGTCCTTTTGAAGCTGGAAAACTGCTGCAGAACAAAGACCTCTGTCATTTGAACTATTGAAAACCTAGTAGCAATAGTAGACTACCAAGTTTTTTTGGTGGATCAGCCACAAGAGGGAAGTAAGACACAAGTGGGTTTCAGGTGTTTGCTGACATTAGAGTAATACTGTAAACTAAGAAAACTTGGAAAGAATCCATGTTCTGGATCTGGTAGGACCTAGAGATGGGTGCTTCTGCTTATCTCTGTGCAGGGCTGAAGCATCTCCCTCAGGCTGTTTTCTGGTTCTACCTTCTCCAGCTGCCATCCTGTCTTTCTCCTTCACCAACTGTCCCAAGAGGGATAAAAGAATTTGGCAAAGTGCTCTGGAGCACGTGAAACACCAAAACTTAGGTACTTAAATGGGAAATGCAGAAATTAGCAAAATATTAATCATATGCGCTTACAGTTAAGCACCTTTGAGAGCCCTTAAGAAGAGAGACTTGGCTTGGAAATCTGCACTATGAGCACACTCATTGAATAATCATGTTTTGTGGAAGAAGAATTCAAATGCACTGCAGAATCCTGTACAGAAGAATCCGGTAATGCTTTTTCTTCTCACAAGGCACAAGAAAAAACACACCTTTGCAAAGCACATTTAGCAGACCTGCAACCTCTTCACTGGAAAAATGGCAACAATAATATTTCTCTTCCTTACACTTATATGGCAAATATTAATAATTACAAAATCCTGCAAGAGATGCTTGGAGAGCATTTGAAATGCTAAAAATGTTAAAAGGACATTCCTTAACTGACTAAACAGTGTGTTAAAAATCCAACTGCTATTAGGTAGCAGACCTTTACAGCCAGAAGAGCAGATGCACTGTGGATTAAACCAAATAAAAGACCATTTTCTCAAGGAAGAAAGAACATAACCATGATCTGAGTTGTGCTTGCAACCAATGACACTTCCAGTGATGTACTCTGTCTACTTTTGACTACTGTCCTTAAAAACAGATGTGAACTATTTTGGAGAGCAGACATCAGAAGAGAATGAGGATGACCAGAAAGCAAGACCTCTGAATGAAGACTGAGGGTATTGTAGTTATTCTATCTAAAAGTAAAGAAGAATGAGAGAGAAATGATAGTAGCTCAGAGATATGTAAGAGAAAGTGAATAATCTGTATGACAAGCCCAATGTGGAAAGGACAAGAAGTAGTAGCTTTGAGTCATAGCAAGAGGGATTTGGATTAAACATTAGGAAAAAAATTGTAATTGTAAGGAAAGTTAAGCACTGGGGAAGAACACTCACCTCACCTGAGGAGACTGTGGGATCTCCACCGCTGGGAGATTTCAAGAACACTCATGCAGATATCTTTCGGGCACATTCAAGGTCCTGCTATTAACATGGACTAAGTGATGAAGAGAGTCCTGTTTCCTGTGTTTTAAAATTGTGCTGTATAATATGTACAGATAGTGAGAAATGGTTTGTTTGTATGAGAGCTACAGAGACCAGCAACTTAATGTGTGGAAACTGTTAATGAAAAGCAAGGTTAGTGGACCTTCCAAAAATATTCACCCTCATTTCAGTGTGGGGAGGCAATAACCTATTGCTGAGGGAATCCTGTTTTACTGACAGGAAGAGGACCAGGAAATTAATTCTCCCTGGAAATTTCCTTCTGTGAAGCAGCCAAGCCTGCAGGATGACTTTCCCAGAATTGTTCTCCTTCTACTTACAAGCATCTGCTGGGAAGTAGCTCACTGCAGATTGATTAGATGGGAAGCTGGTGAATTTGTGCTCCAGGAGGACAGGAAGGAACCTGAAATCTCAGAGGAGATGTTCTGATGTGCTATGACAGATCAGTTATTGAGAGCCTGTGCTGAGGTTTTCTCTCTGGCTTGAAAGACAAGCAGTGCTGTGAATTCTTCTGCAGATTGAAGCAGAGATTATGGGACTGGAAAACAGCCAAGAGAAATGAACTTTGCAGGGAAAGCATGCCTTATGGAAGACTTGTGCTCAGTCAAGGCTCCTACTTATCTGTAATGCCCTGCACCTGCCACATGGCATGGCTCATGTGCATTAGTTTCTCTTTTTCTATGAATAAGCCTGGGCTAGAGGAACAGTTGTAACTAAGATTTACCTATTCCTCCCAGGAAAATTTTGATTTGCCTGGGAGATCAAAGAAGTCAGGCTATCATGGGTGTGAGGGTATGTGGTCCATGTATGAACTAACCAGCTGGTCTACTGGGTCACTAGACCATGTATTATACAGGTAGTCTGGGCATAGGGAGTGGCTGTTTATCCAGGATTCCTGGGTGGTAGCTCATTGCTCTATCTTTATGAATTGTGAATGCCTGGAAATACTGAAAAAAATATTAGTGTCCATGAGTTTTGCTTAGAACAGAAAAACATATCAGTCTCTTGCAGGGCTATGGATTCAAATTTTTAAAATGTATAATGGCTTTTCACAGAAAGTGACCATCAAAGGTGGCTTTAGGCACAGTGGAGAGAAAACCTAGGCAAAAAAAGCAGCTTGGGACCACTGAACTCCAACATGTATAAATATATCTAGAACTGAGGTACTGGTGAGGACCAGCAGAGGATTAGGAGAGAATGAACTTTTTGGTGAAAGTAGTGGAAGGGATGTTTTGTTGTCTCACCTGAAGGTAGGCTACAACCAGAGAGTCAGGGGAAAGTGTGAAGATATTGGAGGAAATCTGCATCTCTACTCAAGGAAATTAGGTAAGATTGTCCTGTTCTAGGATTGCAAACAAAATTGTCAGACTTCCCAGAATCTTGATTCAAGAAGGTGCATTTGTTACAATACTAAATTCAGGAACTAAATTCCCTGTTAAGAGGATCTTGCTTTCTGATGTGCTTTTGGAAACTTGAGGGCAAACTGACATGAGATCCACTCCATCCACATGAAGTAATGAATGTTGGTTCATGAGCCCCATGCTGTAGCTCTACCTGTGGTTCTTGTGGTTCTTAGCCACACAAAGACTTGTCTCTTTCATCTTGTTTCTTTAATTGCACATTTCTTAGATAACCTCTAGCAAAGATGAGAAGGATTCACAGAGAAAGGGAGAAGAGTGAGGAGAAGATCTCTCTTTTGGTCAGAAAGTGATACAGGAGAGGGGTGAATTTCAGACAGTTATTTGTGAATCCCTGGATCCTCAAATACTCATGTTCCCTTATACTGGCAGCCTTTGAGGAGTGGCATAAATGAATGCAGTATAACCTTTGATGCAAACCTGGTGGAAAGATTGCACAAAATTCTGTCCCCTTAATTATATGAGATGCTGGAGCAAAAGGTTTCCCTTCACTAGCTTTCTTTTATTTTAATACACATGATCTATCTCCCAAGGATTTTTGTCTCTGCTTTGTTTTGGGACCTTTCTTATGGCTGTTTCTCTCATTTCCTCCTATTCTAGTTCACTTCCTCCTTTACTGAAGCAAAAACCAGTCCATTTTAAACAACCTGCAGCCCCTGCTTTTCCCACTAAAATACCCCACACCGCATTCATCATGGGCTGTGGTTTCACATTTTGGGGGCAGGGTTTACTTGAATGTCTTTCGACATAACAGGTAGGGAGGGCAGGATTTTGGAAGATTAGGATCCTATTTGTCAGTGTACCACAATACTGCTGCTTGAGTCATGACTGCAAGAGAACTAGGAGTCACCCAGCAATGAGGATCTGAGGCCAGATTATTGACAGTTGCCTATAGAGCATTTTGTTCTTTGTGTTCCAGGGAGTAAATAGCACTTTGGGTATCCGCTGACGGCCAGTCCTTCATTCGGGAGAGAGGAGGTGTGATATTACACTTCTGCTTTATCCAACTTGTCCTCCAAGTGGTAAATATGTGTGTGTGGGTATGCACATATGTAAAGAAAACTTAAAATAATTTATGAAGGAATTACAAAATCCAAGATGCCATAATCTTACTTACTAAAGAAAAAAGAAAAAGAAACCAAAAACCCCTCCCACATATGAGCAGCTAAACAGTACTGCACTTCAAACTACTACTGGGAAAAAGAAAAGCCTGATGGTCTTAAATACACTGACAAACTTACACTGCAATGAAGCAGTGTATTTGAGGACTTCAGCCAGATCAGCTGCTCATAGTATTGCCCAGTTTTGCCAACATGTTATGTACGAGAAGACACCTGTAAATCATGATGTAAGAATGTACCCTGGGCTATACTCCAGTGCAAAAACTTTCAATAGCCAATACATTAAATGAATAGCATACAACATGTCTGATTGTTAGGAAATGAAGTCCAATATTCCCTCTGCTACTGAAAGTGAAGAAGTATTCCTCTTCCTACTTCCCTACCTTTGTCCTGTCTCATTCTCCTATGTGTCAGAAGTCCCTACAACTATCTCTGCCTTCAGTTATCTTTAATAAATTAATTACAGCAACACTTTTTATGCCAAAACAAAAACAGATAAGCCAAATTAGAATCGTAGTAAAGTTGGGTGATATTAGATGGACTGTATGGTTTAAAACAGAGATGTGTTTTGTGATAAAAAACAATATTTATGGCCAAGAAAACCTTAAAATCATTTTTTTCCAAGATGATCCACATTTACTGCTGGGACATGTATTTTTCTTCAAGGAAATTGTTTGACAGAGGCAGCTAAAGAATCCTGTATTTATGCTGTAAAAAGAGGAGTTGACAATATATAGTATTTAGCAGCATTAAGGTAAGGTAGGAGGGATATTGCACTGGGAAAACACTATTTCTTACTGAAGACTTACTATTGCCTTTGAAACTGGAAGGTAAATCGATGCATTGATCCCTCAATATTCTAATATCAGACACAGATACATCTTAAACTATCACCAAAATAGCATTCTTCCTATACTTCCTAAGGAGACCTGTCCCCTGAATTGTCTATAAACTGCCCTCTTAACCCTTTAATATAAATATTCTCCCCAAATTCTTGGAGGTATTATGTAGAGAAAAATACTTATTAAAATAACATGGCAGGCCTGGCTAGAACCGAGAAAACCAAGAAATTCACAGCTGAGATTGAAACTCCATCTTTGAGACACCCCGTTGTGCTTTGTTGCATTTTAATAAGTGTTCATCTGACCCTCTGCCAGTTAATTATGGGGATCTTCAGAATTTTCTTCTGGCCCCCTTGCTCTTCACTACTGATGTGCTTCTTTCACTTCTATTTTTAGGGACCTTAAGGTGAGTTATCATTGTTAACCTGCTAACACCCAGATCTATTTTGCCACTTTAGCTGATCTTACTAAAACAGCTTTTAGTCTTTTTGTCTTACCTCCCTAAAGTGCAAATTTGGACCTTAACTGAGTGTCTTAATAAAAAAAAAAAAAAAGATATATATAGAGAGAAGAATCACAAAAATCAGAACCCTTCTCTCCCCCCAAACCCACTAAAAAGTAGCTCCAAGTTTTCATTTCCATTAGATGAAAATCTATTTATCATTTACAGCATGGCCAAAAGAATTGAGATACTGGTGGATCTTATTTAGCCATATTCTTTGGAGGAGTTATTGGGCTATATTTTTGTTTTGATTTGGATTTTGTTGTGGTGGTTGGTATACTTTGGATTTCCCATTTGAAAATAAGGAGAGATTGTAAGAATACTGTAAATATTCATGTGGCATTACCTCTCTCGTTTCCATTTTAAGGTGCAGAAATAACCTTTTATTACCTACACAGAAGTAAGAACACTACACATATGCAGGCAAATTTTTATTCAGGGGAGAGAGAAGCAAAAAAAAACCACGAACAAATCAACCAACAAACCAACCAACCAACCAACAAAACCTATGGAAGAAAAAGTTTCTTAGTACCTACTGTAGCTGCTCTCTACTGTAGCTTTCTCTTAGTACCTACAGGAAGCTGCTCTTCCTGAAAGAAACATGGGTTGGAAAAGGAATTAATTTCCTCTGAAATTTAGTCTGTCACCCATGAGGAGATATTGCTTTTCTTGATAAAGTGAAGGAACCTCAGGAGGGGACAGAAGTAAAACTAGACATCATTAATGAACAACTAAAATTCTGATTATTTGGAGATTCCCAGATAAAATGAGGACAGAGACAGTTTTCTGAAACACTGTGGACAAACACTGGTATTGTTACACTTGTTTGAAGCAATTGTCTGAATCTTCTGAGATTTGTCCATCACTAGAAAAATTTAATGAATACTATTTTGGTAGTGGAATTTTCCCATTGAATGCAAATAATTCCAAAAGTTTATTTTCAGAATGTTTCATGCTTGCTTTTGTCAGACAGCTGGTAGATGGAAACGGTTTCAAAAATAAAGAAAATTATATACAATGAATTACCAATTGCAGTAGACACTAGGAAACTAAATGTATTTTTATTGTGAGGACATAATGCTGCTATAACCTAACCTTTCCCACCCCCATAGGGTAAAGAACACTTAATGAAGGAGAGGATGTTTTTATTAATCTGTAATCCATTTCTGGTCTATATAATATCCATTAGACCCTCACTAGTAATTTCTTCCATGTAACCGTTATTTTGGAGACAAAAATATTCTTTCAACCTTTAATAAGAAAAGACAGATAAATGGTTGACTAATACACATTTTCTATTTTATTTTTAATGTAATCAATAACATTTTCACATATTTATAGTCCCTTTTACATGGGAGGCTATTAGGCATTTTTTTTAGAAAATCTTTCAAGATCTGTATTGCCAGGACTTCTGTTCTTTGAATATCTGTCAAACTCTACTTTTAGAAGCAGCTTCCCTGGATGTAGTTTTTTCTAAGAAGGTCATCCCAGTGGTGGAAATCCCACTGGTGTGTATAGGTTACAAATAACATGATTTTCTGGTCAATTTTTTCCTACCGTTTCCAAACTTCCTTCTCTCCCCACTCAGGAAATATTAGATTTCTCAGTAGCTGCTGGGCTAAGCTCTTTCGTTCTGCCTCTACCCCTGAACAAAGTTAATGCCTGCTTGTTTTCTCTGCTTTTTTAGCTTTGGTCCAAAGCTCATTTTCAGTTTACACTCAGACATTTGATCAGCTACTTAGATTGTTTTATTAAACTTTTATTTAAAACAATAATTATTGGAAGAATACCTTCTTATAGTAGAGAATACATCCTTAAAGCTAAGAAAGCCCCTGGTTTGCTTTTTTGTGAACAAGAAAGGCAACTTTCTGTAAGCCTGAAATATAATCAAATGAATGGTTAAGCGATGGCATTAATTTTTTAACATTTTGT
>VZTN01009062.1:1972-36526 GCA_013400515.1 Erpornis zantholeuca | reverse complement strand
TCTGTCGGCTGAAACAAAGCAGTCCCATTCTCAGCGGGAGGCCAAATCAAAATGAAATTTTATTTAGTCTGCACTGTCCCCAGATTGGGTTTCAGAATGACTGCTTTAGGAGATAGCATGGATGTGGCTGATGCATGCTTTGCATATGAAACTGCAATAGAGGAGGAAAAAAAAAATCTACATAATCAAAAAAATCTGTGCCGTGTGGATGGTAAAAACCCCTGGACGTTAGTGGAGCAGCTACAAAGGATGTTTTAAAATATGACCTTCGTGGAAAGAAAAAAATGCACGTTTGTGCTTTGTAATACTATTTTCAATAAATACATAATAGATCACTTTGCATGTAATTATTCAGAAGCTGCTCTGAGAGACTGAAATATCAAATTTTTTTTTTTTTTTTGTTTTAATCATGGAACAGAAGTACAGTTTGGAAACAAATGCAGAGAAAATGTATATCTCAAGAGGATTTCTGTGTCTTGCAGTGGCTGGGAGTGATTGCACCTCAAAATCCTCTTCAATTTAATTTTTAAGTCCCTGTTTCCTAAAGCACCTAAAGAAAGGCCTACTGCAGTACAGAACATCTGCTTTTTGTACTACTGATCTAATGCATTCCACCTTGCACTTTTAAGAAAGGACCCATTCTTTGATTAGACACACTTAATTTTACAGACTGTTAATAAATAAAAAAGATCATCAACTGATCACACAGTATTTTCATTAGAAGTTAGAAATAACTTACAAAGGCAAGGAATAGTCTGCAGAAAATGCAGGGCATACACCGTGTAATGCCTTTGTTGTCAGTTATGCTGCAAATGAGATTTTCAAATAGGATTTGCAGAGGCAGGGCAGTGATCAGCACAGTGCAACATTCAGGAATGGGAAGTTGAGCACAGTATTCTGTGAAACAAGGGGGCAGAAGGGAGCCTGTTTGTAGATACATATTATTATCCATAGAAAACACTTATCACTGCTTGATTTTGCTACACCAGCTACTTGGAAGTAGGTGATACCAATAATTTTGTACGTGCACATCTGTGTGAGAACGTGTGTTTGTATTTATCTGTGTGCAGGGCATGTAAGCCTGTAGTCTGTGCACATGTACAGGCTTGGTGCTTACACTGTAACAGACAAGCAAAAGGCAGCACAAACAATGCATGTTTTCAAGTGACAGATATTTCTCTGCTGGAACAAGCAGTGCTAATGCTGTGCTCTTTCTAGCTTATGGACAACTAAAGAATGGGATGGAAAAAACCCAAAAAAACCAAGCACCATAAAATCTTTCCAAATGTAAAAATGCAAGATCCCAAATAAACAATACAGATAAAAACTTGCAGCAATAATGAGATACACTGCAAATCATTCACACAATGTGCTTTCACACTGCAATGACGGAAGTCACTGACAACAATGCAACCATGTGCAGATACTCCTTGGAGAAATAGTCAGGCAAATTTTGTAATTCTATCTCCTGTTCTTTGCAGCCTGAGTTTGAGACTTGCTGGAGCAAAATGTGTGAAAATATTGGTGTTTTAAAAATTAAGCATTGGACATCATGGAAGGTAACTTCATAATGAGTTCTCCTATTGCTATTTAAAGCTAGAAATCCATAAGGAGCACAGTGAAAAATATAACATTTGTTCTCCGTATGTCTTGGAACAACTGTTTTTATATTTGTAATCATCTTAACTGTTGTTCCAAACAAGATATTCAGATAGTCCCTAGTCTCATGCTGTATCTTATTTATTCTGATGCATATCTTATAGCAAAGCTTCATCTGTATTGAATTAATTTGATTTTTTTTTGAGTGTTATTATTTTTATAAGTGCTGCTTTTTTTTTCCCCTCACAGAACTTCCCACTTTAGGGAAAAAGAAAGATGTGATTGCTTTAAAAATAGAAGACCAAATACATAGCTAGTATTCCCAAAATTCAATGCACCTGGCATTCACTTTATACCTAATAAGCATCCGTGAATATGCAAATGTTCAATGTCTCTAGTAACCTCATTAATTTATTCCTCAGGCAATCAAAGAATGTGAACCAGTCCTCTGCTACTAATACTGGAAGTAGTACACTGCTCAGCATTGCTAGAATAATCTGAAAGCACATTCTGCATATTGAAAAACTGTTTCATCTTCCTTCCTTCCTTTGCCACTGTAATTCAAACAAAGACTTCCTACCTCAGTTTACATAGCTGACAGCAAAAGTTNTCTGTCTATATATATACCCATGTGCACACAGGCACGCTGGGAAGATAAATAGTTTAAAGAGATCTCAACAGAATTCCAGTTTGAAAACCACCTGAGTTTTATATTTATTTATTTGGAAAAGGGGAAGCTTGGGCAAGATGGGGGGGTGAGGGAAAAATGACCTGCCTCCTACTCTGCAGAGCAGCTGAATAATCTTTTCCTTTGCCCACATTAAAAGCCCTGAATAATGTTTATAAAATGTTAGGGAATCCCGGTAGGTTTCCTATTTAACAAGCCATGTATGACAAATCACAGTGTAATGTACTACGTTCTTAATCTTTAATTAGAATGTGAATATCTGTGCGAGAACGCAGTTAACTTTGACACATTAAATCTTCTGGTTAAAGTGCCTTACAGGAAGTGCAAAGATGAAACACTGCAACAATCTACTGCCTCTCTCCATTCACCCAGACAGTTGGGGAAGGATGATAACATCTTGTAATACCTGCTCTGTAGTAATTAATCGCTGTGGTATTTAGGACCATTCAAGTAGACAAATATGACAGAGACAGGGACAATTAGGAACCTTGTTCAAGCTACATTAACTTTTCCAGCTATTACAACACAGCAGCTCAAGTTTGCTTGTAAAAGCTGCAGAGGGATTGTTATGCATTAGCCGTGCGATTATTAATGAAAGAAAAGGAGAATTGTGTTTATTGTAGTTTGAAAATTGCAAATAAATTTCAATTATCTGCTATGTCATTTTGTTAAACATGCATTCTGGAAATGCCTTTGTACTCTAAATCATGAGCTACTTAGAGCAAACTAATACTAGAAAGCCTTTGGGAGATACAAAGTCAATATTTTTGTTGAACTGGCCTTCTTTCTTGTTGAAACCAGAGCCAGACAGAGCTACCTGAAGATATTTCAGATAGTTAGTGAACCCCACAGACACCGGCATTCATCCTGACTCCATGTACCAACTGGAGTCAGATCTGACTTTGAGACATCACTGGTGGAATGTGAGCTCTGCTCCACAAGAATAAGAAAGCTCAGCTTCCTGTGTATGGCATGCATAAAGTGCACACAGATAGATAAACAAACAATGGGGTGGGGAGGGGGGGAAGCCCTTCAGAAAGCCCTTTGCCTCTTTACCATTATTGCCAAAGTCATCACCAGAACAGACCGAAGGAAACTCAGGGAAAACCTCTGGGACTCGGTATGGAATACATAATGTAAAGGTTACACGCTCTACTTTACTTTCCTATCAATAAGGAGCACTAAATGCACTGCAGAGTATAAAGTTTATGTTTTAACTATATGTTTGAGGCAGCATAATCTGCCATTGCTGTTTGGTACCACTTGAACACATATCAGTTCTAAATATCAAAGGAGGACAGTCAGAAAACTGAACTGGGCAAACATTACAAAGACTTTGGCATGAATATTCACTTGGTGGCTGTTTTCTTAAAAAAAAAATTTAAAAAATGAAATCACCTAAACCTGTGGCCCTTTTATGTTCACTTTATGTGAATATTTGAACTAGAGTTTCTTAGCAGCATGAATGCTTGCAGAAAGCTAATTTGAAAGTCATACGTGCGAGTGTTTGTGGAAAACGAATTCTAAATTTGCATGTGCAAATATTTGCACTGGGTATGCTGTCGTCTTCCCCCAGTCAGGGAGCAGCAGCGCTGCCACGTGTCTCACCCCACCAATCCTTCCCAAGGAACCCAGCTTGAGTTTCAAATATTGTGTCAAATTTGCCCAGTGAACTTGTTTACGATCGAGCCCCAAGTAGGAAAAAAAAGAAGTGTTAAAAGTGTATGAAATGTACTTGAACAACAAATGTTTGCAGCGATGGGAGATGCATAGCTGGGCATTTCCAAAGCAGGAACAGAGGCACACTGGCACAAACCAGAGTTTGTTAGTAAGTGTTCACTCACTTCTGGTATGACTGTTTTTACCTCCTCTCTCCTTCCAGAGGTTGAAAAAGAAAGCTGAGGGGTAAAAATACCAGTCAGGACAGGGAAACATTTTGTGCCAATCTTCCCAGTTTATGGTCAATCTATTGAAATATTGCCCATCAAATTCAAAATATTTGTGAGGCTTGAAGTGCTTTCTGAAGAAGTAAGATAGCACTCCACCATTTATTTGCAGATGGTTTTTTTCTTTTCAATTTTGGTAGTTGCAAAGTACATGCCATTTTCTGCAACCTACATCATTGTAGTCTAGAAATAAAAAGAAAAGCCAGCTTAGCCCAGCAGAAATCTGCATCCCCACCCCAGAATCTGTTGTCACAAAATGAAGGAGGGAGGGGGTTGGGGTGGAGCGGGGGGAGAAGGGAGGAAAGCAGCTCAGTGCACAGCAACAATTCCCCCTCTCAGCTGAGCTGCAATGATGTCAGCTTTCTGATTACAAACTGCTTATTTATGCTTCAACAGCTGCCAAGAGCAGCAAATAAGTGGCTAAAAGAGTGTCTAGACCAGGCATTCAGGCCTCTATTGTTTGCTGGTTGTTACCTGGTTGACAGCGATGGGTACAGCTGCCTGGTGTGAAAGAGAGCAAGGGATGGGGAGGCAGTGATTGACAGAAGGGCCCTCGGGGTCAGGCACAGCCAGCCCCGATGGCCCCATGGCTTTATGTTCCCCGGTCTAAAGGGAAAGCCATGGCTCTGCCTAGAGGTTGGAGGTGAAAGGAAATGTTTGAGGGTAATGAAAAAAATCCTTTAGCCAAATTTGTGATCATGAACATTTACTCTGGGGAATTTAAGACCAAGTGTTAGGCAGTTTTCTCTGTATACAGAAATTGTTATTGGTAGCCACCACAGGAATAATAATGTGTTAAATGTACGTGGGCAAAAATGTATCTTTGTGCAGTCCTTCACACAGGAGCTTAAAACTGCTGCTGGTTTTATTTTTATTTAAGTTAAAACTGATAATGCTGCTGAAACCCGGTGCTATGCACTATGCAGAAATTCATTCTGCTTAAGGGCTAGCTTTAAAAGCATTCCAAAGCTTTTCTGAAAAATATTCAGGTGTTTGGGAGGGAAAAATATATATTCAGATTAAACAGTCATCTATCTAAAGCTCCCATACACTTAGTGAGTTTTGCTCTATTCATTTATATTTTGGAGAGACAGTGACTTTAAAAATAACTTACTGGGAACAGCTAGACAGTGACCAAAAACCATAAAACCCCTTTTTTAGTCAATATAGAGATGTCCTCAGTCTGGTTTTGATCTCATAGATGCTAGTGTGGTCCAGGCATAATCCTACTGAAGTCAAAGGAGTGACATTGATTCAAGCCAACTGCAATCACTGGCAGGCTGACTGAATTTCTCACCTCCCACCCCACGGTGGGATACTGTTCAGCAAAAAAGAAAAAATCTCTCAGAAGTTTTAAAAGGATGAAGACAATGAATTGTTTTTTAATAGAACAACAAAATCAGATTCAAAAGTCTTTGAACCATATGCAAAAACTATGCAGATACAGTGTACCCTGGGAAAAATGAAAGCTTTATGCTCACTAGCAGGTCTACTGCTATCTTTGTCCAAATACATGAAGATTAAGTTGCTGGGGCAGCCATGAGCAGAATTAATCTTATTTTCCTGTTTGGCATTTTCTGACACCAGGCAAAGTCCCATGCCAAGAAAAAAAGTTGATTTTCAGAGCTTGTTACATATGACAGAATTATTAAATGTTTTATGACCATATGGTATAATTTTTTTTTTTACTGTAGTTTTTGAAATAGATTATAATTAACAAATGAGTAACCTTTCTCAGTAAAAGATAAGAAAACCATACAAAATAATCTGTATGTCAGTAGCAGCTAGAGAGGTAAAAGTACAGCAGAGCACCTGAGTAGCAGAAGCTTAGTTTTGGTCTAGAGTTGGCTTTCTACATATCTGATGCAAAAGCTGTAACTGAAATGAAATCATGTTAAATTAGCTGTAAAAAATAAGTTGATTTAATTAAGCACAGAAAGACTTATTAGATATAATAAAATGTTAAAAAGTCAAATGATGTGCAGTTACATTTCAGCTAACGCTGCTCAACAAATCCACTAAATTTATTCCTTTCAATAATGATCTGTTTTGAGCATTTAATTAGATAAATAATATTTAATCACTTCAGCAAATTTGAACTAGAAAAATTCCTTGTCATCAGAGGTGACTCATTCTTGCTAATATCCACCTTTAAAGAAAAAGTAAAACTAAAGGATCTTCCAGAGCAGCAAAGAGTATGAAGTACAAATGTGTCTCTAGGCCTCATTAAAAAAACAAGGTTTGCTAAACAAACTATTATTTACAGTGAGAAGTGTGCATATTTTACTGGGAAGGAGCATTCACATGTTTGCCTCTTTTCAGCATCAGGCACTATAAGTAGATGATAAGAAAAGATATTCAATAGATGTCCTATAATTCATCATAATACTGTTTCATTTAATAACTACTTTGCTGAAGTGATTGGCATGATTACAGGAAAATTACTTCAAATTATCCATCTCTTATCTAGCATCTAAGATGTCCTAAACTTGCATGAGAGTTAGCATAATGGGACCTATTAATTACTAATGCTGCAAGTCCTTCACTACTTAAATATCCTTTCTACCAGGTGTGCTGTGTAATGCAAATAAACAAATCAAAGCCAAAATGATTGCTTTCCAAGACAGTGTCAGTGAAAGTTTAAGAAGTGAAATACCAAGGGCAAAAGGCTATGCCCCACCCACNTTTCTCTTTATTTCTCTCCTTCTCATATATGTATAAATTTTCAGGGGTGTGTACACTTATAAAAATATGAACAGTATGTGGTGTATATTGTATTTATTTTCTACTCAGAGGTATGGATGTGCAAGGCTGCTACAAAAGATGGGCCAAGAACATAGTCTCTGCCCTAAAAAGTACCTTTTAATTTAAAAAACCTATACATCAAAGCCTTCTGCTCAAAAAAATTTACTCCTATGAGTAAACACTTGAAGAAAAGAAGCATTATTATTTGTTAAGGGCAGGGAAGTTAGAGCCAAGATGGACAGAATCCATATTTGTCCCCTCTGCACTCTGGATTTAAAAGCCAATGTAAATTAGAGCAGCAGCCTTATATTTACACCCTTGGCTTTCTAAAAACCCTGATGTAAACCATCATGGCAGAAAACAGGGATAGGTCCTTCCTGTCTTTCTTTCCAGCCCACCTATGCCATGCCCACAATTCAAAGGGTGGCTATGCTGCTTTTTAAAGTCACTTAAGATGGCAAATGCTCCCTGAGGGCTTAATTCTTCAGTGTCTTACACCTCAGAAACTCTGCCAAGTAGACGCATGCATGATTGGTGCTGCTCTAAACTTCCATTGAAGAAGGAAAGTCATGAATAATCTTGATTTTATTTTCTTTACAGAATCCAACCTCAAGTCCATGAACAACTGTCTTATCTCCCTCTCCTTATTTTGCTAGGTTTTGTATCATGACAGTGGTTTAAGTTCTATTAATTATATTAGTGATGTTGAAATAAATACACAGAAAATGTGGGACAGAAAACAAAGAAAAACAAAGAAAAAAACCCTAAACCAAATGGTAAAAAGCATATAGAGAGCCCAGGAAAAATTGATTGTTACTGATATATGGCAAGGGACCAAGCCTAAAGGCTCTGGGCTTTCTGACAAAATCTATCTGGAAGTGCAGCCTCAGAAAGGAATGGGAGTTACCCAAGTAAATTTCAGGAAGGAAACAAAATACTGCACTTCTAACACCCTATTTACCAGAAAAGGTAGAACAAAACAGTCCCACCTACCATACACAAAAAATCTAAAAGGGAAAAACATTCTTGAACCATACCTGCTAAACTGTTGGAAGGTTTTTTACTGTATTCTGTAAAAGAAATGCTTGTAATTGTTTCTAAATGTGCAAATGGTCTCAATGAACAAGGACACCCAGAATGAGGCAACATTTATGGGAGAACATTACCTTTAAAAAGGCTGTTATCTATTAAGGATAGAGGCAGATACTGAATTTTTTGCTTTCATTCTGAGTCACCACAACCAGCTTGTGGAATGCTACAACTGTAACATCTGAATACACAACAAACAAGCCTAATCCTCAATCCCCTTGCATTTTGCAAGTGAAAACTTTCACTTCTCTACTGTTCGCTTTTTTACTTCAAGGCAACAAAGCCTTTTTGAGATTCACAATAACTGTTTTCATTACATAGTCACTACTGAAATGGTATGAAGTCTTCTGTGACTGGTAGGCTTCCCTGGAGCCACTCTGATTTTCCTATTATAATATAAACACAATACTGTCAAACCAGGGATGCTGCAGTGTGCAAGGGACTTTGTCAAACTCTACTACTTTATCCATTGATAGTTATTTACTCTATGGACTAAAATGATAGATATTTACTATTTATAATTCTGCAACTTCAAAGAAGGACTCTGGTATTAGACAACAATATGTTCCTCCACTCCAAAAGTCAGATTTCTGTAGTAAACAAAGTATTTGTAAGAAATTCCTCTGCATGCCAGATGCAATTATGTATGTTTTTCATATATGACCTTCCAGATATCTATTAGCTGGTCAGTAGATCTGGCTTTCAGTGCTGGCTGTCAGCCCTATTGTAAAGTAAAAATGCAAGGAGTTGTTGAAACATCACGACCATCATGGTCATTGCAAGCTTTGCTTAGCTCCCATGGCCAGAAATCCCTTCCTTCCCGAGCATGTTCCACATGTAAAGTAATGTTCTATGTTACCTGTTGAAAATACATTTTGTCTTTCACCTCAGCTCACCTCAGCTCAGAGATCTATCATATTCATGCAGTGTTAAACAAGGTGAAGAAGTGATATCTTCTAGAGAATTACCTTGATTTTTGCCTAAGATAATGAGATAAAAATCTTCAATCAGATACCTTGAACAGCATCATATTTTCCTTAGCTTTTTAGGAACATAAAGTTGTGCCAACACAATAGTGTTTCAAGCTTGGGATATTTTCTTCTTTTTTGTTTCTTCCCCTCTTCAGTGTATCCTCACAGTTTAGTAGACCCTGTGCGTAACAAACCCACAGAATTTGCTTCATGTACTTTCCTTTACCACTTCACCTTAAAAAATCTTACAAAAAACAATGCATTAGGGATGCAGTAGGATGAAAACAGAATTTGAAAAGTAATAATTAAAGCCAGCACCAGTTCTCACTGTTAACTAATAATAAGGGCTATGCCTGAGAAAGCAAACTGATTCAGAAGAAATTACTCAGATCTCTTATTTTTGGATCTATCTGCTTCTTTTTTCTGGTAGACTGCAATTCCCATATTCCGAGGGCTTTGAATGTAATTTAATATTCAACAATATATACAATCCCTGCACTGAAAGTTCTTGACTATCCATCCCGGGTACCACAACACAGAATCAAGTGTCCACATGGAATACTGGAATGAAATGATGCTGCTATTAACCTTCAGTTAATTGTCCCTAAATGGAAAGCAGTTTTGACAAGTCTTCTTTGTTTTACAGTCTTATCTAATGGCTTAGAGAGTCTTGTCCAATGGATCATTCCGAGGACAGGGACAAAAGCAAGAAGAAACAATACTGGGAAACCATCAAGCCCAATGACTGGGTAAAACAAGTTTTTATGCTTAGTTCTAGTCCTTATAGAAACAAAACGATGTGGCCAAATTCACTGAGCATCATTATCAGCTTCTGCTGATGTTTGAAAAAAATCCTACCAGGAAAAGAGTGTCTTGGTGGGAGGTGTCACTGATGCACTTGTGGTTCTCAATGCTTACCATATCAGCTGGACTACAGCCTTTCAAGAGAAAAAAACATGAGTTTCTTTGCTGCTTGAGCTAAGCAGCCTGTATTTCTAGTAAAAATATCTGGGAGGTGAGTCCTTTGTAAGTCAGATTGGGGGAGGATACTCAACACATACAAAGACTAATTGGCAGCAAGTAGTGTTGGTAACTCCTACACTCTTGAAGAACTCAGGCTTCCAGCCAGTTCTGCTACTGCAGGAACTTAAGGACTTTGTGATGCCCTTGAAACCTTTCCTTCTTTTTTGATTCTTTTCTTTTCTTTTCTTTTCTTTTCTTTTCTTTTCTTTTATTTTCTTTTCTTTTCCTTTTCTTTTCTTTTCTTCTCTTTTCTTTTCTTTTCTTTTCTTTTCTTTTCTTTTCTTTTCTTTTCTTTTCTTTCTTTCTGTTCTTCCTGTTTCAGTTTGTAGTTGCAGCTTTCTGTCTCTTAGAGTCTACAGCTCAGTCCAGGCTATTGGGAGGCCTGTGATAAGGGCTTGCTTTCCTAGACACATTGATTGCACAGTGTCCTGTGCATGAAGGGATTGGACTTGATGACTTTCTGAGCCCACTGGCCTATAAAAGGGCATCAGCAAGAAGCCTGGTGGAATCAGGATACCAGCAGATACCTCTCTAAGAAAAAGTGTTCTCTAGTGCAGGTACTGGAGATGCATCTCCATCCTTCCAAAGAGTTTGGGTTCATACTGCACACCTAGATTGCAGAGACCCCAACAGCAGTGTGTCTGTTGTGGGAATCAGGGACATGTCCTCATGCAAAGACCTGCACTTGTGGCTAGACATTTCCTATTGAAAATCAGCATAAGGTTTGTTGGATGAACATAACTCCTCTTCCCTGCTCTGTGGTTTCTACATAAGGCAAGCGAATTCCCACGTGGGGTGCACCATGGAGTGCTCTCTTCTGTGGGAAAGAGGTGGCCAAAAAGCACTACCCTGACCAGGAAACAAGAACGACTCCAAGGTAATTACAGTAATTACAAAGACCAATCTAAGTGGAAGAAGACCTGCATTAGCCGTGACATATCAACATTTTTTCTGTCTCTGAGTCAAAGAATCAGAAGTCTTGCTTTTTTGCTGAGAAATGCTGCTTCCAGGTGATTCTAGATAGCACACTGAGTAGGATGTGCTTCTGTCAGAGCCCTGTGGACCTGAGTGAAGCCCTGTAAATAGTGCTTCATCATGCAAAGAGGATGTTACCTCTGTGCAGGCAGATGGTGATATGAGTGGGCTCTAAGCCTCACTACCAAGATGAAGTGAGACAGCACTTGTGACAACTTAATGCTGACTGAGTAACATCAACACAAGTCTTCTTTTCTGTTGTAGCTGTCTTAGGATGTCAGAAGATATGGATCTGAGATTGAAAAGACACTTTTGACAGCATAATGGCTGAAACAGTTTTGAAACATTTAAAGCAACAATAAAACGCAAAAGGGGAAAAAAGGATGAGGATAATGGGGTGTGACTTCTCAAAGGACATGAGGTTTCATTTGTCTTTGAATAATCTTGTGTCTTCAAAACTACTTCTTTCTGAAGCTACAAGTGACAATTTTCCAGAAAAAGTCTGCCACACACCTAAGCATCTTCTGAAGGCAGAATTCCATCTTCATATTTTTTCACTGTAACTCTCACCCATTCTAGCTATGTTGACTTCACTTGGACAGGCATAAGTGTGTTGAAAGATTTTTTTTTATCATGTTCATAGTTCAGATGCACTGTTCAGCTTCCTAAAATCGTGACCAATTTCAAAGCATAGTAAAATGAAACAATAGACTGCACATATTCATGGAAAAAAGGCAGAAGAGTTGTGAAGGTCTTTAAACATAGCACCCAGCAATCTGTTTTCTTGAAAGTTTGAGTGGTTTTAGCAGGATTTTGGCTTTTGGAAAATACAAAAAAATCCAAACTCCCAAAAAAACCCTTCTGATTTTTACACCTGAAGTCTTTATAGAGGATTCCCCAATATTCTGTAGCAGTAATCATCAGAAAAGAACAAATACTTATACAAATGTGATTAATGTTCTAGCAAATGATGGTTATATCAAAATTATAATCACAGTGATTAGCATTTTAGCAGACTTCATGTTTCACCTCTGACTTTGGAACTAAACACTTTCAATTTGTTTGGGTTCTTCTGCTTTCAATTTTTTGTTTTTATTTTGTAAAATGAATACATTCATCTCCCTTCCACCTCCTTTCAAGAAAATATTTCTTTTTATGTCAAGTCTTTAAAAATACAAAAAAAAAATCAGAAAAAAAACCCCAGGAAAAGGCTTTAAAACTTACATTTAAAATTCATTCCAGATTTTTTCTCTTCATTACTTTGATGTGGAGTTCAGAGGCTGTATTACTACTGTATTTCCCCACTGCAGTGTGATTGGACTTTCTGAACACTATTCCACACAAATGAAAGGGCTCTTTAAAAAAAACCAACAAAAACCAAACAGGTTTCAAATTTAGCTACTGTCGGAGGTAGAGTAAATAAAAGAAATTTAAAATCATTAGGAGAATTTGATAATGCTAGCTGTTGTTTTCTTCCTCAAAACATTTGAGGTTTTCTTTTTTTTTCTATTTAGCACATTGCTACATTTTTCTTTGCCTGTTAGAAATAAAAGCTATAGGCCCAGTTCTGTCATGGCGGTGAGCAGGCAGTTGGATACGGTAATGCATGCCTGAAGCCTTCACCAAGGATGATAAGCCTGCATGAATTTTACGAGTCTCAGTATCAAGGTTGCCCTCGCCCAAGGGATTTAAGAATAAGGGGGGAAAAAAGAGAAGGCAGATGTATGAATAACTGGCATTGTAAATCTTCACCGTGGCAACCTACAGCTAGAAAAAGTCTGTGATGGGTTCATGACTTGAGAAGAAAGCGACACAGCAGAATGTGAATGGATTTTCTTCAGCTACTTAATACACTGCTTAGAGCAGCTTAAGGGTGTGCATGTGAGAGAGAGTATGTGTGTGAGAGAGAGAGAGTGTGCATGTGTGTAAGGAGGGGGGCATCTGTGGAAATTTGTTAGAAGGAATTACTAGTGTTATACAGCTTGCTAGGGCTTTATATTTTTTTTTTTTCCTTTTTGGGGGAGGCTGTAGGGGAGGAGGAATACCATTTAGTCTCAGAATATAAATGACTGGATTTTGCTTGGGAAAAAAAAGATGGTGGGGGAGGTGCATAGAATTATGCAGGCAAGTAACAATGAGCAAATTGGACCCTTAACAATACAGCACAAGGTCATAGTGAAAGTCACCAGAGTGGGGTGGTGGGGGTGGCTGGTGGTAGAAAACAGATCATGATAAATAGCTTCCCATTTTGCAAAATCTGGTAGTTAATGAAAATAAGATGCATTTGAGTTGTCTGTGAACACCTGATTTTTTTCCTCTTTCTCTCTCTCTCTCTCTGGTCCTGCTGATGTATGAAAGCAAAGCACTGACTCTAATTGTGCAATTATAAAACGGAAATGATGCAGGTTTGGCAACACAGAGAAAGAAGGCAGCTCAATAACATTGTTTAATAACAAGCAAATAAAGCTCAAAGGGGAAAGAGGTGACTATTTCTGCTTTAGACTCATTAAGGAACCTGAAACATATTGTAAAAGAGTGATATTTAATTATGGGCTGGACTGATAACATGGAGCAGGGCCTCACTGGGAGAAAGAGACCCTATGCTCCTAGGAGTGAGCAGCTCCAAACATCAATTACTGTGATTATCTACCCGGTGCTTAGAAAATGCACCCGTCTCCGTGTTCCAGCAGCGACCCGTAAACAGGCATTGCATAGGCAAATTTATGGGCACAGTCAGCTGGGGCCAGGTGGGAAAGCCAGCTTTCCATTGGTGAATTCTGTGCAAAAGGAGGAAAGAAGCAAAAGAAAGAAAAATCTGTCTTCTGCACTACTGAAAGAGCAATTTATTACAGAGCATTTGCGGGAGACAGCATTTGTTGCCCTGCTGCCTTTTTTGCCTCTGTTGGCTGTCTGAATGAGAAATGGGAGTATATTAACCAACTCATGGGTTACAGAAGACGGCTTGGCATGGGCCCATCAAACTTCGCCATGCTAAGGCGAGTCAAAGGTCAAGAGAGCGTTAGCAGCAGAGATTTAGAACCGAGTGCATCTCTTTAACCTTAGCTGCTGGGAATGGATGGAGTCACTTTATTTCTTTAGTCAGGAACTTGGTTGCAGTGAAAGATGTCATGAGGAGGAGGGTACCATCCAGCTTGGAGCAGATGGGAAAGTATATATTGCAGTGAGATGTCATATTCTTTAGGGGTCACACAGATAAGCAACATCATTGCTGTGCTGTAGCTCCCTGTTTTCCATTAGGCCTAAAGGCTGAATGTTTGCGCATCTTTGTTAATGCACCACAGGCCAAAGAAATAGAGACTAACAGTGAAAAGTAGGTGCAAAATCCATCCAAAGCCATTTAATCTTTCCTTCTATTTGCACCAACATTATTTTCACTGAGGAAAATCCTTAGCAAATGGAGCATGCTAATGACGTGTGCGCTGAACTTTATTTTTAATGGCAGAGAGATTTCTCTGCCTGGAAAGGCAGTGTGCAAGGTGCAGGTTGCTGTGACCTGCTTCACAGCATTCCAGCCTGCCTGGATCTGCCACAGGGCCACTGCACAGCCTTGAACTAATCACGTCAACTCCGTGTCTTCCTCCTTTACCTGTCCTTCTGTACCTATGAGCTCCTTGAAATAGCAAGGTCTGTTTCTTTGACATTTATATCTGTCCTGTTTCACCTGTAGTATGTGTGGGCTGCAGGAATCACCAGGGAATAGTTTGGCTCCACACCCGGTTCAGACACTCACTTTGGGTGTGAGTTCTATTAAGACATCATGACACACTATGCACTGAGGCATGAAGGGATCTGTGCAGAGGCTCATCTCTCAAATTATTGGAAAAGAGGTATGTCACTTGCTGTTCAAAAGTAACCTGACATATACATATATCTGTTCCCAGCATAAGAGAACACTTCTGCTCAGAGTTTATGATAAAGATTTGATTCCCTGAGACAATCAGAAATACAAAGCTTAAGAGGGGAATTTAGCTTTAAGTAAGGTCAAGATTTCATGCAATGTGTATTAAAGGAGAGGTGTGATTTGTTGAGTGGGATGACGGCCTTGGAGAAGACTTGTTCTGCCTAGTCTCCTAAATCCAAGTTGAGTATTTTAGACAGCTTTAGGTATAGAGCATCCATGATCCTCTATTGTGGCTTTGTCCAGTCAGGTCAACAGTGAGGGAAAGGAGACGAAGATACTTTAAAATATGTACAAAATTCTTGGGACTGGGAGGCTACCATGATATTTAGCTTAAAAATGTTTTGTTTTCTTTTTCCCCTCCACATTTTGGTCTATACAGCTCTTATCACAATGTGTCTTGATCTGAGACTGAGAATAAGCAAAGAATTAAAGAGTTAGTACAGCTTTTTGTATTCTTAATAAGACTAGGATCTCTACCTGCTGACTGTGAGACTATATCTGAAGGAAGTATCAAACTACTGCTTGTCCCTCTCTCAGCAGCAGAGAAGCTAAGGGTTTATTTTTCTGGCCTAAAACTATACATACAGGATAGATAAGGATACAGGAGCTATGACACACACAAATGCAAAAATGAAGCAAGGTACACAATAACATTAAGACCGATGCATTTCCAAATCAGAAATTATCTAACATTGGTCTCAATAGAATATGCCATGTCAGGGAAACTGCAGGAGCAATTAAAACCACTTTATAGGAAATTATTTATGGGCAACATACCTCTGGGTCCCCAAATAAGTGGGAATATTGGAAGGACCATATCTCATTCCTGTATCAGCAGCAGCCCATTGACCACATATTTCAAATGAAAAATAAACAGGGGAGTGAATAAACAGGAGGTAAAATAGTTGGAGAAGGTGGTTGGTAAATAATCAGAAAGAGGGATTCCATACTACTCTTCCAGCTCTGAATTATAAGTACATCCTTTCTACCCCTCCCCCACACACATGTAGTGGTCCATAGACAATTTCAAAGAGCTTGCAAATGGTTTGGTCAGACACTGGACCACTAAAGATAAAGAGAACAATTAAGAATATTGCATAAAAATGAAGCAATTTCTTTGCATCTGCATTCACTATGGAGATGCCTTTCTCTAAGCCATTTATTTGTAGATAATAAACACTAGGCAGTATCAGAGATCAAGTTGTCAAAAGAAAAGAATCTTAAAGAAACTGACAAAGAAAAGAACATAGCTGGGATCATCCATTGTTAAAGTTCCAAATAAACGTTAAAATCGTCTATTTGGAGAAATACGGTTTTCCATAGAAATGGCTGTAATGCCTCACAAAGTCTTCAAAAAGGCACACAGACAATCTGAAGAATCACAGATCAATTAATCTACACCAATGTAAGACAAATCATCTGAAAAAATAACTAAAAATGAAATATTCTAACAGAACTTGGCATAAGAAAGGCATATTGCATGGTTTCTTAAACGGTAAATTGTTTCTCTCCAATCGATTGAAACTTTTTGACAACGAAAAAGAAGATGAGAACTTTTCAATAAGCTGCCAGGATTTGCAGAAAAATGTGCCCTAACCAGAGGTCTTAAGGAAGTGTAAGTTTCCCACCTCTCCCACCTTTTCACACACACTAACCAACAAGGTGTGATGCCGTCCTGGAGCGCAGGACAGGAGGGCATCTGAGTAGTGATTATCCAGTTGAAGTCTTTGCTTTTCCATGAGAAAGAGGAAACACAAGCCTTCCACTCTGAATTTCCTTTAGGATCCATGGAAGAGATTCTCAATAACAGCATTATTTACAATTTTAAATATCAAAGTTTAAAATTTGTGCATCATACACAGCTAGCCAAAGCAGGAGGGCCTAGCCAGATTTACAACCTTAATGATCCTATAATTGTATGGGTTCTTTTTTTCAATATTGTATTTTTGAGTGTCTCTATCATAAATTTTTATTTACTGGTCAAAAAGCGCTAGGGTAGTAGAGGAGATGTAAGGGATGGCCCGGAGGTGATCCAACAGCGCAAGCAACAAAGGGGTAATGCTCTGCTGCCCACCAGTGCTCTCCCAAAGCCTCTGAGCACCCAGCCTGAGCTCATATTTACGCCTAACCTACTTTCCAGTCACTTTTTGTGCCATCACAGAACTTCTGTAGATGCACCACTGGGGGTAGGGAAAAAGTAGGAAAAAAAGTGTGCTCCAATTCTGTAGCTATTCACCTGATTCTTTTGCAAATTTGGCCCCATACTCCCTGTAATTCACCAGTTGATAGACACTCGGGAGACTCCTGGCTGATAACATTCCTGTCAGCTGTGTCCCAAAGAACAAAGGCAAGCCGAAGTATTTTTTAATTCTACCCTCTCAGCTCATCAACGCTGAGTTTACATAAAAATGTAAGAACATTACACTACACACACTGCTAATAATCAGAAACTAAAGCTTTGAAGTTTCCCTATTTCACAGCTACTGCCATGACAGATGCTTGCCAGAGAAAACTCAGGGGGCATTTTTTTGCGAGCATTTTGGCTAAGCGTAGTGCCCATTGTGCCGCTTAATATTTCAGCTATCTCTGGTGTAATCAGGGAACAGCAGTTACTTATTTATCTCACGTCTTGCTCCTTGCTAGCTACCTACTATCGCCAGCATGACCTCTGAAGCACACACATTAATTTTACCTCAGTATTTCTATAGCATCAATTAATAAAAACTGACTATGTTTTCAACAAACGCACATGTACTGATAAATGAGGGTCCTGACTTAATTGCTCTGTAAATTAAGAGCTCACAGTGGTGACAATAGAGAATAGTTTTAATATTTAAAAACTCATTAAATTTGTGTACATTTTGAATAATTAAATCACATGGCCACTTTAAAGAGCTAATTTAAGTTTAATTCTTAAATGTATATCACAGAAGAACTTGATCTGTTGAAAATTATCGGTTAATTTTCAGAACAACTTAATTTGGTTCTATTCTTGCCCTGAAATTTTGCATTTATTGATATACTTATCTGCCCCTTCTACCTGCCAGAAATTCCTAGTAACATCAATTCTAGGATGATGAGACCAGCTTGTACTTGTGCCAGCATCCATAGAAAATAGTGTAAACCTAATGTTAGTAATGTGTTTTTCTCTTTTCTATGGTGAATCATAACTCCATATTTTAATATTTTAGATCTTTATCAGATCCATTGTTCAGATTTAAATAGTGAGCATTTGGGGAAAACAATTTGCTTTTTTTTATGACTTGCACCGTGTGAAGATGCAATCCAAATGCCCAAGTGTGAGTTGCTTTGACAGAATTTGCAAGGCTTCATGAAAATTCCGTGTCCTTTCGATTATGTAAACTCAGAGGTAGTCAAATCTTCAATGTGTGGGCAAGTATCATCTTCTTTCCACTCAGAACTCTGATTTTTAATATTGGGTAGTATTTTGAAGCATAACATCTGATTTTCTGGCTGTCAGCAGAGGTACTGCTAAGAAAATCATGGTTCATCCTCCCCACTTGATCAGTTTTGTGGAGTTCAAGGGGACAACTCCAAAGAGAAAGCTGGTGTCCTTGATGAAGCTCATGCTGTGAATAGGACAGAAACAATTTTCAGTTAGAGCAATTCACCTTTGTGCAGTTAACTTTTCTTTCTCCTGTGGCTCATACGTCAATCTTCATATTGTTACTAGTATTTAATCAGTGATTAAGCTGCCATAGAGTAAATACAGACAGATTGTGCTGCAACATTTCTGTGTTCTTTCAATATTATGAAGTGCAATATCCAGGTAGGTGCTCAGTTATCAAGGTGATAGACACTTAATACCTGAAATAAATAGAATGATTCTTGCTGTAACTTTGCAAAGTGACTTAAATATCTAGCTGTAGTTGAGAAATTGAAGTGTTGTTTGCTAAATTTTTAATCAATAGGAGAAAATAGTACAAATGTTCTCTGACTATTTGTATGCTTTTGAAAAATTAAGTCTCTTCTGGTTTTGTCTTGCTTTTGCACTCATTATCTAATAAGGTGTTGGGAGAGCAAGTTCTGGAGAAGAGGAACAGGCATGGTCTTCTGAACACCACATTTAAACCTGTTTTGGTGATTTTTTCAGAATGTGCACTCCAAACTCCTGGTCTGGACTATTCCCATAGGAAAAATTTTGATGATGCTTATATGAAGAAAAATATATCACCTCACTTGTGACTACTCAAAACTCAGATTTTGGTTATGGGGGACTTAAACTGCTCACAGCTTTGTCAATGATCACTTGCAGTGATCTTGTCTTTATTGCTAAATAGAGGTGATTCCTTGCTTATTTATTCAGATTTCATACTTTGGTCTTTCTAACCACAGTGCTGCGTGGAAAAGATGCTGTCTGGTGATTCCCCACTGTGGACAAAGTCTTTTTTGATGTCATTGCTTCTCAGAACAGAATTCCCCATCCTAAAAGCACACCCAAATGTCTTTCTTCGCAGAGGTATGCAGCAGTAAAATATATTTTGTTTGAACTGGGGTCTGGTTTCCCAAGGGGTTGTAATCTCTCTAAGGAATAATGCTGTACTCTTATCATCCTTTACCTCTCCTCCAATCTTTGTGTAATCTGCAAACTTTGTCAATCACCAGTCCATGTTTTCTCCCTGGTAGTTGATAAGACGTTAAATAGTAAATGGTCACGGCTTATCTTTGTGAGACTTTGATAGAAGCACATCATTTACAGCAATATTTGTGAGATCAGTTAAGTACTTTGAATCTATCCAAGGTGTGTTACAGGTACCTTCTATTGCTCTACTTCAGTAAATCTACTATGTACAAGACTGAGTGAAAAGCCTAACATAAATATGTCTACCATGTTGATATGGTTACCTCCAACAACCAAACTTGTCATCCTCCTGTACCATAACATTCAGAGGTTGTGAGGGTTCTGATTAGCAGATCTGCCATTTGACAGAGCCATATGTCAGCTCTTTCTCTATGGTACAAAGGAAACAAAGACTACAAAGGCTACTTGGAGACCTCTGTTGCTTCTGGCTGGCTTTAGATATTGGGAGTTTTTTGCCGGCTGTGATAATTCCTGGCTTTTCTATTTATGCATGTTCAGCTGGCTAACAAATGGACTTCTGGGTTTTCTTCTAGGGCAGAACTGTATTTGATCTAGACAATCTTTTTCTGATGGACTCTCCAACATTAAGTGGCTTTTCCATGATCATGGCTTTTCCATATTTTCTTAATTTGTTTTTCTTGTTCTTAATTTTTATAAACGAAAAAGAAAAAAAGAATAAAGTGGTAATTGCTAGCTAGCATTTGTAGTGATACTCCATTTCAGTCAGGGAAATGTGGTAATCTTGGAACGGAAACTGCAAACTGATAGTAAACCAGAAATGCAATAGCACCGTGAGTTCTAAATGTACATATTGTACTTGGATACTTATTATCTTTTATTCCTCTTTCAAAACCTGGTACTATTCCTCAGCTTTATTTGAGACCAATCCATGCTTGATGTTCTTAAGGAGAAGGCTTTAAGTTCCACAGCGCCTAAGAGTGTTTATTATCCCTTGTAAAGGACTGAATTTTCCCACTCAAGTCCTTATAAGATTTAAAAAATTTCATAGTCCTTCATCTGCAAGGGAGAGAATTGGAAAAGTGATATTCTTTGCAGTAACGCACAATATTTGTGTTTAAACCCTGTACATGGTGGTGAAAGAAATGTGCTAAATTGTGAGGCCTCACAGTATCTGGAAGGTTTCAGCAGCACAGACTGGAGGATAAGAAAGAGAGAAGAGCACATTAGAAAGCTGAAGCTGCAGGGGAGGTTAAGCAGGCAGACTATAATTGCTCAAGGAGGGTCTTAACCAGGAGAAAGGAATTAACACCCATAGTCTTGTGAAAATTGCTTGTGATCTGTAATGACACAAATTGGCGTATTAGCTCAAGCTTCATTGGTGAGACAGCATTAATCAGTGGAGAGTGCCTCTTAAAACAGGCCCAAGATCTACTTCTGGTATCTGTTTTGGCTTTATTTTACATCTTCTTGAAAGACTGCAAAACCTGTACAGAGACATAATGCTCATACAGAAACCCCTTCACATGTCGTCAGTTCCAGCTCCGGGGCCTTACATGGGAAGGAGAATCTTTGCATTGTCTGATAACACTTTGTGCAGCACCTGGGTTTTCTGAATGTCTTAAATACTTAACTCTTTGTTTGTTGTGCTGTTCTTAATTGTGTCAAAATTAAATGTAAGGTAATAAGGCTATATATTCTTATCTCATCCAATGTGTTTATTATGTGCAATTAGTACCAAAAGAATGTGTTCATAATAGCAGCTTGAAAAAATGTTTAATATATGTAGCAAATAGTGTGAAACCAGTGTAAAAAAATTCTACCTCACAGAAAAGAGACAAACAAAGATAAAACCAAATAGAATTTGCAAGGGTGATAGAAAACCTTATTTTGTGATGGTTTGAGGGATTCTGTGGGAAAAGCATGATTTTCTATTAAATATTGGTATTCTGATTCAACAATCATGGGTGCCAGTGTAAGAACCTTGACAGATGGGTGGTAGATACATTATTGTATTATTCTCAGTAGGAAGTCTCCATAAGGGGCACTAAAGCAAAAGAGAAGCAAGACATTTTCTAATATATCACATACGTTAGGATATAGAACTTTGGAGCTGGCCATCCATGTTCCATTTAGAACATGTTTTGTTTGATACTTTCTTTGCCATGTTTTACTTTTTAATTTTCACAACGCTGATGTCCTACAGTGCCCTCCTTCAGCATTTCTCCTGTTCTCATACATCCAGACCAATCCCTTAAAAACTCATCAAAATCTTCTCAGCTTATAATATATCATTTACATATTCTCAAATGATATCATAACTTTGTCAGAGACGAAAAAACCCTCATTTCATAAAATTCACTGGCCAAGGTAAATTAACATGTACCTTATAAACAATGCACACTTTGAGAATCTATGTATGTGTGTGTATATATGTATAAACATATTATGGACACAGAAGTATTTATGAGCATTATATACATATAAATGTATACACACACATGCACATACACATGCACACATCTATTTCTATCTGACATTTGTTGTTCCACCTTCATCCCGGCCATTACCATTCCAGTAATGGATTCTGTTGTGCATTGAAATTCCCATTGTGGTCCATTACCACTTCCTTCCTTGACAGCTCTATTGCTTCACGAGCTATTGTGCTATGTATGACATTGATTGGAGACACTGGATACACATTAGCAACATCACAACACGCATAATAAACAAGGTGTCGCTCTGCAAAGTGTATCAAGAATGGGCACAGCTCTGCGTAGCCCACACTCTCCACTCCGTGGGCATCCCTCCTCTTGGGGGTTTATCCTCCAAGGTCAGCCTCAGATCACAGCTGGCATGGCCAAAGGAGGGATGGTTCCTGGCTGTGAGGTCCTGCCTTGACAGCCTCCTCTGCAGTGAACCCCACTCCTGGGGACCTGCTGCCTTTCCAGCAACTTGACCAGGGAGCAGCTTGAGCTGTAGCAAATTGAAAGTTTTTTCATATTTTCTTCTCTTCATTATAGTTCATATGTTTTAGTAGAAAGGGAGATGACATGAGGTGCTCTCAAACAGGCAGTTCTCTTGTGGCAACGTCCCCTGCCCACATTTTCTCTAGGTCAGCACCAGCTCCTTTGGTGATGGTTCTCTCTGGGGCCTGATCAAAGACCATTAAAATGAATGGGAAACTTTCTGTTGACATTAATAAACTTTGACTTAGACCTTTAAAATCAGGAAGCAAGAGAATGACAGGTGAAATGCTAGAAATAGATGTAAATCTTTGGAGTGCTGTGGTCCAAACCGCACTAATCTTTACTTGAGAGTGGGCATGTATGAGCAACATGAGGAGTATTGATCCCCTTCAGTTACAGCTCTCCAGTGAGCAGAGAAGGAACAGCCCCCCCCAGACGGGAAGAAACATTATGTTAGCAATCTAATTCAGCAATATGTGCTTTTGAGGGGGCATTCATACAAGGAACGTATGAATTGTCAAAGCATTTTCTTGACTCTGTAGCTTCAACAGGAATTGCTTCTCAGAGAACTCAGAGAATCCTTGTATAAATCAGCAAAATAGGGGAAAAAAAAACAGATGCAAAGATTCATACAGTGCAAATACGATAGTGGTGTTCCCAATTATTATCTGTTTCTTGATTGAAGTGGAACAGAAAGAATCCATACTAACTCTTATCCCCACTATTTTAACACTCTCACAACTGCAGCTACTTCATATAGGGTCATACTCTTCCAGATGGGTAATACTTTCATCTCACTGTGTTTACCTTTATCCACGAATGCTGGCAATTCTTGTTCAGTGCAGAATCTAAGCCTCTTCCTTGTCTCCTATTGTTTGTTCTTGTTCCTTCCAGCTTTTACAGTCCACCCACCCAGGTCAACTGACTTAGCTGAGGACATCAGAAGAACATTGCAGTTCTCACTCCTGAGTAAATTACTTTGCTCTCTCCAAATTACAGATAGACAGCTCACCCTTTGGTATTCAGAGTGCTCCACCATTTCTAATTTCAACTTTTCTGGACTCTGAAAAAACGTGTCCTTGTCTTGTCCCACATTCCAACTGCAACTCGGTATGCAGAGTGCCCAGCACAACTTAGTTTTTCACTACAGTTTTTCTGAAAAGTCATAAGATGAAGAATGAGTGATAAAGGAAGCTTTGGGTTTTTTTCTTCTACTCCAGAAATTACTTAAACTGCTGCCTTAAACCAGTGTCCTATCCTCATTTTATTGTCATTTATTAAAATAGTTTTAAAAGACATGCAAGAAACTGTGTGGAATAAATCCTTCTCTCTCCCTTTTAGTAGATTCTTCATATATGTATTGAGCAGAGAATCAGTGGATTATTGAAATCTGTTTTTCAGTTATTGAAATCAGTTTTCTAGTTAACTCCTAGAAGTTCCATGTTTGCAATTAAAAAAAGACCTGGCAGAAGATAGAAGAGTGTCTGATTTTTAAACTGGTTGAAAGATACATCATATATATTTCTTGTATGAAATAAGTGCTGTAAAACACAAGTTTTGCTCTGTTGCCAGCATTTTTCCCAGGGACCCTATGCTGCTGTAAGATGTTAAACCTCACCCATTGTGTTCCTGGGATACACGAGCTCAATCTCCATGGTCTTTTAACCCCTCACTAAAACGCATGCAATTGGTGCTGCTCCCAGCACACAGCACTTTTCCACTGTGCCACGAATAGCAAATGCTGCTCGTTTCACAAAGGCAGACACGTAGAGGGCAGCTGGAAGCCCGGGAGGAGAGCAGTGAGCTGGGCTGTATTTAGGCCAGGGGCTGCTTCCAGCAACCTCTCTGCGCCCAGCCCTGACACCAGCCTCCACAGCATGATTCACTGCTGCTCTTCCATTGCCCCCTCTTCCCCATCAGGGGCACAAGTAACTTACTTTTTCCAAATGCCATTCTGCTGTGTGCTTCTTCCTTAAATCACTTGCTAGACTGATCAAATAACAGTGTATTAGCCATCATTAAAGATCTGCATTGCAAACTGTGCCTGCATTGCGTTACACCTTTAGAATATTCTATCACACAGCTACTTATGCTTGGAGTTTCTAAATATTAATTGTTTTTAAAAAAGCAGACTTTTTCTGTTAAGGAAGGTTTTTCAGTTGAATACTGAGAAAGAGTTGATGGAATTATTTTCTTAATCTAATAAATTACATCTGTATTTTCATTGCTTTAACATTTTTCCTGGGGACTGGAGGTCTTAAAAAAAGCCCCCATGAACAAATGAAAAAATGAAAAAAAGAAATAAAAGTTTTGAAGGTTTCTTTGTTTTGAATGTATAATTATTGTCAGTCAAAATAAGTAATACTCAAGCTTTTGAAATTTTGTTCTTAAAATCATTCAAATTATTAATTGCGAAGCTTGTGCAGTGTTTGAAGCAGTGCACAATTGACATAAAATTTACAGCAGAAGTACAGAGTACTTCTAGAGATTCATTCTATGAAAATAATAAAATAAATTAATATAAATATAATTTTTCTGACAGTGCCATGGCAAATTATACAGCATCATCATTCAAACTGATTGATAAAGTAGGCTAGCCCATAGATTTGGAATAGTAAACCTAATTAATCCTAAGATAGATGGTATTTCAATAAATGAAGTATTCAGAATTTAAAAAGTAGTAGTAGAAATATTTAACTAAGAGGACGCGAGACATTATTGAAATGATGTCATACAATCTGGGAGGCATTGTCATGTTCAGTAAATTAGCATGGCCTAACCACAGCAGAAAATTTCCTTGAGCTGCAATAAAGACTAAATGCTTTCAGGCTCCCATGATCCTTTGTAGTCATCATTTTAAAGCGCTGCCTTAGTGAGCTAAACCTGTAAAGTTTTCTTTTGAGCGGCTGTGAGTTGATTAGATCTATTTCAGCCTAGTAGTGGTAATAGGCTCCTCTCTGTGAAACTGCTTAGCCTCTGCTCCCCTGGCAGCTGGAGAAACTGGAATTAATCAGGTCTGCTGGGGACTTCTTCAGCATCTCCGCAGGCCAGCGACTCTGGAATCATTTACTACAGAATCTTACTGTCAACTCTTTGTCATTTAGGCTTTTGATTATGCTTGCTTTCTTCAGAAAAAATGGAAATGGGTGACAGATTATCCTAATGCAGAATTTCACTAGTTACTTTTATAGGCATCTATTATCCTCCTTTGTACTGTCCATAAAAAGAATGTAGGTGTGTGCAAAGATTTTTAGGGGCAGAGATATGAAGAATATGCTATTGAAATTAACATATTTCTTCTAATTAAAGTATGTTTCTTGCTAATAAAGAGACCCTCCCCCCTCAAATAACTGCATATTGTTTTGTCACCAGCACAATATATGGATTTCCTTTCTTTTTTCTTAAAAATTGATAGCTGGGAAAAAAATTCTTGAATATCATTATTTACTGTGCTACTGTTCAATAACACTACTTTCTACTGAATATACTGCAGATGCAGATAGCGTTTTTTTAACTGTATTAAATATGAGCCTCAGAATAAATGCATATTTACATAGACTGCTAACTACTCTGAGCTTCAGTGAAGAGAAAGTAAACAGTCAACACTGAAAAAAAAGACAATTAAATCTGCCTTCTTTTCAGCGTTTCATCCCACAGATACAGGGTTCTATAGACTTAGTGTTCTGTAAATAGAGTGAATGGGCAGTCTGGTGTAGTCCTTAATGAAATCATCACCCCTTTCGACATTTAAAAATTTGGAGATTTATATTACAAACAGTTATGACAAACAAAAAATATTCTGTGTGACATTCTGGGATACAGGCTTTTCATACACAGTATAGCAAAATATTGTTAATGAAATGGTTGAAAATTTAATCAAAATTTTGATGATTTATAAAAACTTTTGATAAATTTATATGCATTTAATAACATGAAGATGTATATATATGCATTTGTTTGACTTGTGTCCAGTGCACTAAAGAGAACAGCAAAAAGCATTTTCTATGAAAAATGAAGTGAACAAATTTTACCCTTTTTATACTTTTCTGTTTTTTTTCCTTCTTTTCATTCTGCTGTTTCTTTTTTCAATTTCATTCTAGAGAGCAGATTTAAACAGGTTACCTTAACAGGGTAAATATATTAAAATTTTATAACTAAGTTCAGCTCTTTTAAAAACAAGAAATTAACGAAAAGAGATAGGTATTAAAGAAAAAAAAAAAAGAGAAGACTATATTGAATATTGAATGATAGCCAAAATCACAGAACTGCTCCATTATGAGTATTTTGAACAATTCTGTAAATTAGAGAAACAGGAAACAGCCTCCATTTGTTTGCCTCCAAACAGAAGAAGCCTCTCTCTGTATGTTCCTTAGTAGGCTTGTTAACTGCAGGAAGTTTGTGTTCTAGAACTATGAGATCCAAAACACACCTACACTTCATACATCCCCTAGACTTCCATTTGTCTTGTTTGCCTATATCTGGTTTACTAGTGAACTGGCATCAAAAAACAGTGGTCTAATTTTCTTCTGCTGACAAATGAACATGGTAGTTCACAAACTGACCTCAGAGGATGAGCTGCACAGTTATGTCAGCTAATTTCAGTCAACTACGTTTCTCCATCTAGTTTTCTGCTGCAATGAAGGGCTCTGGCTAGAATTGAAAAACTGAATCTCATGGTTAGGCTTCCAGGTTTGTTTTTGTAGGGACAGGCATCATTGTCTCTTTGCCCCTGTGTTGCCCTGCCTTGTTTAACACCTCACAGCCATGGCTGTTTGGCAGCCCCTTCCTTCCAGCCAAGCAGGTGAGTCCTCTGGACATCAGCTTCTTGTAACGTGCCCCTTGTACCTACTCTGAGCCTCTTGCTCTCAAGCAGTGATGAAAAACCCTGTTTTTTCCCTCTCATATTCATGTGTCCTGGCTCTCTGTTAAATGCAGTAGGGCCTATAAGGCTAGGGCAGTTTGGTGTTGTCCCTTCCACAATAAACTGTAGGGTTGGCAAAACTGATGTAGCTGATGTGATTCACTAATTGAGCCATTTAACTCAGAGCAGCATGTCTCCCTGAAAGCACCTGATCCTAGTGCTTCCCAGAGCCTTCCTTGCCCTTTCAGAGGCAAAAACCTCCAACCTAATTCCACAAATAACTAGAAAACCTTCATGCTGTTAAACTGCAGCTTTTTGGTCTCTAAGCTGTGAGAATTCTCCAAAAATCTCGAGTTTTACTTGCTAATAAATAATCCAAGTCTGAAAAATTACAGAGGGTTAAAGACACTAAATAGGTCAGGTTTATTTTGTTAATGCTCATGTTCATTTTCTCTTTCTTTATTGAATACTTGCCCTTCTTTTATCCTTAGACTACTGTGGTCATTTGTCAATGACAATTTGTTGAGTTTGGACGTGTTCCTCTTCTCAAGAAAAGGACTTCAGATTAGATCTGTACAAATATTGAGGCAGCTAACCTTGGGAAGTGTCCACTGACATCACCATTCTTAGCTAATTGCAGATGTTCAGGACTCAAGTGGTAAATATTTAACAAGGGGGGTTTTCTCTCTCCTCAGTATGACTCCCAGGTACTTGAGACACTGCATTATTTTAAACAAGATACAAGGTATTTTAACCAAGATCTGTCAAATTGTGTGCTGCAGGTGTTCAAACCAGGTTTCGAATTCTATCGAAGGGTATTGGACAAACAAGTGCTGATACTTCCAAATGCAAAGCATAACAACTCTTTCTGTGTTTCTAACAAGCTACATCTATGTCTTTTCCATGCAACTTATTTTATAACAAAGCTATACATTGTCATACAAACTGTTTAGGATGAAGTTGGTTTTAAAATCTGATTACTGGAAATAGCTCTGTCTGTTATGGTAGAATCTGAATGGGCACTGCTCAGAAAGGAAGAAGTGATTTTAAGTTTCAGAAGTGAGGGTTAGGTAAACCTGTATTGGTATACAGAACTCTTTTCTGGCTGCTGCGTTTTCTAATATGGGGTGTATAAATTTTTCCCTCTTCATCTTTTGCTGCTGCTCCAAGTTTCATGGAAATGTATGTCCTGTTCCCATAACTTCTGTGGCTTGTTCTTTCCAATTTGTTTTACCTAGAATTTTTTAAAAAAATTCTTTTTTTTTTCCTGTTTTACTGTTTCTCTGGTTTCAGAAAATTTGTTTCTTTCATTTACATTCCCCCCCCAGAACTCCCTCTCCCATTTACTTTTGTCAGGGGCACTTCAGACAGGATGATCTACTCTGAGTGACTTGCAAACCTCTACTTTATCTTGACTTCTTATCTATTGAAGCCTTTTAGAGACATTGAGTCTTCAGAAGGACAGAGGAAAACAAGAATATTGTACCTCGAGGAAAAACCTGGGCATCATCCAGTGTTAGGTTTTTGCTGTGGAGCTCTAAGTAGCATCAAACTCTGTCTTCTATCTTCTGAAATTTCACTGTTATCATGCTGAGAATGCACAATTGCAATAACTCCTTTATCATAATTTTAAATAATATAATACAGTCAAAAATGCTTTTCAGTCTTTGGCCTCTTTAGCAACAGAAACAATTTTTCATTCTTTTTGTTTCAGTAGCATGTATATGGCCAATCATACAGCTCCTGCAAACCTGGTGGTGTTTTATTTTTTTTAATTGGTAATTTTTAACAAGTAGATACAGTAGTAAAATAAAGAGAGACATTGGAGTTTCAAATTAAAAGGGAGTGATTAAGAAGGGTAAGACTTTTGAACTGAATTACTGTAAATGAACTGAGAGAGGTGCAAATCAGTCATTACAAAAATTAAATAATTTTAGGTCTTAGGTTAAATTCAGTGAACTGTTTAATGTTATAATTGGCTGCTGCCAAAATTGTCAAGTTGAATGAAGCTCTAAGTTTAAAATGTCATAAACTCTCAGCATAAAGATTTATAGAATACAGGTATCTGACCTACCACCACATGACAGGAGGTATTTGTTAAGTCTTATTTGACTCCTGCAAAATGGAAAAGAAAAGGACTAAAGAAAGAAAACATACATCTTCTGGACAATATCAAAACATTACGAATCTAGTCTGATATCTGAGCAATGAATTCAGAAAACTGTGATAAACATAGTTGTTTCTTATTAAAAAATAAGATTTGATACTGCAAGTGGAAAATTTGTGTGTTTATTATGATGAATGAAGGTGGTTAATGTCAAATCTCAACAGTGTGTACTTAGCAAGACTTTAGTGGAACATTTCATAAACTAATTATACACTTTCTGAGGTTTTGCAGGCATTCAATGGCTCTAACCCACACACATCTTCCCTATTTCTTTACACCAATAACCAAAAAGAAAGTTGCACTTGATTAGTCTGCATACCACAACATAAGGTCAAAATAGGGTGCCATTTGTTGGCCCTAATAAAGCAGTGTTGCACGGGGTGTTGCAGTGAGTTCAGGGGGACAGGGCTGGTAGAAACCACCTTGCAAAATTAATCAGGAGGTAACCACTCCTACAAGGAAAGCCATAAAGCTTCGTGGTGTTTACAAAAAGATTGCTAGCAAACCCATGCAAAAAGGTGTAAGCAACATTCTTTGCTTCTTATGTCATAGTTTTAAAAGAGGCTGCAAGTAGAGGACATAGAAGATGTCCTATATATCTAAATATCCTCCCATACTAACATGGGTAAAGAGGAATTTCTCATATCTGCAATCTGTCTGCATGTTTGTGGCTTCTTTGCAATAGTGGAACCTGCATAGGGCAACAAAGAAGTGGAATGAAGAAAGATAAAAGGTTTGAATTTTAATGGCCAGTGAAGCTGCCTAGTCATCATTTACAATATCATGATACCCAAGACAGTTATCTTATTGAGGGAAACAACAAAGTAAACAAGGAAGTATTTCCAGCTGTTCTAAGGGTAGTAGATGATCCAGTCCTGTCCTGCAGCTCATGTTAAAATAGCTGCAACTTCATACAGACATAGGTAATGATGCATTTTCCTTATTTCCAGCCATTTCTATGGACACATTCCTTCATTGAAAAGAAATGCCAGAAGCCAGTAAGTACCTACTTCCTGCACAGTACTCTTGCTATGAAATCATCCAAGCTGGCATTCGTAAAAATGTTTTATTTAAACTCTCCCAGTTATGCCTCTTCCCAATTTCTTCCTCACAAGTACTTCTCTAAATAAATAACAACTCAGTGGCCATATGACTTTTAGAGGGGAGAAGATGATGGTAGTGTAGTTTTGCACAAAAGAAATGAGAATCACAAACCAGTGTTTTATTTAAATGTCATTCTTCATACAAAAGCACTGAAAATCAAAGCTCTTAGAAAACAACCTGTCCATCCACATTTACTTTCTCTTCCACTTTATTTTAATCCTGTTAATTAAGTCACTCCCAGCAAGCTACATTTCTGTGCTTTTGCTTTAGTGACTGAGACCTTTCATGTCCTATCTTGAAGAACAGAACATTTAAAAATATGATTACTATCCATTCCTTCCCTTCTCCCTTTCCTCCCCCACTTTCTTTCAACTCCAAGAAAAATATTTCTTCCAGACAGCCTCCCCTTCCTGATCAAATTTTTGCCACCCCCAAAACTCGGGCATTATTTTTTGTCTCCTCTGGTCAGGTGCTATTTGGAAATTCATTCTCTTTTACTCTAGACCCAGCTCCTCAATACCTTTTACTATTCAAAAGTACAGACAGGAATAACACTGAAGTAAGGAGTCAGATACACCTTTGCAACAATGAAAGCACTTCATTTATGCAGCAAATTTCTGCCCTAAATTTCATTTGAAGTAAATTTCATATGTCTTTTACAGATACACATTTGATTTCAAGAAGCAGGAGAAATGAATTTTTACCGAAAATGAAAACAGAAAATCTGAACAAGTAAATAAAGTGACCAGCTGGAGCAATAACATTTATCTTAATTTAATTCTTTAGGCTCCTTTTCCTCCTCTTTTCCAGTAACATACATATTTCTCAACTTATTTTTTCTGAATAAGCAAGCTTCAGAAAATTAACAGATGCCACAACCAGGTAAATGTGCATCTCTTCTGCAATTTGTGCAGCACTCAGATTCACTTACAGTTTTGTGGGGTTGAGAATACTTAGTCTCACTATAAAACTTATGATTTGCCTAATGCCTGAGACCAGAGCAGGATTAATGTGAAATGTCTGCTCACTTGCACTGAGTTCAGAGGTGGAGGCTGATGCAGAGCAGCCTGTCTGCAGTCCCTGCCTGTAAGGCAGACAAAAACCCCCAAACCACCCCAGTACACACCACTGTGCACAAGCCTGCCAAAGACTTTCTGCTTGCTTTCAGGGGTTAGAAGCCAGAATTATTTTGATAGGATGGAGAGTTCTGAGGACTGGCATGCAAATGTTCATAACAACTGTCCCACTTTGCTCCAGTTCCTGTTTATTACTTCTTATTCTTTTCAGTATCAGTAAATCCCTTCAAGGCTTCTGTTATTACTGAAGAGGAGCCCACCTGGGAATGTTTAGGTGCTTTAGTAACAGCCTTAGCCCAGATCTAATGTCTACTGAAAAAGGATTCACTGCTTAAAGGAAATACTGATGACAATTCGTTAGGGCATCATAAAAAAATCTGTTTCAACTTAGAAAAAAAGCTGCTAGGTATGTGAACAAATATTGTAGGTTAGCACTTACTGTATACAGACTGCAGGATACACATAGAGATGTCCTGTAGTCCAATCTTCCTTTAAATGTTTGCTAAGCCCTTAAAAAAATAGAAGAAAGAATAAAATAAAAGAAAGAAAAAAGAAAAGGAGTTCATAATGTTTTAAACTATAATATAAATCTACTGATCTGCTATTAATACAATTCCTGTGCTGTCTGAGGTTTGAGACACACATGTGTAATTCTTCAATGGCATTCTGTGTGTTATCTGGAAGGTCTCTCATTGCTGCTGCATCAATGCAAACCAGACTACACCCAGGCGAACAAAGGAAATTTAACTTTCATAAGTTGGTTTTAAAAATGCATTTACTTTGACTGCATTGAAAGAATCTAAAAAAAGATGAAAAGCATCTTTAGCATGCCCAAAACATCTGGTTTCATATTTTGAGACCAAAAGGAAATTGCATGAAGACTAAAATCTTGTTTTGATTTATATTATTATTGGAGGGCTGAGAAGCTGCCAGTCATAAAATAAAATTTTATGATGATAAATAAATAAGGAAAACAATCTGACAAAACATGTTGTGGAACAAAGCTCCATTTCAAGTTTAATTAACTGATAACAATGTTTATGATAGAAGAACTGTGCCACCAATTATGCAGCTAGTAAATGCATGCTACCAAAGCAAAGACTGGCCTATAAAAGCCTGGCTAAAAAGGTTTCTCCTGCAGCAAAATACTTCCAAACACAAAAGAGAAGGTATTCTCCATGTAGTAAATCATGCAGCAATTAAGACCCTCTTTGAAGACGTTTATTAGTCTTTATAGATTGTATGACAATTGCTCTGCTTCAATTGCACATTGTAAATTGCACAATAGTAGTAGTTCCTGCTCTCTAATATACCTACTGATAGTTCCTGGAGAAGCTGACAGTTTAGAAATTGTTACAGGAAAGATATAGCTGTGGGGAGACAAGTAAAAATAAATGTTTTTAGCTCTGCAGCACTTTGCCTTTTTCAAAAACCTTGTATGCAATCATAACAAAGTGTTCCAGCAAGAAGATTATTTTAGAAACATGAAGATCAGCTGCATTCTGCAGGGAGAAGTGATCCTTAATCATACATGTAAGAGTTCAGCCACTTTTCTGGTAACAGAGGCTTGCATTTAAAATTGCTACATACTTCCAGTCCTCGTGGTTTAAAGACACTGGGATCACAGCCATGATATGCAGTACAAATCTTTAACTTTCAGTTTAGGCTATACTATAATTTGCCAGTTACTATATAAAATGCAACATAGAAAATACAAGATTTTGTATTATAGATATTATGAATCACTTGCTAAAATAATGCCGACATTTCTGTGGATAGGTTAAAAAAACTTGGCTCCTGAGACGACTCCTTTTTCAACTTCTGTAATAATAAACCCCATTTAGGAAGCCCTGAATTCGGCTGTCTGCAGGAACAGTACATTAACTATTCTGATCACATGCCTTATCACAGCTTTTCACCCCATTAACTGTAACTGAGCAGTGAACTGTTGGCCAGACTACAACCCCAGTACAAGTCCTGCTTGTCCCTTCCTATCTCTCTTCCCTCCTGCTGCTCAGCTTAAAACCACAGCTCTGTCAGAAAACAAACAAACACCACACCCCCCCATTCAAATTATACATTAAATAACATTGGAAGGAATTCTTTCAAATGTTTTCCAAAAGAAAACATATAGTGGCATTTGTATATATTGAGAGCAAAGGTTTTGAAACTGAATGAAAAGATCTCCTTTGTCAAAGTCAATGCTTAGCAATACAGTAAACATTAGAAGGAAGTCGAAAAAAGTTGTTGCAAAAAGCTTTTATGGTTTTAAGTTTACATACATTTACTTCAAGTTGGGAAAGAAAAGATCAAAAGCATTCTGAAGAGTATTTGCTACTTTAGTAATAAGCCCAAAATACTTGGAATTTATATTTCCCAAACTTTCTTGATCCATATGCAATAATTTTTCCCATATTTGCATTTTGCTACTGCTTCTTTACCTGCCTTCTTTCCTCTCCTATTATGCTTGAAATATGATAGTCTTCTCAGTCCTCCAGTTTAGGGCTGTTTTTTATTTCCTAGGTGTGTGTAAAGCTCTCACTTTTTTTCACCACTTAAAATGAACCTGGGAAGGCTATGCTTCTTGTGGTTTCTTCTAAGTACATGTGCAAGCAACTTAACATTCTCTCTCCAGTCCTGGGGGGAATTACTTCTGGCATGTTTCAATTCATTATCTTGAATCTTAATCAGCTGATGAAAAAAAATTAGTTTCATCAGCTGATGAAGGCCCAGAGTAATGAGTCAAAACATCCTGATCAAGACTTCCAGCTGCACTGAATGGGACTCTACAAGTTATACTTACTGCATTCTTACAATTAATAAATTCACCTATTCTCTGCACCCCTTAGAAATAAAAA
>VZTN01009061.1:6417-57603 GCA_013400515.1 Erpornis zantholeuca | reverse complement strand
GAGGCTTAGACTGGACACTAGGAAGGACTTTGTTACTGAGAGGGTAGTCAAAAATTGTAACAGATTTCCCAGGGATGTGGTCGATGCTCCAGACCCACCGATGTTGAATAGACATTTGGGCAATGCTGTTAACAACATGCTTTAACTTTTGGTCAGCCCTAAATTGGTCAGGCAGTTGGATTGGATGATCTTGTAAGTCCCCTCCAACTGAAATAGTCTATTTCGTTTAGTCCTATTTTTGTGATTCACAGACAGTGATTAAAAATCAGCTCTGCCCCCACACTGCTCATTCTGCTGAGAGTCCCTTGGAGTCCCCTCAGGAACCCGTGATGACCTGTGTGTGTGTTTCCATGCTAATAAGAGTTAACAATATTACAGAATCCATTTTAAAAGCTGCCATTTTCAACACTGATGTCAGAGGTAACCTGCAGGTAGGAAATAGTTTCATTTGTTTTATTTAACAATTTAGTTGTTCACTTAGCCCAAGCCTTTTAGGGTTACAGGCAACCAGAACACGTTTCTTGAACCAGTTGCACCCAGTACATCATCAGAGAGCATTTAGGAGATTGTATTTCCAATGTTGTTATTACAAATTAAGCTACCTAGGATAGATAGCTTCAGAAAAATTTGAAATTTGACCAAATGAAAATCACCTACCTTCATTATTTGGAAGATTAATTTGTACAGGACTGAGAATTCTTTGTTCTTTTTCCCTAAAGGATAATATTGTTTCTACAAGTTGGTGGGAGTGGAAAGCTATAAACAACTGCTGATGGGTTGTGAACTGAATAGAATAGTCATCATAATTAATAACTTAGTAATACTCACTACAATGTCATGACCTGGCAGAAACTTTCATCTATAATTAATTATAGTCCTCATTTTGGATAAGTTTGGTGGGGTTTTTTTAGAAAAAGGAATGACAGTACTTGTGCTTATCTATTTAACTGCTAACATGAGTCTAATTTCTTTCACAGTGAAATTTTGGGTTTGTTTNTTTTTAGGAAGAACACAGAGTTTTAGATACTGTCCATCACAGCATCTTCTAGACAAGTTGTCCAGCTGTGGAGAGATCAGGTACATGGTGCAACAATGAAAACTCAGATGCATATGCCCTGAAAATCACCTTAAAACTAACTAAAGCCTTTCTTGCTTTTACAAAGGTACAGAAATAGAATTTTTTTCATATAAAAATAAGTCAAGAAAATATGCACTTACTTACCCTTATTGTCTGGAAATTGCTGTTCATTTTTTCCAGTTCAATAATGTAGTAGCTGTTACAGCTAAAAGATAGGCTTGGAGGACATTTGTTTTAAAATTTACTCCATGGAGAGTTCCTGGATTTATATGCTTTTATATGGGAAAGGGCAAAACAAAAACAATGTTGAAAACTAGGTTATATAAATAGAGCATGCACCTAGTTATGTACTATAAATCATGCAGATGAGTATTTTTAACAGGGGGAAGGAGACAGAAGAACAATGAAGAAATATAGCTGTTCCTAAAGGCTAAGGTGATATTCTGCTGTTCTGGAGGCACCAGAAATGCACATAGACATTGAGCTTGCTTCTCAAAGAGAACTGATAAATGAGAAAGTGCATCCCAAGGGGTTCCCTTAGGTTCCCGAAGTTCAACAAAACCAAAAGTACCCTTCAGTACAATGCCTTTTCTTCACATCTTTCATCAAATAAAATGAATTATGCACACAGACTGTTTATTTCAGTTTGGATGATTTGGAATTTTTGTTGTAATAAACAGGGTTCTAAGGACTTTTCTGTAAATGCTTTTCCCGTTTATTTCTGTTGTTTTTATCAACACACTTATCTCAACCTCAGCATCTTATCTCCTGCCCAAAAAACCCCACAAACCCAAGCATTATTAAGTTGGAGATGCTAAGATATGTTTAAGTTGCTGCTTCTCTCCATCTTTCCATCTGCAGAACAAATGGAATAAGAAAGTTTACATTCCTGCAGGATCAATAGTAAGACTTTTTTTCCATTCATTATATACTTAGAAAATAGATTCTCTGGCTTTTTAACTTCATTTTATAACTAAATTAGCTGTAGGATTTAGGAATAGTCATGCACAATTAAAAAGAAAAGTGCATATAGGAAAAAACAACTTTAGGATATTTTTTATGGTAACTCCATTCTTTACGCAAATATGGCATTTTTTTTTTCTCAAGCAGATGTAATTCTGTCTTCTTTCCCTCACAGCCCAAAGCATGAGCTCTGTCAGGATCCAGGAAATATGTAGAGCAATGCCTAACACTCAGACACCCAGTCTGGAAGATTTCTTCTGAGAAAAGTCAGGACACACACTCAGAAGGACAAATGCTGCCAAAATACACTTGTAATTTCTTTATTTATAAAAAACTGAGCTGCAGCAGTATCTGTCATTATATTAGCCCAGTAGCTCCAATATTTACCCAGAAATATTTGAGAAGTAACTTGTATGCTTTGGGAAGATTTTCCTCTCTTGGAGAGCTGTTCTAGTCAGCAATTCAGTCTTTCACATCCATTCTCCTCTTGCTATATGAATCTTTCTTCTTTTTCAACAGAGGCAAACACTTTGAAGGGACCCACAGGCTACTACGTTTTGCATTCAATAGATATTGGATTTAAACAAGAAATAATCTTGAGGGCAAGTTGAGACACCAGGACTCCCCACTCCTAATGAAAGGCATCAGGCACTGGTGTCAAAGGATTTCTGACTGAGTGTTAAATCCAGCAGGTAATTTTTCACAAGGGTATCACAGTGATTTTAGCACAATTTTTTTTCCCATTTTTTAGATTAGACATCATCACTCACAATCGGTTTTGATTCTGGACTCTGAGAAGATTGTCTGGGATGTCCTTAACAGAACCCTCTGTGGTGCCTAAATTGCAGAGAGGACACAAAAAATGGATTTCTCCCATGCTCAGTTTTCCACTGGAACTGCTGAGGTACCAGCAGTGAATCTGATTGTCTCCTCAAGGGAACTAGATCTTCCCAGAGCATTGCAGCAAAAGCATATGGTAGGCTCTAGCTTCCATTTCTTGGGACCAGCCACCTAAAAAAATAACCATCACAAAAAATCACTGCAGTCCTTTATCCATCTGTCTTTAGTGTGCTAGTGTGAGACAATTTCACTCCAAGTTGTTCATACTGAAGGAGCCCTATTTAACTGAAGTACTGCCATAGAAAATATCTTGGAGGATATCTGCTGAAGCAGATGATAGTCCTCCACAGACTTACACAATCTTGAAAAAAGCAGGAAGATGCAGAAGGTTCATTTCAGCTAAAGTTTTGGTGGCTCTCTGTTCCCATTATAAATGTGCTCATTAGAGTTCATCATAAGAGGTCTTCACATATGTTTGAAGTTAAACACCTGCACAGCCTTTTGCACAAAAAAGTCATAGCTATTACCAGTTATGTTGGGGCTTATTTTGATCTTCTCTCATCCCAGTTTGTTCTTAAGAAGTTACCAAAGAACTGTAATGTTATTAAATACCATCCAGACGTTAAAAGCTTGGTGAAGAACTTCAATTCCTACAGAAAAATATATGGTTAAGCCACAGAAGAGCAAGTATTTATATTTTTTAAACATTTTTAAAATCATTAAATCACTTAGAGAGTAGACTTAATCTGTGAAAACAGTTTTTGATAGATTTCTTTGGGGTTAACATAAAGGAAACATCATGTTGCCATTGGGTACACATCACCCATTTAGAGGAGAATAAATATTGTCTGAAGTCAATATATTTGTGTCCTTAACCAAGATGAGAAATCCCAATCATTCCAATAATTTTTGTCTGTAAAAAGAGATTGTGTTTTTGAGGGACTTTCTATAAGCTACAAAGAAATTCTCCATGGATGGGAAAGGGTTCAATTCAGTTGTATAAGCACAAGCATCTTTTGCTACTAAAGGCTAAGGTGTAGATAGATAGATAGAGAGACAGATAGACACAAAGAGAGAGAAATCTAGATATTTGTGTGTGTATGTGTGTGTATATATGTAACTTAGGGAATATGTATAAATTATACCTATATATTCTATATATACATACAGCTGGAGGTGAGGTGTGCTATGTCATATCAGACATGTGTTTGGTCCCTGCCTCCCTGCCAAGTGAATATTGTGTCACCTTTCTGTTGAATGAGAGCTCAGTCCTTGGTGTGCACTCGGTGCTGGATCACAGGTGGTGGTCTCACTGCCCACCTTTACTGGTGATCAGTAATCTAAACAAAGAAGCCAGAACTACACTCATGGTTGTCAGCAATTCTAATTCGCCCTCTATTGTTCCTCCTTCACCTCTATAAGATGTGTTAAGATCTTAGCTAGAGGTAATTATTTTTCATATATGGAATTTAAGCTATACATTTTTATTTCTAAGACATAGTTCATGCAAAACCCAGTTTAGGAATGAGTGTTTTAATTTAAACATCCATTAGTAGTCTCAGATTGACAGCAAAAAGAATTCCTTGAGAATTTCTAAAAAAAAAAAGTCATACAGTTCTGGTGACCCCGTTATAAAAATGTAAGAGATTGCTGTTTCACAAAGTAAATAGCAAGCCTCATTTTCCAAGAAATTCTCCTCTGTTCAGATTCAAGGCACTAAAAATGTTCTTCAGTGGTAGAGCAACACCTGCCTGCAGGGGAGCATTGCAGGAAACTGACTTCTACAGTGTACTAGAACTACATCCTGCAGATAACAGAGGGTTATAAACAAAAGCTGTGTCACCCCACTGAATATTGAAATAATGTCATAAAACTGAAGATTCCAAATACTATTAACAAAAAACAAAACAAAACAAAACAACACAAAACAAAACAAACCCCACCAAAACCCAAAAAAGCCACAAGAGTTAAACAGATGATTTATTGCATGTTGCTCTAAGACCCTATTATAAAGGAAATAATGAAACCCAAAGCAAATGGTCCTACAATATGTTAAGAAAAAATATGCCTTTGCAGAAAGAAATCAAAACACAGGCTCTCCACCCATCAGATAACCCAGACCAAATAGAGCACAAACAATGTTATGGATCCTTGTTGCACTCTAACACTCCCTTGCTCGCACCATGCTGTCTTTAGCTGTAAGATACAGTTTTACCACACACAACCAACTCTTCACACCCTTTTTCCCAGGGTGTCAGTAAGGTTTAATTAGCAAAGTAAGCATTTTCAGTAGAACTTCATTTCCCAGAGTGCCTTTTTTTTTTTTTTGCAAAGCATTTATTTTTCTATACCTGTCAAGATCCATATAACAGAGAACTTTCTTCTTGAATCTTTGTCAGGGAATGGATTTTAAGACCCAATTAAATCAGTCAATACAACTATTATTGTAGAATTGTTCTCAGTTCAGGGTTTTCAGGTATTTCAGATAAATGAAGACAAAAGAGTAAGTTTTTACAGGGGCCCTGTCTTGTCTCAGCTTACTCCATGGTCGCATCTGCACAATGTTTTATATTATAACTCATTTCTTCAAAACAAAATCTAAAAGAAGAAAAAAATTTTCTAAGAATTTCTTCAGCCCAGGGAGCGTTAGATGACGTGGCACAGGAAAGATTAGGGCTAGATGGTGAGTTTTCCTTTTGGGGCCTTAAAATTTTTTAAAACATAAAAAAGATTTTAAAATGTGAGATAATATGATTTTTCACATTTCTAATGCATGTTTATTTTTATTTGTTTCAAAATTTCTTATATTGTAGCCAATGCCTTTTTTGGTGGGTTGGTTCTAAGACTCCGGAGGATCAGAATAGGATTCTGAACTCCAGGGCTACTTTTTTCTCAGTTTGGATAAAGAAACATATTATAAATAGCAATAGCTGTGTGTGAGGCCTTTGGGTTTTGTGGGTTTTAAGGGTGGACGTTGATGGCTTTTTTTAAACCAGGTTGAAATTATTCCAGTAAAGACTCCTGCTGTGTCAGCAGATCTGGATAAAAGTAATCAGTTCAAAGTGATGCATGGGTTTCTTTTCTGTAATAAAAAACCCATACCAAACCAAACCAAGCCCCAAAAGAAAACAGAAGTTGAGAACTCAATGTTAATAAGGAAAAGCTAGCTGCTGCTGCCACGAATGAGTGGTTTAGTTGCTTAAAGAATCACCAGCAAGGGATCAGAAAAAGCAGGTTTGATATAAATTTGCAAAAGCATGACCAAGTTTGATGGCAAGGTCCACTCTACTACTTACTATATAAATAAAGCACACAAAGAAAAAAATGTTTGAGGACTAACCTACAAAGACTTTTGCTGAGACCAGGGATAGCAAATGGTAAGGAGGGAAATGAGCAAGGGATAACCTTAGAGACCCTTCTATTTAGTCTCAAGGTTCAGAGTGGATCCCCTCACCAAACTTAGCCTCAGACTGGATAAGCAGTTTAGGTCTAAAGGATTTAGCATCACTTTATCATAATAATACCACAGAAAATACTTTCCATGTATAGAGAAGGATACTCTACTGGGGGGGCAAATCTAGGCTTTTATCTTTAATATAAGATTTAATATAAGAAAGGGTAACTGGACACTTTATAGAGACTAAGATTTGAATAATGTCACATCATTACTCACATTCTTTAGGTTGGGTGAATATTACCAAACAAGATGCAGGATGCATAGGATCACCCTGCACAACCTGAACAAGTGGGTAACTATACACTATCTTACAGCTTCAGGGCAGAAGCTCAGGTCCTGCAGCGAGCTCTCTCCCGGTGCACTTTCAGCCCACTATGCTTTAGATCAAAGGAGGTGTCTGAAGCTATGAGAAAAGGCCATTACTGGGGGCATTGTTCCCAATTTTTGGCAAGACAGTTCAGCAGATATTAGTGTTCCCTGGGCTCTTTCCTTGGGCAGACTGTTGGATTAGATGACCTTGAGACTGTTGCACTTTCCTTTTCTTTGGTTCTGTATCATGCAGCTCACTGTAAGATTGTGCTGTCTGTGCTGTCAGGAAAAGATATTCATGTTGATATTTGTCCTGCATGTAGAGGACAACAGCATCTGGCAAAGAAATCTTTTATAAAGCTGCACTTAACCACTAACCTATTGTGTTAAGGATATTTGAATATTCTTCCATATTGAAAAACCAGCAAGATTTTAACACTGCTGGAAATAAATACCATAAATCTTGAAATGAAAGCATGTGTTTCTTTCACACATTCCCACTTTTATGCTTTAATTTGTCCCAGCCTACCTGAAGTGTTTTTACTCAAATTAGATCTGTTACTAGTATAAAATTATAGCTGTTCTATTTCTGTGATATAAAAACAAAGAAATAGAAATGTATCTGGTTATACTTAGCATTGGATATTTTTTGTATTGTTTCCTAATCTTGCTCTGGAAATCTAATGCAATATAGAACATAAGAGATCACATTATTACATTTATAGCTATAATACAAACAATCAGGAATTAAAAAAAAAAACCCAACAAACAATAATGGATATTAAAAATCTAATTATTTGTGTCATTTAGAGCATAGTATTTGTTTTGTAATACAACCGTGAATATGGCACATTTGTGTAACACGTTTTGTTTATTGAAAAACAAATCCAAGATGAGATAATTTTAACTGCGTATTGTATCATGGGAACAGGAGATCTGTGGCAAAACACCAGGAAAAAAATAACAGAAATGAATGAAAAAAACAGTAGCTGGGAAACATACAGCAAGGGACCTATTTCTTCTTTAGGATTGTTATGCTAATTTTTGGGACTTGCTGGAGCAGCAAAGTAGAGATTTTAGGATGAAGGCATCAATTACTAAATACTAATGCTATAAAGATATCATTAGCTTCTCAAGGTAATTTCAAACACCCATTCATACCTTACTTTTCAAGTGTTGCACTTTTACTGGAACTCTCTAAGAGGTAAAAGTCTTCAAAAGTCAATAAAACTTAACAGCTTCCTTAAGAAAACAGAAGTGGTTTCCTTGGGAAATATTATGTTCTAATCCTCCACTAATTTGAAAAAAGATTATGAACTATCTAGAGGCCCCTAACTAAGAACCAAAATTGAGATATTAGACTACTGATGTATTATTTTTAAGGAAGTGTGTGCTTGGAGGCTTTTTAAGCCTTACTAAGCACTTCTTACCTGAGCTTAGGTTTGCCAAAATAAGGCAGTGCATGAATAAAATTCAAACTATTGATTTTTAGTAACTGATTTTTGACAAAAATATATTTCTCATTTTAAGTGCATGAAGTCAGAATCCCAAATTATTAAGGAAAATGACTGGGTGAGAGAGAGACACTACATCTAATGAAAATATTCTAGCAGAATAGCAAAGACACATTTTGGCCTTAGCATTTCAGTTTATACATTGATCTATAATGAAATAGTCCTGCTTCTTACTTTCCCTCATTTTGCTAAAACTGAATACATAGATGGAAATGCAGTGGTACTTGTGAATGTATGGTCAGGACTATTTTCTTTCCATTTGAGTTCTAAATTAAAAATCTGAAATCAGGTCATTATCACCCATTAGAAACAGGTGTTTGGGGATTTTGTAGTTTTTTTGCTTGTTCTGTTTTGTTTTGTTTTCCCGGTGACTTCTCTTTCTCTTCTCACAGCCACATTTCCTTTCCCAAAGCAGCAGCTCTCCCAACTCTTCTTCCCGTGTCTTGCAGTGTCAACTCCTCTTGGGGTGTCCTGTGCAGGACTCAATGATCCTTTTGGGTCCCTTCCAACTCTGAATATTCTGTGATTCAATGATTCTGTCTGCCTTGCTACCCGATGTTTTGGGGTTTTTTGTTATTAATAATTATCAATATATACACAGCTGAAATACTTTTTAAGCAATGAGATTTTTAAGCAATGAGATACACATGCAACAGTCACATCAACATTGTGAAGATGATAGTCATTGGTGGGTTGAAAGCACTGGGCCTTAGAAAACAGACCTACTTTGTGTAATAAGTGCAAATTACATTATTTGGAGGTGCACAAAAAACCAAAACAGCCTTCTTAGCAACTGCTGGTGAGCTGAGCAAACCTCTGATGGCACAGGTTGATGATTCTCCTTCTGTTCCTTAACTCTGCAGCACAACAGATAGCAAGAACAGGATGCAAGAACTTTGCACTGCTTGATCCTTCCATTGTGGCCTGACAGAGTGAGAGCATGCATAAAATCCACCTTTCACAGACTGATTTGCCTGTGTGCTTTGAGCAGGAGCTGAGTCTTCCTGTCTTACATGGTGAGTTCCTCTTTCACCTGTTGCCTTATAGAAGGTACAGAAGGAGCATGGTTCTATTCCCAAAAATAAAATGAATTAAAATGTTTTATGGCTTTTTTTGTTTGTTCCCTCCCCCCTAGTCAGTTCCTTTTAGGCTCTCCTACAGCTCCTGCTTTGCTTTAAAATCTCACTTCAGGTATGCGGACTCTTGAAGGTCACTTAAGAGCAGTATTATTCCTGTATGAAAATAGTCTGTGAAGTTTTCACAAACTATGTTCTGGCTCACCCTCTAGCATTTTGAATAAGATTTTTTATTCCAAGAGAAAAATGGATATTTTACTACTATCCCTCCACCCTCTTGAGAAGCTTAAGAAATGCTTTTTATAAGACTGCTTTATTATTACTGTGTAGAGTTAAAGTTTAAAAGCAAATGCAATAAACCACCATCACCAAATGGCCTCTATTATATAATAACTTTAGTTTACTCTGACTCTCTCAGGATCTGAGCAGTCTGAACAATGTTATTTTCTGATATATTATCAGAAGAAAAGAAACTGCGGTTTTCATGCAGAATAATGAAAGAAATGGTCCAAGGGTAAATTTGAAATGAAATATTGCAGAAAATAGTGGTATATAGAAGATATTAATGCAGCAGATTTATTTCAGGGTTGGAGTAGCTAATATTCTTCACCTTGGTTCCACTAGGTAACAAGGAAAAAGGCACCGATATTTTCAAAGATCAAGTATCCAGTAAACTCATACAAGCAGACAGGAAAACACAGATTGTAATTTTCAATTGAGTTCTGCTTCTTTTTCAAGAAAACATCACTATGCAAAGATAAATGTTGTGAGACATATCACAGTCTTACCAAGACAACTGATAACTTATGGCTGATGAAGCCTTGGTAGTTAGTAAAGACAGTCTGTGAAAGACAAGCTTTTAATGGATTGAATATAAGAGGAAAAAATTAGCAACAAACAATTTCACCCTGTAAAAAGCTGTCCTAAGAACAAAAGAGAACATTCATTAGCACACAACACAATGTGCTAAAAGATGTGAAAGCAGGAAGAGGACAGGTATAACAGAGATAAGGGTATACTGGGTTTGCCATCACCCACATTCAGAGCAATAAAAGAGGCATGTGGGAGGACCAGATGCATCAAGGTTTGTAATACACATTGATTGTCCAGGCACTAGAGAAGGCAGACAAAAAGGAGTCAAAGCAAACCACGTTTGTAAGCATATTAGATAGGAATATAAGAAATTAAAGAGCCTACAATTTTGCAGAAGCAGAGGAATTTAACAATAGCACATTCCTTTATAGCTACAATATAAGATCAAGAAAGGATTATTAAAAGGAGTACTAAAAAAGTATTTATATTCAAATAAAACACAAAAGAAGAAGAATAACCAGACAAAAGTTTTTTGCCATGATAATGTCAATATCTTTGACATCATTGGAACTATAGGAAATGTGTATTAGCAAGTATATAATAGAAATTACAAAATCCAGGTTTTTAACAAATACTCACACAAAGCAAATAACAGGCTGTAAAATCATTGTTCCTTATTCAAAACGAGATTAGAAAAAAACCTTTTAATATGACAAAATGCTTCAGAGCAGAGAATACAAAGTTTATCAAGATGCCTACAGGCACATCATATGACCAAGGCACATGTGTGTGCACTGCTACACTGCCATTAGCAAAATGTCTACAGGAAAGAATAAAATCCTTCAGATCACGGCATACATAAATATAATGACAAAGGCTGTGAGCTCACTGCAATGTATTGCCTCAATTACTGCATTAGAAATTGGAGAAACTGCTCTGGTACAGTGTGTTAGCCTTTAAGATCTAGAAAGAAAATAAAGTGTAATAAAGTGGATAAAATTTACCTGCTACAGATGATGTAATCATTTTGTTTTACAGGTCTCATACATTCTATGTACTGTGTTCTACCTTAACTTGCCTGATTACCTTGATTAGATCCAAAAAGAGCCTAAACTTTGAACTGTGAGGCAAAAGGTATAAAAGAGAAAGCTGTGAATTTTTAGAGAAAAGCTTTTGAAAACAATTTGTTATGAATGTCTTTTATGACAGTATACTCTTACCTACTTTTTCATATTTTAAAACACATGCAAGTTTAAAAAAAAAAATCAAAAGCCAGAGAAATATTGGAAAAGGAGTGCAATGGTACTTTTGTCATGCCTAATAGAACTTGTCAAATAACACTATAATATTAGGGAAGTGAGAACCTACTTAGCAATATGCTAGTCAGAGCCATGGTGAGTCACATCAATCACTAGAGGTTGTATTTGTGACAAACTACTTCCCAAACAGACCCTGCTTCTACAGGTCTTCAGCTGTGTGCATTTTAATGAGTCCAAGTCTCAAATAAATAACAATTCTGTAACAACAACAGTCTGTTGTGGTCTGAGATTTAAATCAGGAACCCAGGAGTGGATGAGAGGCAAAAACTACATTAGAGGCATATAAAGTCAAGCCCAGCAGGATGACAGCCTGTGAGAGCAATGCCTTCTGTATCTGGAGTGAAGGTGCTGTGTCAACATGCTCCCCTTGATTGGGCATCTTGTAGCAGATCCCAGCCACAAGGTTGATTTGCCTAAATTACCATCCACTCAGCTGGGCTTTTTTCCTGTGACAAGTGTTCCATCTATTCAGTGATCACACCAAGCTGGCACTGACTGTGGTGTGCTTGTATCCCTACCCTGGGCTGCATCCAGAGCCCTATGGGCAGCAGGTGAGGGAGGGGATTCTGCCCCTTTGCTCTGCTCTTGTGAGACCCCACCTGCAGTGCTGCATCCAGCTCTGGGGTCCTCAGTATAGGAATGACATGGATCTATTGGAGCAGGTACAGAGACTGCCAGATGACTGGAACACCTTCCCTGTGATGACAGGCTGAGTGAGTTGAGACAGTTCAGCCTGCAGAAGAGAAGGCTCTGGAGAGACCTTATATCAGCATTTTGGCACTTAAAGAAGAGAACATTTTAGCAGAATTTGTTGTGCTAGGACAAGGGACAGATAATGGTTTTTAAGACAAAAGAGAGCAGATTCAGACTAGATATAAAGAAGAAATTCTTTACAATGAGGGTGGTGAAACACTAGACCAGGTTGCCCAAAGAGGTGGTAGATGCCCCATCCCTGAAACCATTCAAGGTCTGTTTTGATGGGCCTCTGAACCACCTGATCTAGCTGAAGATGTCCCTGCTCATTGCAGTGACAGAGTTAGACTAGATGACTTTTAAGGTCCCTTCCAACCCAAACCACATGCTTCCACAGAAATGATAAATATTTAGCTGTAATTAAAATATTAGGAATAAAGACTTAATGGTGAAATTACTGCTTGTTATGTTGATCCAACAAATAAATAAAATGTTAAGCTCATAAATTTGTACAGAACCCATATTCCAGAGAGAGGACACAGCTCAGATTCTGCCTCTTTACACATGGTCCCCTCACATCTTGTTGGTACAAGAAAGTGAATCTCACTGCTGAGAGTGAAGATCCCAACACAGCCTAATGCTTCTAGCACATATGAGTATTAATTTTGGCACCTACAATTTTAGATTATAGATAGGCAGGCACACTGCCAGGTCAGATAACTGGTGCTTTAAATGGAGCAATGGATATTGGTCTGACATGGTTCCTGACCGATGTCCACCTACCAAACTAACTCCCTGAGGCTACCACATGCATTAAACAGCAAAGCAGACATGTACTGTCAGCAAACACATTTAAGGCATGAGTTTTAGAAGTTTGGAGTCATGGCTTTTCAATATTCATGAATCCTACAGCAAATACTTACTGGGCAGCTCCTTGAGCAAGCTGCTTTTCAAGCTTTGTACAGATTTCAGCAGTAGGAAAGCAATAAATCCTAAAGAAGATGGTGTTTCCTGCCTTTCCCAGACAGTAAAAATGATGCTTAGCAGGCTTTTCCCAGCTAACCACATCCTGGGCTGCTTTCTAGGGCCCAATGCTCGTAATTTCCCATCCTTTCTTCCCTCCTCTCGCTTTATTGAATCGTAATGAATTTTGTTGGAGAAAACAATATCCTGCACTTGTTATGTGCAGGTTTGAATTTGAACAATAGGGTACAACGTGGATAATTTTATAATTCCTATATTACTACAGACCTGGAGAGAACCAAGTCTTCAGACTTCCAGTAACTCTTTCTCTGTTGAAAGCCAGAGGGAATTGGTATAATTTGGGAAGAAATACTGTGGTTTCTTGAAACACCAAATGTTTTTTTAATCAGTTACCAGGGAGAATATGACTCTTTCCAAGAAAGGTACATTGTGTTTTACACAATTTGTAATAACATAGCTACCTTTCTGTCTGAGGTCCTTGATGCTTTAGTGGGACTTTAAGTACATTTAAGCTTTACTGGCAAACATAGGGATTATTTTGCTCCAGGTCATTCAATAAAGATTACACTCCTACATATTGTTCTGTGTCAGAGTTGTATGTGACTGCTTGTTTCACAACAGATGGCTTCATTTCAGTACTTTTATAGAGAAGATGTATATGGAAAGTTGAAAAAAACATTTGTTTTTAATTCTACTTCTTTCAGCTGCTTGTATGCTCTAGTTGTATCTATCAAGCTTGATGTCATGCAAGAGAATTTTTTAAATAGAACTTTGCAAATTTGTTTCTGCGCATTCTGGATCAAGATTTATTTGGAATGGTTGTGCAGAGAGTGTAAATCAAGTATGTTTCATGTTGTAACATACCAGGCATTGTTTCATGGGGTATTGCAGTCTGTGAAATACAACTAGGAGTAAAATAATTTAAAATATTGTCTTTTGATTTTCAGGGTGAAAGAGCACTTCCAGTTCTGAGAAGGGAGCCTTAACCTCTGCTTTCAAGCTTTGAGTGAGCATTTCTTATGCTGGTTTACCTTTTCAGAGCTTTTTTCCTCCCTGTATTGCAAGAATATGAGTAAGATACATTGTAGGGTTTATTTGTTTGTTTGTTTGTTTTGGGGGTTTTTTATGCAATACAAAAATAAATGTATGGTTGTTCAATTTACAGATATAGTGGTATTTTCACTGGTCTTTTAAATATAGATCATTAAAGTTTCTTATTGGCTTTCCCAGTAAATGTTCATTTAAAATGCTACTTTATGGGTTTGGCTTCAGTGATTTTCCTCTGCTTTGCCCTTGTGCTCTGTGAGAGAGAAGAGCTGGTCTGGCTTCCTCCGGGCTTTTGTCACCCGAGATTCATTGATGAGACACCTCAGGACTAATATGGAACCGATGTAAAGTCTCAAAGCTAAAGACCAGAGCGAATCATGATCTAGTATAAAAAATGCATCCCCCGAAAAAAATAGGAAAATAGGCTTGAGCAAGGTCTTTTAAACTTTGCTTCTCTGGGTGAACCCCAAATCCACTTACAGCCGCACATCAGGGCAACTCATCAGAAATACGTTTTTCTGACTGAAATTGAGGAAGTGGCTTGTATTACTAGAGGCGCAAGTACAGAACGCTGGATAGACGATACCGCTGTTTGGGGCAGGGAAAAAAAATATCGGCATTTGCGTTTCTTTCAACACAATATTTGCCTTTCTCCATAAGGTCTGAGAGGGACAAAGAGAATGCCGTCCTGGATCCCCGACCCGTCTCACAGAGCCTACAGCCCCGAGGAAGGCCCCGAAGGGAATCGTGTGTCGGAAGGGTCGCTGTGGGGTCTGAGGGGGTTCCACGATCCCCTCTGTAGCTGCTCCCGCTCCGCTCCCGGTGCGGAGCCGCTCTGGGAGCGCTCCCTCAGCGACGGTCCCTCACGGACCGCGGGGAGGCGGGGTCAGCAGCAACAACCAATGAGAAGCTGCGGCCCAGCTCTGACTGACAGGCCACGCCATCCAATAGAAGCCCTCACTTGCTCGAGGGGGTGGCACATGGGGGGGCTCTGCAATCCCCGCCCATTAGAAAGGGTCGGGGCGGGGCATCACTCCTGGGCGGGGCTAAGGGCCAATGGGGGCGTGGTCTAGGGGCCGTTTATAAACCTGCGCGGAACATCTCCGCCGCTCAATCGGCGCAGTGTCGCCGTCAGGGTTGTGTGTGCTGGGGGGTTTTGAGCCGCGCCCTCCGCTGCCTTACGGTCCCCCTTTTATTGTGTGCGAGGCCCCCGTCCCGCCTGGGTCTGCGGCTCCCGGGGCGCCTCTCTTCCCCCGTTCCTCCTTGTGCGCCTCCGCAGAGTGATTTCTCAGCGCCCCTTGCCCGCTGAGGGGGGTTGTCCCCCCGGCCCGCGCCCCTTTTCTCCCCGCTCTTGGCCGGGGGCTTGCGGCGCTTCCTTCTGGATGCGTCCCCGCAGCCCCGATCGGGAGGCGGCCAGGAGGAAGCGCTGCCTCCAAGGATTTACCGCCGCCTGGGACTCGGACCCGCTCCTTTCCCGCGGGCGCACCCGGCGCCCCGGCTCTGCTGCCGCTCCGGGCCGCCGCCGCTGCCATGGACGAGAAGTACCTGCCCGAGCTGATGGCGGAGAAGGACTCGCTGGACCCGTCCTTCACCCACGCCTTGCGGCTGGTCAACCAAGGTGAGGGACGGCGGGGCGGAGCGGGGTCGCCTCATCCCGCGGTGGGGTCGGGCCGGAGCGAGCGGCAGCCCCCGAGAGTGCTCAGCCGGAGGTTCACCCCTCCCGTTGCACCGCTTGGAGGGGTTTGTTGTGTTCAGGCTGTCGGTGTTTGCCGGCTCCCGGGGCCTTCACCTTTCCCTGCCGGGCAGCATCGCCCCGGGCAGCCGCGCAGGCTGGATGCTTTCCCGCACTGCCCTTCTTCTATCGGTGTTTTCTCTGCCATCGCTCTCCGCTAGAGTTACAGATTATTCCGAGTTGAATAGGTGTGTAGGACCGCTGGGTCTACTGTCCTCTGCTCGGGCTGCGCGTCAATTAAAACTCCAGTAGGTATTCCTGTTTTACCCCCTTTCTGAACAATGAACAGCCGATTGTTTACATGTGCGTGAGCCGTCTTAAGAATGAGCCTGCTACCTATGTCCTTTCCGACAAACTTTGGGCTCTGCAGCTAAAATGTTAAGGAACCAACTATGCATTTAAGTAAACCTTAAGAAAAACACAAAGCGTATTTTGTTTTGCAATTATATAACTCCAAATAATAAATTACTCCCACCTCTTCTGCATCTGTCATGGCAGATGTGCTTTAAAGTGCTACCTTTGGTTTCAGTGATGCAGTACTGGCTAGAAAACTCATTTAGTGTGAATTAAAATATGATTTACTATGTATTTGGAAATACTGTATAATTGGTAGGTGACTTTCAAGTACAGCTCTGGAGAGACAAATGCTTGATCCAGTGCTTACGATGGACAAGAGAAATAAGTTATGAACCGATCCTTTAATATAACATAGTGACAGCCAAAATGATTTTGGCATCAATTGCAGCGATTACAAAGCTGTGCTTTGTGTACTTTGCATCCTATAACAGGAACAGGTTTAAATTGATGTGCCTTCTAATGTGTTGTAGGTTTTGATGTGTAATAGATGCAGATGCCTGTCGCAGAATCAGGAGAATTACTGTTGTCTGAAATACTCTGGAGTTAGGGGTAGCTGTCACAGTTTCAGCTGTGGAATGCATATACTAAGTGAGTTGTAGCTGCATGTCCATGGGTGGTTGAGATTTGCATATTTTTCCTGACTTTCAATCCATAAAAATGCCACTGTTGATAGTGGGAAAAGGAGAATTTTCTTAATAAACAGTTATTGCTGTTGTGTTTGCTGTAAATAAAAAAAACTTGTAAAAATTCAACTTGATGGCTGTGAATAATGAAGTTCCTCTCCAGGTAGTGAAGAATCTTTTTGCATGTGTAAATTATTCCAGGGAGTTACAGAAGTATGTGATATACTGTTTTGTAAACAGTGTTAAAAAAAAGTATATCTGACTTTGTGACTTTTATCAGAATAGTGCTTTTTTGAGTTTAATACTTTTCGAGCCTCTCGTTGAAATGAGAAATTGGAGGACTGATACTTTTGTCTTTCATCATGGCTATCTGCATGTGTACATTCAGTTCCAAAAGAAAAATTATATTAGTGAAAAAATGCAGATGTTTGTGAATCCAACCTCTGTACTCTAGTAGGTCTCTTGATTTTTTTAGGTCTCTTGTTTACCTTGAAAGTGAAGTCTTGGATTATATCTGAAGTGTTTCCCATGTTAGAGATGGGGTAAAGAAAGATTGAGGGTGACTTACCAACTGGTTAACTCTTGTTTAAAATGGAAATTTGTATAATACCTATGTAAAATAGATACTTTAGTTATAATCACCAAAGAGCCAAATAAAATGAAGTAACTGTGTAATACAGGTGGGAAATACAACTTCAGGAGGGGATGCTTTACAAACCCATTGTGCTATCACACTAACTTTATCAGGGACTGCTTTTTTTTCTCAATTGTAATAATTCTATGCACTTAAATAAATGAAAATTACTAGTGGAGATATATATGAAATGGTTCTGGCTTGGGTTTTGTGTTCCCAGGTCCACTAAGTATTTTCTGTGTTAGTTCATGTGGAAGCAAATGAAATGGCTTGTCTAATTTTTTTAACTGTATTTGTTTATCTTTTAAGATTAGAATTAAACAGGTTTCCAAGTTTGGTTTCTTTTGGGTGTCTGTGAGAATGTCTTAGCAAAGGTTTTAAGTGCTTTAAATAACCAGCTTAATTATGTAATAGCATTTTGGTGTCTTAGTAGTATTAAATTTGCTATCTATATTTACTTAAATTGAAATATTGTACATTAGCCATCTTTCTTCAGAAACTCAAGACTAATTTTTAAGAGTTGTCTGGATGAAGTAGAATCCTTCTGAGATGCTGAAGTAATTCAGGTATGTTTGCTGCTTAGACAGAAGAGCCAAATTGCTAACAAATTTCCAGTCATACTGAAATTTGGTTTCTAGGGAAAATCCTGGATCTAGACTTCTGAAATCCGGTAATTATAGTTTTCAAATGGAAGTGGACGAATTTGCATATTATGCTTTTAATTACACATTATAATTTGTGTACACACCAGTTATATAACTTTAAATTTAAAAAGTGGAGCTTGACCTTCTTCAAGTTCCTGGGTAACATTTCAGTTAGAAAAGAACAATGTGGAAATAACTAAGGTGCTGTAAGAATACTTTCATGGGCAGTATTATTGACCTGTCTTTCTGAATTAAGATATTATGGAAATTTCTCTGCCTTGAAATCTGGTTTTGAAAGCACTAAAATCAAATACCAGTATCCTTCAATGTTCCTGCATAGTACATGTAAGTGCTGCTTTTTCTTGTTGAGAACTCTGCTCAAGGATTTGATGCCTTTTCTCCTTAGGACTCAAATACAATACCCATTGCTTTAAAGAGTCACTGAAACATTTAGCCACTGCTTAAGTTTTAGAACAGTGGAAATCTTTTCCAGGAGACTAGACTTTATCCCTTGCTCTAATTAAGAAGATTTATTTGTATACCTGAACATTAAGCCATCCTAAAAAGGGGATTTTTTTACCTGTAAACCATTAAACATGTTATAGATTGGAAGGAGACTTACTTGCATGTGTAGTAAGATGACTGTGCTAATAGGATTAATTTGTAGCTGGTACCAGACAGTGGAAGCTGGAACATTTTGTCCAGTTACTAGCTTATAGTAAGTTCTGTAAATGAAGAACCTTGGGAAATATGAGCTTCTGTGAAAAAGCAAGAGCTTAATACATTTGTATTTTATTTTTCCTGTTTTCAATTCTTACGTGCTCATCTTTATACAAAATCTGAAAAATATTTCTGTCTGTGGAAGTGATGCTTGTCATGAAATCAAGCCTTATCTGGAAGGCTGATTTTGCAGTTGTGGTTGTATGTAAATGTTGGTAAATGTGCAAGCGTAGTGTTGATTGTCATAACTTAGTTCATGAGTGATGCTCTAAAAATACTGAAAGATCTGTGAGAAAAAAGTTACTTTACCTTCTTTCACATGTATTTATAGCAGTGATTCAAGATGAGTAGCTTGTGAATGTTGAATGAAGTATGTAAAACTGCAGATGGAAGAAGCTAACTGTAAATAAAGCATGTTGATACCAGACACATTTCCTAACAGGGGAGACATAAAAATGGGTACTTGGCAGTTGTTTTGGTTTGTGTAAAATTAAATGTGTAGGTAATGAAAGTTAGGGCTGCTGAAATCCTTGTGTCAGAAGGTGATGAGTCCTGCTGCCATTGCTGAAAGACAACTCTGTTGTCTGGAATTCTTCCTTACAAGCTCATTTTAGTGGCTTTGAGATTTGAGGTAATGTCTGAACTTGGCAAGGCTTCCTTTAAAATGTCAATGAGATGATGTACAGGAACACCAAGCCTTCCTATCAGTAGATGGCTGTCTATGCTAACTGTGTGTTGAATGGTCTCCCTGAGCCACATGTCTAGTAGTGATCAGCAGGGGCTTGCTGATTATTGTGTCAAATTTTCTTAGGAGTTCAATAATCCGAGTGGTACCTCCCTAAATATCAGGGAGAATGGAGTGTGAGGAAGTGTACTCAGTTTCTGCTTTGTGGGGGGATATTAGTGGTCTAATTTTTTTTTTTTTTCAGCAGGTAAGGGATTGCTTTGTAAAAATGGTTGAAGTAGGAGCTCAGTAATAAATTAAGGTTCCATATATATTACTGATTTTTGTTGTGCTTTAAGCTCAGCTTGGTTTGTAGGTACTGTGCAGCCACTTGTTCCCTGTTCCCTGGTGGAATGTGGGGAGAATCGAAAAAAGGTACTACTTGTGGGTTTAATGACTGAAATAAAGGAAAATATAACAATTCTACTGAAAAGGAAAAAGAGTAATAAAACCCAAGAGAAACAAATGATGAATAAAACAGTTATTCCCCATCTGCTGACTGATGCCCAGGATGTCCCTGAGCTGCAATCAGTGGCTCTGGGTCAACTCCCCCCAGTTTATATACTGGGCATGCATACTGGGGTGTGGAATATTCCTTTGTCCAGTTCAGGTCACCTCTCCTGGCTGTGCTCCCTCTGGGCTTCTTGTGCACCTGCTCCCCAGCAGAGCGTGAGGCACTGCAAAGTCCTTGATTTAGAGTAAGCACTACTTAGCAACAACCAAAACATCACTCTGTTATCAACTCTCATACTGAATCTGAAGCACAGCACTGTACCAGGCACTAGGAAGAAAATTAACTCTATCCCAGCCAAAACCAGAACAACTTCCAGTAAATCCATCTAGGTATGCAAGGAGTTTTGTGCTTATCTTCAATATATCAAAAAAAAAAAGTTGATTTTGCATAGTGACATACATATGTTTAAGTAAGCAGTTTGCTACTGAAGCATCCACTTTCCTGTGTGGGCAGGTTTCATGGCCTGGCACAGATGTGTGGTGCTGCTCATTCCCAGCCCCTGGTGGTGTTAAATGTACTCCACCGGTGCAACCTCAAACTCTCCTTTTATCCATTGTAGTATCAATCACAGGAACAATGCTTGTTTCAAGTGTCCTACTCTTTGAGGATTTCAAAGCACTTCATGAAGGTCATAGGTGTTTTGAAAATGAGATATAACTGTAGAAAGCTGATAGCGTTTTTAAATTATTCGGAGCATCGTATAAAATAATAGTAAATCTTGTGCTCAGATTCTTTTCAGACAGCAGGTCACTTTTAGTTGTTGTTCCTAGAGGTTAACCAGAAATAAACTCTTCTGCTTTTAGTCTGAGAAGACAACACTCTAAGAAAAACATGTTGGTGGAATTGGCTATTTTCCAGGTCAAGTGTGATGAGAAATTTAAGTGACAGTGATGGGAATGGATAGGATGTAATTGTTGCACCATCAAACCAGGGAAGGCTGACTTAGGTTCTATTTCTGTTTTCTTAAAGCAGTGTGAAAAGTCTTGGAGGGGGGAAGGGATATATCAGTCTGTCCCTTATCTCAGCTATCCGTATTTGGTAAAACTTCAGAAGTTCACATTTTTGTCATGATTGCTCTTTGCTTTTACTTCAGTGAAACTGTATTGGGACAGTCATAAGGCTTCCTAAAAATTAGATTTCAATCTTGCTCTCTTAAAAGGCTGGGGAACTGATTTATCAGATATTCTAGTCATGTTAACAGGGCTTCTGTGAAATGCAGCTGAAGATAATCATACTTTCTTCAGCCCTAGGCTTGTCTGCTCTGAAGCCTGACTGAGCCTAGAGCCACTCACCATGATCACAGTTGGTCTAAAGCTGACTCCTAATTCACTTGCACACTCACTTTGGCAGTCAATGAGAGAGATCGAATTTAAAGGTTTCAAATGCAGGCTGACATGGTTTGTCACTTTCAATCCGTTTTGACACCAGCCGCACAAATTAAAACTGTAACCTTCTGAGTACTTATTTACTGGAGGAATCAGAAAGAAGGTCACAGCGCTGTTCTTCTGGCCTGTGGCTTGTTTGACTTTACTTGCATGTTCTTAAAATTTATGTAAGGGACCTTTCCACCCCCTGACTTTATTCCCCTCTCTGAATTCAAGTACACTTAAGAAACAAAAGAATTTGGGATGCGCTTTTGTTTGAAAGAATCAGGTATCAAAGTTCAGAGTTGAGAAGCCTCTCTAAAGTATTCAGTGTGGAACTGCATGACTTTCTAATTAGTATTTAGCAGGGTTCAGTAAAAAGCATGTTTAAGTAGATTAACTGGTAACTGACACACCTAATATTTTATGGTGAATTAACTGACTGTTCTTAGCTGAGCTCTGCAGGAATCTTGCAAGCTTAATGTTTACATTATTAATACTGGTTTTCAAATAGAGATGATGAAGGACAGGGCTTTTATACTGGGCATGTAGACTATCTTGACAAAGTGTGATTGTCTACCCCTGAATCCTGGGAAGGCAAGTCTCACCCATGCCAGAGGAGCTGTTTGGTAGGGGTGGTGGTAGTTCTGGGAATTATTTTAGAGCCATAGATTTCTAACCCAGTGTGATTTTTTTTTTTTCCAGGTATAACATTAGCTAGAAAATTAATATCTTTATGGCCTTAAGCTAAGGCCATAAGGGCATATGGACTCGAGAATTTAATTTTCTTGTGACATTCTAGATACAGAAATCCATATGTCTAAATCTGTAAACAATACAATGCTTTGGAAGCTTGAGAATGTCTGTAGGCCTCTTGCTCGTCTGGCTGGTGTGTGAAAGTGATCTTTGACTTGTGGTTTGAGAGCCTGACTGTCTTCAGGGATGAATAAAGGTGCTAAGAGGATCTCTAAACTGGTGGTGAAATGTGTGGCCAAGAAGTATAAATGAAAAAATGCACAGTCCTGTAGCAATGGATGATTAACTCTTAAACCAAGTATAAGGACTGATAGCTTTTGTGTGTCTTGACATCTTAGATTCAAAATGAGGTGCATTTATGGACTTTTGATCCCTGCTAAATTGTTAAGCTCTTTGAACTGTCAATGACTTGGGCTGTACAGTAGCTGTAGGTTGGCTGTTTATGACAAGGAGCAAATTAAAGAGCAGTAACTGTAGAGGTAGCACAAAGAAATTGTTAGATTGACGTATTTCTGTGCGACAGCTGAGCAGTGGATGTTTTCTTCTTTGTGTGTTTATCTTACCTTAAAATTTTCCTTTGCTTGAAGTCACCTTTGTCATATTCATCACTTATTGCTCTACTTTGTTGTGTTGTTGTTTTTCAGCATTTTACCTTATTGTCAAGGTAAACTTATTAAGTAACTAGGCAGTTAAATGGATTTCTGTTCTCCATCTCCAGTTGCTATTTGCTGGATGCCTTTCATTTCTTATTTTGATGTTTTTATCAGACTTTTGGCTTCAGGTAGCAGCTCAACTTCAAAAAAGTTGCAAGGCAGCAAAAAAATGTCAGTTTAATTCTTGTAGGTGGTAAATCTTTCACTTTTTTGGCTTGTACAGGTGTTCTTTTATAGTTCTTTATTTTCTATGAAGAATTTGTTGATAAAGTAATTGGAAACCTAAAAGATTAGAAATCATTTCAAAACCCATTGTACTTGATCGAACAGAAAATTTGTTATAACAACTGCTGCTGTGCTGATCTTGGTATAATATAGTGAAGTTGCAAATCCTTTAAGGATTTACTGATTTTCTTTGACTTTAATAATGCATTGGGATTGTTCAAAAGGAATAGTCTGAAGAAGATGCCTTTATGTGGACAAGACAAAGAATATAGGAAAATATCTTCAGTACTGGGTGCAGTTTCAGGCACCATAATATAAGAAAAATGTAAAACTATTAGAGGGTGTCCTAAGAGGACTATGAAAGATGAAGGGTGTGGAGGAGAAGCCTTATGATGTGTGGGTGAGGTCACTTGGTCTGTTCAGCCTGGAGAAGAACAGACTGAGGGGAGAACTCATTGCAGTCTGCAACATCGTGGTGAGGGGAGGAGGAGGGGCAGGCACTGATCTCTTGTCTCTGGTGACCAGTGACAGAACCCAAGGGAATGACCTGAAGCTGTGTCAGAGGAGGTTTAGATTGGATATTGGGAAATCCAATCCCAGAGGGTGGCTGGGCACTAGAATGGGCTCCCCAGGGAAATAGTCACAGCCCCAAGCCTGACACAGCCTAAGAAGCATTTGGGCAATTCTTTCAGCCACATGGTGGGGTTCTTGAGCTGGTCTTGTCCAGGGCCAAGGCTTGGACTTCAGTCCTTGTGGGTCTGTTCCAACTCAGGATATCCTGATTCTGTAAATTGAAATTGCTTCTCCTCTCACTGCTGCTGCATTTGTTGAATGCTTGGAGTGTAAATGTGTCTGTAGCCTTTTACTGCCTCAGATCATTCAGTAACAGTACTCTGGGAAGCAGATGTGTTTGAAAGCAAAAGGTTTTGGATGTTTTCAGCCAATTGTTCCTACTGCTTCGGGGATAAAAATGATGATTTTCAAGTGTAGAAATGGAAGGACAGCTTTTAATGTGGTCATTCTTCCTTTCATGTGTGCTTTTCTGGTTGCTGGTAGTAGACAAAGGTTTTTGTTATTGGTTCATTTTGATCCATGTCCTAATTAACTAGAGATGGTCAAGTACCAATCCTGAAGTGTCTCTGGTCAGCAGCCCAGTTTCTGCTCCCTGCAATCACATCCACAGTATCTGTGAGGGTTAAGGAGATTTTTGTTGCCTTTCTCCTGCTACTTGGCTGAAATGCTGTGGTGCCCTGTTTGCAGACTTCAGTGAAACAGCTCCATGGGGTAAAAAAAATCACCTATTTCTTCTCTACCCACCTCCAGACTAATACTAAATTATAAATTTCACTTTTGTGAAAGTGAAAGGCACTATGGTTCATTATGTCTGTTTGGTTGTTTGACTTTTTATTGTCCTTAACTGTACCCCCCTCTTCCTTCCTGAGCTTGAAGGAAAGCAGATTTTTCATGGCTAGAGAAACGCAGTTTGGATATGATGTTCTTGATCCATTTGTAGAGTCATGGAAGTTCAGAAACATTTTTGCGCTTCACTAGGTATCCAACTGCTTCATGACCACTTCCAGCCTATTATTTTAGCATCAAGAAGTCCTAATTTTGAGGAAACTTGGTCACAGATCAGTTTTCTGCCTTCCTTGAAAGGATTCCCCAAAATCTTTGTGGTAGTTGGAGGTGTTTCTCAAAGCAAAACAGTTTGTTCTTAGTGATTGATTCAGTTTCTCCATTTAAGGCCTGGTGTGTCTGGAGAAGCTAAGCTGCTTCACAGCAGATAGGCTGCAGTGATACCTTTAGCCCTAGTTAACTCTTGCTCCTTATCTAGACTTATCCCAGTAATATCCTAGGCTGGATAGTCTGCAAGGTGAAATTCAGCACCTTAGTACTAGATCTTAAGGACTGGAAAGGACTACTGTGGTCCAATTTGTCTTGTGTTACTCAAATGGGTCTTAAAGATTCTTTTCACTTACTGTATACCCTTGACCTTTTTATTTTATACCATGCATCCATGGTCTCGAAAAATGATTAGGTTTTTATTGGCCTACTGTATAAAAGCATACAAGAAAAGATTTATCATGTTTTTAAGGCTTACTCTATCTGTTCTTTAGACCCTTTTGTTTCTGCAGGCACCTGTGTCTTCACAGAAGCCTGTTAATATCATGTGAAACAAATGCTGGGAATGATGAAGTGTAGTCATATAAAGTTCTTGTGAGGGACATGGTGTTTTGGCTGGGGTTAATTTTTGTGTCCCTAGTTTCCAGTGTGGGTTTGTGTTTTGGATTTGTGATGAAAATAGTGTTGCTAACAGGGATGTTTTCATTACCTCTTAGCAGATCTTATATAGAGATGTTTTCTGCTCCTTATTCCCCTGGTGAGGAGGCTGTGGGGGAGCAAGGAGTGGGAGAAGACACAGCTGACCCCAACTGACCCAAGAGGTGTTCCCGACCATATGGCATCATGCCCAGCATATAAAGCTGGGGGGAAGAAGGAAGAGAGAGGAAGTTTGGAGCAATGGTGTTTGTTTTGCCAAGTAACCATTATGTGTGACGGAGCCCTTCTTCCCTGGGGAATGGCTAACACATGCCTGGCTATGGCAAGTGGTGAATGAATTCCTTGTCTTGAATTTTTGCTTTACCTACTATTAAACGTTCTCTATCTCAACCCACAAAGTTTCTTTATTTTACCTTTGCAATTCTCTCCCCCATCCTCCTGGGAGGAGGGGAGCATGTCTGTGGGGCTCAGCTGCCAGCTGGGGTTTAAACTATGACAAAGAATTAATGACCTCTGAAGACTTTTTCCAGCAATAGATCTCTGATTTGAGGATCTCGGGCGATTAGGAACTATTAATATGGGCACTTTGGAAAGAGCAGAAGTCTTCCACAGTGGGTTTTCCTACAAGGTTCTAATACAGCATTTTACATGTGGTCATGCAGAAATCCTGACGATGTAGTCTATCCAGGAACGATTTGAATGCATCTTTGTCAGGCAACTCTATTATGATTAGGGCACTAGATATTAGAGAAGGCATTAGGCATGTTTTTGGAGGAGCTGTCTCGGGAGGGCTTTAGAGCGTTCCGGGAATTAATTTCGGGAGTGGTGCCGCCCGCGCAGCCCCGCCCGCAGCGCCCTGCAGTGCCAGGAGGGGGCGACAGCAGCTCGGCCCTGCGGGGCTCCCTGGATCGGGCGTGATCCCCCTGGGGAGCCGGGATTGGGATCGGGGGTGATCCCCCTGGGAGAGCCGGGATTGGGATCGGGGGTGATCCCCCTGGGAGAGCCGGGATTGGGATCGGGGATGATCACCCAGGGGAGCCGGGATTGGGATCGGGGGTGATCCCCCTGGGAGAGCCGGGATTGGGATCGGGGGTGATCCCCCTGGGAGAGCCGGGATTGGGATCGGGGGTGATCCCCCTGCGGAGCCGGGATTGGGATCGGGGATGATCCCCCTGGGAGAAACGGGATTGGGATCGGGAGTGAACCCCCAGGAGAGGCGGGGTTGGGATCGGGCGTGATCCCCCTGGGAGAGCCGGAATTGGGATCGGANATGCATCTTTGTCAGGCAACTCTATTATGATTAGGGCACTAGATATTAGAGAAGGCATTAGGCATGTTTTTGGAGGAGCTGTCTCGGGAGGGCTTTAGAGCGTTCCGGGAATTAATTTCGGGAGTGGTGCCGCCCGCGCAGCCCCGCCCGCAGCGCCCTGCAGTGCCAGGAGGGGGCGACAGCAGCTCGGCCCTGCGGGGCTCCCTGGATCGGGCGTGATCCCCCTGGGGAGCCGGGATTGGGATCGGGGGTGATCCCCCTGGGAGAGCCGGGGTTGGGATCGGGCGTGATCCCCCTGGGAGAGCCGGGATTGGGATCGGGCGTGATCCCCCAGGGGAGGCGGGATTAGAATCGGGCGTGAGCCCATCGGGAGACCCCGGATCAGGGCTCCCAGGATCGGGCGTGAACCTATCCGGGGAGGCGGGGTTGGGGCTCCCAACCCCGGGCTCCCAACCATCGGGGGGATCGGATGTGAGCCCCCCGGGAGAGCGGGGGTCCGGAGTGGGTGTTATCCCCTCGGGAGCGCTGCGATTCGGGCTCCCGGGATCGGGTGTGAGCCCCCCGCCGGAGCCGGGATCCGTTGTGAGCTCGCTGGGAGCGAGTGTCAGCCCCTCGGGAGAGCGGCATGGGGGGGATGGGAGCTCTCCCCTCGGGAGAGCCGGGGCTGGGGTTCTGGGGAGCGGGTGTCATCCCCCCGGGAGATGCGCGGGGAGCATGTGTCAGCCCCCCGGGAGAGCCGCGATCGGGGCCGCGTGTTGGGTGCCATCGGTGCTCGCCAGTCACAGCAGCTCCCGCAGCCAGATGTGTTCTGTCTGTTCTGCATCTCCAGGCGCAGGTGTGTCCCTGTCCTGCTGTAACCCCCGCCCGCAGCTCAGCCCCCGCAGCTGCTCGCTCCCTCGCCCGCGAGGGGATGGGGGAGGGAATCGGAAGGGAGAAAACTACAAAACTCCGGGTTAAGATAGGACACTTTGACAAGCAAGGTAAAAGCTGTGCGCACAAGCAAAGGAAAACAAGGGATCCATTCACCACTTCCCATGAGCAGGCAGATGTTCAGCTGTCTCCAGGAAGGCAGGATTCCATCATGCCTGGCTGTGGCTTAGGGAGAAAACATCCTCCCCCTTCCTGCTTCCCCCCATTCCGAATGTCCACCTCTTCTGTCTGCCCCACACTTTGTATATTGAGGATGACACCATATCATACACGGGGAGGGTTTTGAAGTAAAAGAGGAGAAAATAAGATTAGATACTAGGAAAAAATCATTCTTCCTGAGTTTACTGAGGCACTGGCACAGATTGCCTAGAGAAGCTGTGGAAGCTTCATCCTTGGAGTGTTCAAAATCAGGTTGGACGGGGCTTGGAGCAACCTGGTCTAGGGGAAGATGTCCCTGCCCATGGCAGGGGGTATGTAACTGGATGATCTTTAAGGTCACTTCCACCCCAAAGCCTTCCATGATCTGAAGTAGCTTTGGCCTATGGTGTTTTCTTCATGTATGCTTGAACTAGTCAGACTGCTGTCAGTCCAATTTGGTAAGTGTTGAATGAAATTTTAAAGAAACTTTCCCAGACTTTTAAACTTTAAGTGTTTAGAATATTCCTTTATTATCAGCTGATTAAATGGGGAGTACAGGGAAAATACCAAAATGTTATTTATCAATTACTTACTAGTAGACACACTTATGCAGTTTGCAGACCTGAAATAATAGGCCTTGTTTGGAACCCTAAGTAATAGTTCGCATAGTTCAATATAAGGTTAATTAAAAATGCTGATGTGTATTTCATTACGGCATAAATGGCAGAGCTGGCTGTGGGATCAGCTCTATAAAGAACTCTAGGCAAATTATGTTTTAGATTAATGCCCTGATAGTGGAAAATGGATGTGATATGCTTTCTTAGCTGGTACGTAGTTTCTTTAGACTTCAGTGGTGTGCTGAGCATTGTGCTAACATAATGTATTTTCTGCCTCTGAGTAGGTTGTAGGTCCTGAAGGCACCAATCCCTTATTCCTGTTCATGTGTTCAAAGCAACAACCAAAGCTTCCAATGACTGCCTAGGCGAAGGCTGCCTGCTATGATGTCTTACATGAGGTTGATGCTGAGTATTTATTTACTTACTCTGGGCAATAGTTAAAGTACTCTGCTTGCTGGATAGCCTCCTGCTTGGTCCTTTTTCTGTGGAAAGCAGTGAAATGGATAGGAAATAATTGAGTCAAAAGTACTTTTCTTTCCCACTTGGATAAAGTATAAGGTAAAACTGTAGGCTTAATTCTTTACGGTCTTTTCAGAATATTTTATACTATTGCACTGGAGTAGTAACTGGCTAGAGCTCATCCCTGTAGCTTGTGTTTTGGTAATTTTTTTTCAGCAGTATTCAATAATAATTCATTATTTCTAAGTCTGTGTAAATGATGCTAATCTTGTAGGTATGTCCTGTCAGCATCTGTATGAGGTATTTTTTGGCTCTCCATTTGAAAGGTTTCATTGCTGTTACTAAAGCTGAGATTTGAAGCTTTTCTGCAGAGTCATTGGAAAAGAGCTGAGTGGAGGGAACGCAGAAAGCAAACATAGTTCCTTTATTCAGGTTTGGTACCTTAAACATGGCTGTGCATACTGTTAGTAATGGACATCAAGCTGTGCTGTAATAAAACAAATGTTAGCATTATTTTTCTTTCATTTTATTGATGATTAATTAGTTGTTTGAGCTGTATCAATTATAGTCAATCAGCTTTTGGTAATAACCCTTTTTCCCGTTTCAGTATTTCATTCTCAAGACAACCATCCTGACATGGGAGAAATTTTTATATGTACCTAATTGAAATCCTAACAGAATAGTGAATGCAATTTTAAGCTAAGCCACAAAAATGAAGAAGCAAGGCCAGATGGCCCCTTCAGAAAAATATATTAAAGAGAATTGATGCTCCTGGCCAGCTACATAGTTAATCTCATGCTTCTTTTCAAGGGGTACTGCCAGTAGATAGTTACCATGCAAGAATAAAGTAAAAGCTGTAAGAATTTAGTGAAAAAAAGCTTTTCTTTATTCCCAGCTCTTGTAATTTAGTGTTACATTTGTATTTTTCAAGTTACTGTTACAACAAGTATGAAGAGTAACTTAGTAAATTAGTTGTGTCTTGCTTTAGAAAGCAATCCTGCAAAAAGTGTGGCTTTGGGGGCATAGTTCCATTTATTATCAACCAAGATTCCTTGTAGCATTTCTGCTATTTTCTGTCTCTCTGACACACTGATGATTGACTCTTTAAAACCACATGTCAAATTTGGTAGAAGGATTTGTGTGTTTCTCTGTCGGCATGAGGAAGAGCTTACCTTCCCTGTGGTTAAATGTTTTTTTCAGATTTATTCGTGGATAGTCAGATTTTTCAGTTCAGTGAAACACCTTTATTTCTCGGGTGTATGCAAAATAACACATTCCAGCCTTTGAGACAGTTATTCTGTATGTAGGCAGACATGTCCTGCACTTGCGCTAAGGTCAATGAATAGAGACAGGGAAGTGAGATTTGAAACTTGGTACCACACGACCCTGTCTTCAGGAAGACTTCTTCATGGGTGCACAAGTATCCACTGTGACTGTTTGGGTTTCTTGTTCTTCCCAAATGCACTTTTCTGCTTTGTTTCTCTCTAGCAGCAAGGAGCAATAGCGAAATCTACCATATTAATTGGTTATCGCTGTCCCAGCTGTCCTTCATCTTTTAGGCACCCAGACTCTAAATTTCTTAAGCAGCTGTATTTTTTAAAATGCATTGCCTTTGTCCTCTGCCACATCTAGGAGGTAACTTCATTCTGTACTTCTGGAAAATGGAGCATCAACATTTTCTTTCCCATATAAAAGCAATTTAAGCATCACTGAATCAAGAAGTAATGGCACCTCAGGTAGTTTGCGTTGGCACTTTTCTTATTGTTTCTTGGCAGACAGAAGTGATGAAGGAGCAGAAACTTGAATATATGGGGCTGTGAAGGCAGGTGGGGGACAGGCAGGGCAGGTGTCTGGTTAGGAACAGCTTCTGCAGGTTCCCAGAACTACTGTTCTAAATATGACGAGTTTTATTTTTGCTCTCACCTTGAATGTAGGTGAACTTCCCTGGCTGTGAATTGTTCCATTGCACTTAAAGGTGTCAGCTGCCTTGTGCCTGTGACACTTTGTAGTAGTTGATTTTCTGTGTATAATCTGTAGAAATGCACTGAAATCTGCTATATAAACTATCGAATATAGGAATTACTCGCCTAAGAAATTTCATAACACACAGAGAGAGATCACTAAGAAAAAGTTGTGTTTGGCAGAAGTTGGCATTTTGAAATTAGCTGGATTAAAACTAAAACAGTAACATGTCTAATTCATCACATAACTTAGTGACATAATGTGGCTGCAGTAAAACTCAGGCATAGCATTTTTGATTTCTATATTAGCATTTGATTTTAAATTGTCTTCAAAACAAATTAGTAAGAAAAATGAATTTACAATGTCTTGACTGCTAAGTGACTGCACAGAACACATAGTTTTCCTGCTTACATCTATACCATAACCATGTCTGTTGGAAAGAAACTTGGACATTTAAAAATAGTTTTTACTGAAGAAAGATGCTTTTTGTAAACAAATTCACTAACCCGAAGTATAACTTACTGAGTAGGAACTCCTTAGTTCTGTTTAAGTATCTTCTGTTTAAACATGAAGATACTTTCTTTAGAGAAAGATTTTGAGTCGGGGCTGTTTTGTATGTCAAGTAAAACCATACCATAAATGCTGCTAAGACTGTAGTATGTTTTAGCTTTGTAAGGTACGTTTCAGCTAAAGCTTACCAGCATAAGTTGGTAGTTACTTCAGATATTTATGCAGGTATAGAACGTGGTCTGTTTCGGTTTTTGTTAAATTTGAAAAGATGAGTAATGTTCTATTAGGTGAACGCTAGAAATACTAGCTTAAGAAAAAAACCTTTCCTCGAGAGATGCTGTGAAAGTTGGAAGATTACCTTTCTCAGGGAAGGTGCTACAGGGACAGGCACGTGGTCCAACAGAGCAGAGGTCTATTGCACCTGTAGATGTGGTTGCTTTCCTGCAGAAAATGGTCTGTTGAAGATGTTTGGTCCTTTCCTTATGAGTTGTAGCTGGAATGAGTCCATAAACTGGGCTTTCACGTTTTGTAACACTTCTAGGGGACTCTGATCTTGTTCTACAGTTCTGTGAAGTGATTCAACTAATTTAATAAGTTTAACAACATAATATTTGGGAATAAATTGCATGTGGTAGCAATATGCATTAATTCTGTGTAATATGTGTCTTCATACACAGAAAATAATGAGGATTCACCTGCTCTTGAGCGTGTGGAAAGGATTGTAATTAATGTTATCCTTCTGCTAGTTAATTTTTAACTTGGATGCTAGAAGTTTTTAATGTTTAATTTATGTTGAAGCTCATACATAAAATTACCACACAAATTTCTCTAAGCTGCACTTTTTCATAGGACAGTAGATATACAGGCTGCCTTTGTACCTTTTTCCTGCTAAGGTACATTACTGCAGCCAAGGACTATAATGGGTGATGCAAAATAAAAGTCTTTTATCTGCTGGCAGTGGGAATGATGGCCTTCTGAAGGAATCATGAAGTGGTTTGGGTTGGAAGAACCTTAAAGGTCATCTACTTCTGTAGTTCTCACCACCCCTGCCATGGGCAGGGACACCTTCCACAGAACCAGCTTGCTCAAAAGCCCATTCAACTTGGCTTTGAGATTAGAGGATTAGGATGGTATGTTGGAATTAGTCCCTTTTGTTTTACAATATGCCAACTAATATCCATAGGTTTGTTTTCTACATCTGTGGATCAGAATGCACAAATGCTTTAGGATGCTTTAGGTTATTACCTTCTTCATAAATATTCTGAAAGCATTTTTCAGATTTGTGGGGTTTTTTTGTTTTACAGATTAATACATTGATTGTTTTACAGACAACCTGTTTTTGTGGTTTTGTGTTCCTTCTATACAAGATTACCTTTTCACAGCTTAATTGCACATCAATAGTTTGTGCTTTAGTAAACAAAGTTTCAGACATGGAAGTCTCAGGATTCTGAGAAATTTACATTGAAGGACCAGGAAAGTTGTTAAAATCAGCAAGATGAGGAAATTACGAACAGGAGGTTGAAACAAGAGATTATGAATGAAGGTTGCTCCAGTGTATACTGTTTTCAGCGGCTCATCTTTTAGAGGCTCTAAGCAGTGATTACATTCACTTTCCTAGTTCACTCGATCAGGGCAATGCCACAGAATATATAGATGTTTTTGTCTGTGCTGTAGTAAGATTGAGGTTATACTTGTTGGTAGAGGTTGTGTTGGATCAGTGGGTATGAGTTTAAGTCATAGCAGTGTCCAGCTCTAACTCTGAATTTACTGAATTAAGTATAAGAATTTAGAAACTATAGATACTTGCAATAGCTTCATCTTTGTTCCTTTCCCTAACTCTGTGTGAAATATGGACAATGACAAGTTTTTATTGGACCGAAAATGCATTTTGGACGATGTGGTGTTCTGGGAAGCAGTGGGAAGAGCTGCCTGCTGTGTGCATTTTCAGCCATGCAGAGTAGGGTAATGGTGGGACAATGGAGAGGGAAAACAGAGGACTACTGTGCTCTGGGTCTGTCCATATCTGTTTCTCTGGACTGTTTTAGCACTCCCATGATGAATGAATAGCATTAATTTCTAGCATGCTTTCAGGTAGAAAATCATGGCTTTCTATGCTCCAGTATTTCATGACAAATAAATCTTGGGCTGGGGGAAGAATTTATTAGAACTAGTATTTTTTTAAACGTACCAAAGATGGAACAAATCTTTCCTTCAAGTAATTTCAAAACTTTTCAGCCAACCAGCAGAAATCAAGATGCTTGCTAAAGCTTGGATAAGTGCTGTGAGGAAGGATCACCAAAGTGCTGGCGGTGCTGTTCTGGTGCAGCCCAGGTGCTGGTGGCCCTTGCAAGTGCACCTTCCTGGCTGGTGTTCAGCTTTCTTGAGCTTCAGGTCCTCTTCTGCAAAGCTGCTTTCTGGTTGTTCGGTTTCCAGGCTGTTCTCTTGCTCGGGGTTATTCCTCCACAGGCACAGGACTTAGCACTTCTCTTTGAACTGCATGAGACTGCTGTCAGCCCATTCCTCCACCTCTTCGAGGCACTTCTGAGTGTCATCACAACCCTCTGGTCTTTGAATTGCTCCCAGTTTTCTGTTATGTGTGAATCTGCTGAAACTTCACTCTGTGCCATCAGTCAGGCTATTGGTGAAGATGCTAAACATTATTGACCCTCAGAGCACCCCACTGATGTCTGGCCCCTGGCCACTGACAGAACCCTTGGAGCCAGGCAGGTCAGTTTTCAGTCCTCCTCGTGGTCCATGTCTCTATCCTGTGCCTGATAAGTTCACATGAGGATGGGCTGTGGGAGGCTTATCAGAAACCCTTCTTCAGATGGGGTGGACACATGAGCTCTTGTCTCATCTCATACTGTTGATGGCTATGTTTAGTATGGTGTCACTTCCCTGCCATTAATTTGTGCAAACTGCTTTCATCTTATCCCTCTGTGCTTGGAAATGGTTTTCAAGAGCTGTTTACCATATTGCTTTCCAAGAGATCAAGGTGAGTTTTACCATCCTGTGGTGCCCCAGATTGTCCTCCCTGTTCTTGAAGATAGGAGCAATATTTGCTTTGTCTCAGTCATCCGTGATGTTTCCTGATGACCATGACCTTACAAAAACAGTGGCCTGTCGATGACATCAGCCAGCTCTCTCAGCATTTGTGGATGTTTCCTGAAAATTCTGGTTTAGTGATGATTTCAAGTAAATTGCGACTTACAGAAGGTGTGAGTTGGGTTTTATTGGTATTTATCAGTGCGATATGACACATTACTGAATTAAGGATTGCCAGGCTGTGAGGCTCTATCCTGGCCTTCTGTCATTGGGATGGAGGGTGCTGGCAAAGCTTTAATTGCCTAAAAATGATTTTTAGAGAAGTAGAAGATAACACTACCTTGTCTTGCTGATGGCTACATAGATCTTGTATAATGCTAAGTAAGCAGCTGTACACTTACTTGTGTAACTATCAATTATACAAAACACAGTGATGTGTTTTGTTAGCATAGTTATCTTCCGCTATTAAGTATGGCTTGTTTCACTCTGCTGGCAGATTTTTAGACTGCTGTCTTTGCCAGTGCCTTAAAGTGTGGTCTTTAATAGTGCTCAAGTGTGTCTGTTTTAAGGGTCAACAAGTGGGTGTGCTATGGCTACTGCTTCACCTTGGCAATAATTTAAAATGTAGTATTTGCATATTAAGAGTTGCAGGTTCTATCCATTTTTCACCTGAGATCTGCCTTGTGCTTTTTCTTGTGAAAGTTTTCAAAGGAGGCACAGGAAGTTTGTAGTATTTTGCAGTGCTATGTACATGATGAAGAAGAAAGATGATGGATCCTTCTTGATGACTCATGAAAATGTCAAGTGAAATCTTGTATAAGAGCTACCTGGCTGTGCTCATATGCATAAATGAAAGAGGTGGAACAGCTGCTTGTAAAGGACTCTTGATACAGAATATTAACTTCATTTTGCCTGAGTCCTATGCACCAAGTAGTCTAAGATGCTCTGTATATTGGGTTTTAGTTTTAAGTTACAGAACAAATGAGTTGACTTTTTTTAGTTAGTAGATGCCTGGCCTTGCTAATTTAAAAATATTCATGCTTAAAAAAAAGCTGTAAGCAATAGGTAAATCATACAGCTGATTGTAGCATTTTGGTATAAGTTATCTTCACAATGAGATAAATAATTTTCAGTGGAGTAGGTTGGGTACATGGGACTGAAGTCTATGTCTACATCTTGTTTTCTTCCTGAGCAAGACTGATTAAACATCTGGTAATACCTTATACGTGATTTTGACAGTTCCTACTGCGGTACTTCCTGCCTTACTGCTAATATTAATCAATCTAAACAGATTTTAGTGGAGTCATTTTTGATGTGAAGGTAATAGGTGTTCAGTCAGTTTGAATTGCTTAAATAAAAAAATCCCATTCAAAATATTTGTCATATTGGTGACTGAAATGTATTTTCAGATCAGTGCAGACAGTAGTACTTAGACTGTAAAATAGAACTTATAATGGCTGTGAATGCAATTTAAATAAAGATTGGTTTGAGTCCTTCAACAGGGATATTATTATTAATTTGAGGATTCTGAATGCTGTAGACATCATTCTAGCATGAACTGCTTACTTTATTGTAAATTGAAATTAGATTCATTGTCAGTTGCTTTTACAAAATTAAGGTGGCATGTGAAAGACAGTTATTTAGAATTCAACTATTGTGATAATGCACATTAGTTGAAACAAATTACTGTGGTTTTTACTTTACAATTCATTCTCTTAATGCTTTACTTTCTATGCCAGTTCAGAATTAGGACCTATTATGGATATAAAACTTGTGATTTTTAAAAATACTTTTTAAACTAATAAAATGTTGGCTGAGGAGGGTAGGTAAAGTTTTCTGAGGTTATTAAAGGAATGGGAATGGGTGCAGTAATAGAGCAGCAGCATTAAAAATTGAAGCTTTTGTTGCATTTTTCATGGTGTTTTAGACCCATTCAGGATGAGTCTAAATGTTGCCACTACACTTAGGAAACATTTAGTTTCCTTATTTTAAATATTTTGAAGCTATTTTTGTTTGTTTGATTACTTTAGTTCTCTAATTTGCCCTTTTTTTCTAATGAAGATACACTAATTAGTATTTACTTTGGAAATATCTCGAAGGGTTGAAAAGGGGATATTTGTCTAAGCATTGACTCATCAAAAAATGTTTAGATGCTGAACTTAATTTTGAGTTTTTCTGGGGGATTGGGATGCTACATAGAGTTGAAATTGAGGAATTCTGCATTTTTTTTGTCTACACAGAAGAACTGCTTGGAAGCAAACTAGACTATGCTAGACATGTTGTAAGATACTCAAAAGTAGGAGACTAGGGTTGCTGCCTCTTCTGTTTAGTGCAAAAATTGGGAGGGTTGTACAGCTTCATGTTGATCAAGAGGACAGGGAGTGAGTGGTAGATCTCTTGGAGGCTGTTGTGAGGAAATCTGTGGGGTTTATTTCAGCAAGCCTTTTGAAGTGTATTAAAGCTTTAGTGTGGTGATTCTAGTTTGAGTTCATGCTGTGCAGTACTGTTTTCAGCTCAAAAGATAAGAAATATTGGTTGGAGAGGTGCTGATTCAAAGAACTTTTAATCATCCCCTAGTAGGACAGGGAATAAAGGAGTCCAGGGTCAAAGGTGTATAATCTGAAACGCAATCAAGACCATTTTACTACAACAATAATGAGATTAAGCTCTCATCAATTTAATCAAAATTAGAATTGTAATCGGGTTCACCATCCTGTTACTGTACTCTAGATTTACAGAACTCTTGGAAGGACTCTGGCTCTTAAGTCAGATTTCCTATGACTTGGCTCCATTGGGAAAATTGTAATTTTTTTTCAAGAATTGGAAAAGTTTTGTAAGAATAGATATTCTTAAAATGTGTCTTCTGAGATAAACTGTGGGTTTTGCCACAGTGAAAGTTTTCAGATAAACAGTATGGAATGCTGATATTGTCAGTCTTTTGTCCATTAAGGTAAAACCTTTTTTTTTTTTTGTCTCTCTGAAATCCTACTGCAACTGACTTCGAGTCTCCTTCTTCCTCTGGGAGCTTGTCACTTACTAAAGCTTGAAATTGTTCATTAAATGGGGTCTTCATAACATGCAAACTAATAACTCAAGGTCTCTTTTTTGTACTAAAATCACTTCAATTTTTTTTCTGATGTGAAACAAAAGGAATCATGCTGCCAGACGAGATGGCCATTCCAGCTCGGTGTTCTGTCTCCAGCAATGGTCAATTGCAGGGATTTTTCAAGAACTAAAAGGACAGGGGAAGTATGTAAAGATACTTAGCCTTCAGTTTGACTTAAGAGCTTTCTGAATTGAGGAGGGTGTGATTTTTCTAAGTCAACTGTGAAGACTTGAGAATTCACTGAGAAATACTGTTGCTATTGGGCTATGCTTCAGTAGTTGTATAACATGCTTGGTTGAGTCAGTCTAAATTTTGATGTTTCCTTTTCTTAGATAGAAGGCAATAAAGTGCCCAAATAAAGCAAAATCTATTTCTTCTATTGTGTAATGTTAGTAATTTAAAAAACCACTTGATTTAGGAGTATTTTTAAAGGATAATGTAATTCTTAGAATATTTTCACTTTCAAAATGAATGTGGAAACTACTTAGAGTGCAATTGCAGTGCACTTCCATCAATGCCCTGTTCTTGGAAGCCATGGCCATGTGGATATCCTAGAATGAGCCTTGCATTTTTCACCTTTTCCATCTGAAGTAGGAAAAAGTTAGTATGAAATTGTTTGGATATAATGGGGTGTTTGGTAAGACATCTGAATCTAAGGAAATGCAAAAGTAAAAAGTTTGTTAAGGATTTGAAGATAAATTGACCTGGTTTCTGTTCCTCCTGTTCTTCTGTAAAAGAAATACTGCCTTAAGGACAAATGCAGTAATTTCTGTTTACTTTGAGTTTGACATTTGCTCTTATATTTATTGTATTGATTTACTACAGACAAATAGGGCATCACTTCGCTCAGAATTTAACACAAGTATTTATATTGGCTTAGCAGATGCAGCTGGAATCCTGGATTGTAGTTCTGCCCCAGGAAGATTAATTCTAACTGAAGAATAATGTGAAACAATTCTACTTTGTCATTATCTGGTGTATCTACCACTGTTATTTGGTGAATTAACTGAGGACTAATCATTGCTTAGATCTCTGCTATGATTAAATGTAAAGAAAAAAAAATCCATGCAGTTATTACTGCATGTAGTTAAATTCCTGTTGCATTAGCTGCATCCTTGGTCTGAGAACATGAGATTTTAATCTCTAGCATTATGGAAAGCTTTAATCACATTTTTATTTGCTGTTTGTGATCTAGGAAATGGCATTGCTTCATATAGCTAAGCAGTGCAGAATGTAATCTAAGGATTAAGAAAAGGCAAATCTTCCTATCCATTTGACCTTGAAAATCTGATTGGATTTCCTGTGTGATCTGGCATGACTTTTCCCTAATTATCTAAAGCTTGATGTATGTGAATGATATTGCAAGAGCTGTGCAGATATGGATAAAATTCTAATGCTTAGCTGTTTTTCTTACATTTCTTACATTCATCTTACATTTCAAGTGCATAGAAATAAAAAAGCAAAACCTGAGATAAAATGTGATCAACGGACTGGACTTTTTTTGTTCATTCAAAACTAAAGTCTTTTACAATAGCAATGAACAGGCAGAAAGTGTTGAATCAGCTTGGTTAGCTTTTGACCATAGTAGGAAAAAAACTAATTTAATCTTACTTTGTACTGCTGGGGCAGTAGGCTATGGCTGTTTGTTAGTAAGTCATTTGTCTTTAAAACAAACGTGGAAAATGTGATCCATTTTCCTGAGAGCTGATATGCAGCCTCCTAACAGGTTTCAGTAGCTTCTTCAAGCAAAAAAGAAAGTTGTTTAAACAGTTCAAGTAAAAGAATAAAGGGTCTTTGCTTAAAATGGTCGATAAAGTCTGTAGATATTTGGTGGTAGGAAAACTAATTTTTGGAGTAATTAATGTGTTTCTTTTAATAATTGCTTTAGTGACTTGAAGTTCAGTATCTAGTAGAGAAAGAAGAGAATGGTCTTTTAATTTTTTTTATTAACTCAAGATAGTCCCAAATTATGAGCATATTTAGCATTAATCACATTGTTGCAACCAAGACCTTCAAATACCTAATTCAAATAACTTTTCTAAGCTAAAGTATTTAGGAAATACAATTAGCAGTGTATTGATCTCTTAAGGAATTTATGCAGCTGGCTCAGCTGAAGAATGTTACTGAGGTAGAACTCTGTGCTTTAACTCTTCAAGTACACTTTAAGTGCTTCTAAGGTGTCTGAATGTTCCTGAAACAACTCATTTCCAGGCGTAATATTTCTTGGCAATTTCTAGGAAGTTCCTTAAACCACTGTTGATTCATAAACTTGAGGTTCTCATTTTCAGGTGGGCAGGGGGATTGCAGAGTATGCCATGCTGTGCATTTGGGGATAACAACATATGACTCAACAAGAGAAAACAAACTTTTAGCTTTACCAGTTCATAAAAACTTGGTGTGCTTTGACATTGAAAGTAGTTTTATTTTGCAAGCTTAGATTCTTCAGGAAAAAGCCATGTAGTGTAACAGTAATTACAGTGACTGAGAACTCCTAAAAGTCTTGTATCAGACTGGTATCAGTTGAACTACCTGGGTTCAACTTGGTGCACTGCTCTGTCACAAAAAAATACAGCACAGTGCATTAATTGAATTTTAATATTAAATAGAGTTTAACTGTGCTTTTCTGACTTAAACATATTTTAGTCCCAACTTTTAAAATCAGTACTAAATCAAATCAAAATTTTTTGTAACTGTGCTTGCTTCAGTCATAACAAATGGATGTATTTTTATTACAATTTTAATAATTAGCATTTCATGGTGTAAAATATTGCTAAAGAACATCAGATTTCTGGTCAGTTTTAAGCTTTGAGTGTTTGTACTAACAGTGTAATACCAGCTGCAGCCTTAAAAATTAGTGTTTTGTTTTTACTTCTAAAACATAAAAACCTCTAAGGAGTTAATCTTTTTTTTAATAGAAATCAAAGAGCTTTGTCACTACTGCCCTTGTTATATGAGGAAAGAGGGTTGTTAGATGTATATCAGTATTTGAATGCTGTGATAATACCATGCTTGTATATCTGAATGTGATACTTGGAAACTTCGACTTCTAAAATATACCAGTCACCTGATTTCTGAGTGGGAACATCACACCCTATAAAATTCTATACTTAATTTCTCCTGGAAATGAGTTCCAAATTAAACTGATGTAACTTTACATCTGTTTAATTGCCCATAATTCCCTAGTCTGTAATGTGGCATTTCCAAATTTCCATTTTTACCTGGATTCCGACTATTAAAATGTTCTTCAGTTGTTGTCAGCTGGTGGGATTATGGTGCTGGAGGCTTTTTTTTAGAGAGCATGCTGAAACAAAGGGCATTCTGGAGAAAGGTTGCTTTGATAAGGCTCTTCCAGAATGTTTACATTGCTACAATCCATAGGAATCAAAAAGTTCCTAGAGACTTGACAAGAAGTTTCAAAAGTACAGCTGGGGAATGATTTCCTTCAAGAAGCCTTCAGATGGTCTGAGGTTTCAAACTGATAGTCTGATTTAACTTTCTTAGTTTTCAGCCACTGAACAGTAACTTGGGTAAATTGTGTTTACTTCCTGTTTTGTGTTAGTGAAGTTAAAACTTGCTTGGAAGACAAGTTTCAGTTACTAAAAAAAAGATGTTGGCATCTCCATTATTGTAGTGGTAAATGCAAATGGACTGGTATTAATTGAACAAATCTGCTAGCAATGCATGGATTTTTTTCTGTTAGAAATGTGTTGGTTTATTCTGTTTTTATTGGACCTTATTTCAAACTGGACTGTCTTTGAAAGTGTGCTAAAGGGTGGTTTCTCCTATATTTTTGATTGGGTTCTTTGAATTCAAGTTTTTATTGCTGTGGCCTCTTGGCATAAGATCACATTCCCATTAAAGAAATGATAAAGGTCTTGATAAATATCCTTTAACTTGTACTGGTCGAGTAGAGTAGAAAGGGTTTCTTGTTGTGAAAAATTAATAAGGTATATGGAGATGCTTGTGGAGGACAAGTGCTAGATTCTCATAGAAGAACTTCTGTGGCACTTCTGAAATGGACTGGATTTTGGTCCATGCTAGCATGTTTAACACTGCAGCCTCCATCGTGGTGGACCCCATCCAGCAAATACCTCAAGCAGTGTTTCACTTTGTCTCCCTGTGTGTTCCTCATGAATCCTCTCTAATGAAATGAAATCTGCAGTTTGTCATTAGCACACTGGAAAGTCAGTATTTGGAGAAATTTATAATCAAGAGTTAGTTTGTGTATATCTGGAATGAATAGAGTCATACAAGCCAGGGTTTGAACTCCTATATCCCATTCCTAATAATGTCATTGTTGGTATAACAACACTAATCTCAGATTTTGGGTATAATATATGTGTCTCAATTACATTCCTGAAATTCTGAAAGATAACTTGACATTTGTTCCTAAGTGCTTTGTAGAAAGCCACTGTTAAAACTGCATACTTTATTTATAGAAATGAATATTAAACTATGCTCTGTATTTTTTAATTTAAACATGCTTGTCAAGGGCCTGGGCCCCCGTTGGGGTTGGAACTGGGGGTTCCAACCCCTGTCCTCTGCCCTGGGGCTTTTCTTCCTTTGGTTTGTCATGTTGGAAAAAATGCAGCAAGAGTTCTTCTTCTGCTGTTTCAGAGTTGTTTTTATTTGTCTTATCAAAACCTCGGAGGGAGAGACAGCATCCCCTGAGAACACCAGGGCAAAAGAAGCAATGGCTGCAGATCAGCAGCTACTTTTATATCTAACTAACAACCATTCAAGAAACAATACGTATCTTATTTTCTTTTCAACACCAGTAAACCCTCATCTTATTGATATGTCTTTTCAATGCTAACTTTTTTCCACCAACCAACACACCACAGGAACTGGTGTCAGAGAAGGGAGGAAGAGAATGAGGAGAGAGGAGAAGAAAGAAGGAAAAACCACACCCAAAAATCTCCATCTTGTCCCTATGTAATACATAGAGCAAGATCCTAAAACTACAACTAAACTCTCTGTGGTACACTAAACAAAAATCTCTTCACCTCTCTGATGCATTCAGGTTCTCCCAAAAGTGGAGGGAGCTTCTCCAAAAGCCTAGGTCGCTGGCTAGGCCACTTTTGAGGAGCTCTGGGGATATGAAGAAACCACCAGAGGAGCAGGAGAAGCTGTCAGGCTTCCCTGGACTCCGACAATGCTCAAAGGAATAATAGGAATAATGTTCACTCCTTGAACCATATAAAAAAAGTATCCTAAGTGTTAAGTGAGTTCAGTGTTTGCAATGCTAATTCAAGGTGTTGATATAAACATGAATATAAAAAAGCCAAAACTTGCTTTATCCTATTGGCCTCGTATAACCAGTTACATGTATTAATTACACAATATGACATATGTATGCCATACAGTATTAGCTCTGAATTTTATTTACACTGATCTTGAATATTCCCAGCTTTTAGACTGTTGTAATAAACTGATAAAATAACTTTTTTCTTTAACAGAAATTGAAAAATTCCAAAAAGGGGAAGGAAAGGAAGAAGAAAAGTATATTGATGTAGTCATCAATAAGAATATGAAGTTGGGGCAAAAAGTTCTGATTCCAGTAAAACAATTCCCTAAGGTAAGACAAATTTTCATATTTCATAAATTTTAGTTCTTCTAAAAGACATTTCAGTAGTATCTTAACTGTTTTTTCTTAATGTAACAATTAAAACTATCACCTGTCACGACTGTTGCTGTTCTGCAATCTGTTCTGTAGGAGCTCTAAGGTAGAAATGATTCTTGTTGGAATAAATGTGCAGGAAAGTGGTGCTGGTCACAAAAAATAGTATGTTGAGAGCAAATAATTGAACCATATTTTTGGGATAGCAGGATCCTCCTCTTCAGAATACAAAACGAAAAACAAATGTTTTAAGTTGAATGTGATGCCAGGCTTTGAAACTTTCTTATTGTAGCTAGAAGTGGAGCTTAAAATGCACCATTAAGGAATTAATTGCGTAAATTTTCTTCTCATCCTCTTAAGTTTCAGCCATTGTTATTCTTGAATGAATTATGGCTTGACTGCTAAATTATGCAGTCTGTTCTGGAGGGGTAGAGACTGTTTCATTAATATCTTTGCCCACCATGAATTCTTAACACTTCTTTACTGCCAAGTATTATCCTGCACTAAAATATTGCTGCCTGGAAGCATTTATGCAACATTCAGTAGGCTGTGGAACTTTATTATTTTGGTGCTGCTTAAAATTTTAAGGTTAATGTTATGACAATCAAATTAGCATTTTTTTAATTTGTTTGAAATGGCTTTTTCTTCCTATTAGAAATTTCAAGACTTTCTGTTCATGGAGGAAAAAAAAAATCACCATTCTTTCTTCCTTCTGTTTAGGAAAACTTTTTTTTTTTTTCTTCACAGTATCAGTGTTTTTCTCACAGGCCTGTGCTGGGTGATGTGCAGGGATGTCTTTGCTGCTCTTCAAAGTTTCATGTAATTCTTCTTGAGTGAATGCAAGGTTGCACATCAATTGGACATCTCTTTGGAACGCTGACTTAAGTCATCTTTATGACTACAGCAATATACAAGCTTACAGAAATATAAAGATTTGTAAAATACTGGGACCACTTACTCTATGATCAGTGTTTGTAAACAGAATGTTTTTCTTCTTAATGGTGAGATGTGGATACTTGAGCTCAGGGGCAAGAAAGGAAAAATGGCTATTAAAAAGGGAAACACTGCCTTCAGTAAGATACTTCTGCTTCTTTATCTAGTGTCAACTTTCTTTCTATGACTAAACACTGAAATTACTTAGGATAGCTAGTAGGAAAAGGCCTTGCCATATTTGAATGGCTAGAGATGCTCTGCTGTTTGATCAGTACTTCTGAACCATAGAGACACTGAACTGGAATAAAGTCTAGGGTGTGATGTGGAAAGAAGCCAGAACATATGTCCAGGCAGAACCAGGGGTGCAAATTAAAACAGCTGTGAAGAACAGACATGTCCTGTGAGTTCCTGCATTTCCACTAGGACTGCTCCACAGAAAGCAAAATACTGGTATCTCTAGTCACATAAATCTCTCTTTTGCCAAAGTGAATAAAATCCTAGATACTTACATTTAAGAATATTTTTACCCCCATATTTGGGAGCTCAACTTCTCTTAAAAATTACCATTTTATTCCATATGGATGGATATTTGTTAAAGGCTGCTCATTAAAGATTCTCTAGAGTCAAAATTAATAAAAAATTCTCACTGTGTAAGAGTTGTCTGGGAGGTATCAATTCAGAATTATGATAGGTACTCTTTATATTCTCTGAAAAGCACCTGCCCCAAAACCACAAGCAGTCACTCCAATTTGCTCTCACTTGGTTACTAGAACCAGGCTCTTGGTTTTATTTCTGAGATCGAATAAATTATGGTACCTTTTATGAAGTGACACAGCTTCAACATGGCAAACTAAGAACCTCATCCTGGCATACTGTAGTCTGCAGTAAGTGAGGCGAGTTTTATGTACCTGTATGTGGGAGAACAAAGTCTTTTTGCATCATAATGTTTAAAGTGCTAATCCTATTTCTATTTTATGTGTTCAGAGAAGGGCTCAGAAGTTAGAGATGCTTTGTCAAGATTTTTGGGGTAGATGTGGGGTTGTTTCAGTCATCTTGAGTCCTCTGAGCTGTATATAGAATGTATGTGTTGGATATTTATCCATGTTGTCTGATTGGTGACAGCCAAGATGGCTTCTCTAAGGGCAAGTTGTGCATGACAAAACTGGGGGACTCCTTTGACAGGGTTACAAGGTTGGCAGATAAGGGAAAAGCAGCTGACATCATCTACCTGGACTTGTGCAAAGCATTTGGCACTGTCCCATGTGTCACTCCCGTCTCTCAGCTGGAGAGGCATGGATTTGATGGATGGACCACTTGGTGGATAAGGAGTTGGCTGGATGGTCGCAGTCAGAGTTGCGGTCAGCAGCTCAATGTCCAAGTGGTGACCAATGACAAGTGCTATTCCTTGGGGGCTGGTACTGGGACCAGCACTGTTTGACATGTTTGACATGTAGGGGACATGGACAGTGGCATCGAAGGCACCCTCAGCAAGTTCACTGACACTCAGCTCTGTGGTGCAGTTGACACAGGCTGGAGAAACAGGATGGNGTCCGGGGCTGCATAAAGCCCCCTGGGCAGCAGGTGAGGGAGGGGTGCTCTGGTGAGACCCCACCTGCAGTGCTGCATCCAGCTCTTGGGTCCCCAACACAAGGACATGGACCTGTTGGAATAGGTCTAGTGAAGGCCATGAAGATGACTGGGATGAGAGAGTTGGAGAAGAAGGCTCCAGGGAAACCTTCCAATACCTAAAGTGGGCTTACAAGAGAGCTGGAAAAAGACTTCTTAAAAAGGACATGGAGTGATTGGACAAGTGGGGATGGCTTTAAATTGAAAGAAGAGAGATTTAGGTTAGATAGTAGGAAGAAATTCTTTACTGTAAGAGCAGTGAGGCATTTGACACAAGTTGCTCAGAGAAGTTGTGGGTGCTCCATCCCTGGAAGTGTTCAAGGCCAGGCCGGATGGAGCTTTGAGCAATCTGATTTAGTGGAAAGTGTCCCTGCCCCTGGCAGGAGGTTGTAACTGGATGATCTTCAAGGTCCTTTCCATCCTGTACTTTTCTGTGATTCTCTTCTGCAGAACTTGCAAAAAAAATTGTGGTCCTCATAAAAACCTGAAATGGTGTTTCACATAAATGCTTTGTGCCTCTGCACTGCTGTTCTCTGTGCATGTGTGCATTTTCCTAGACCATTTTACCTCTGGTAGGTGTCAGTATTGCTGTTGGTGGAAAATAACCGGGGGAGAATTCCTCAGAAAAGTGGTTAAAAGAGCTGTTTCCCCCTGATCAGTGTTAGTAACAAAAATGCTTCAGAAGAATGAAATTTAAGACTTAAATAGGGATTAAATCTGTGCAAAAAGATATTCTGCATGTCAGTATTGAATTTAGAGTTCTCTTGTCAAGCTGACATGTTTGCCTGCAGCTCACACTAATGCTATTACCTATTGTGCAAAATCCTGGACAGAGGTACCTCCATTTTTTCATGAGATATAGCCTTCATGGGGTTAGTGACATGAGAATCTGCTGTTCAAAGCTGACAAAATCATTACAATAATTTGTAAGTCTATCAAACAAGCATTGAGTTACCTGTTTGGGTTTAATTTAGCTAACTTTGGTAACCTGGATGTAGTGAGAAAAATTAAGTTTGCTACAACTCCATTGACACAATAGTCCCCTAAATAAACAATCCTGATTTTAAACTGGATCAAAAAACCCTCAAAAAATTGTTTATCCTTAACAGGGTTAATTATCTGAAAATGAAACTAACCACAAATATAAGTGATTTTGCCAGCAGAAACTATTTCTTTGTTTATAATTGCCAGGGATGACTCTGGGAAAGAAAGATGCCTCTGCTGTTAAGGTATATTGATATTTCATGAATCCGATCTTAATTTTTTTGTTACAAAGAGGTCCATGAACCGAAACAGCCCATCAGTGCCCTACCCCCATTCAGACAGCTTGCTAGACCTGAAATGTATATTATATTGCCTTCTCCTCCTTTAAAACTTTTCTGTAACTCTGACTCCTTGAATAAATCATAATAGTCTCAACACAGGTCAGGCAGTCCAGGGTCTGATCAGATCAGCCTGGCATGGTAATGCTTGCTCACATTTCTTGTCATGTCAGATATATTCTCATGAGCCCTGAGCTGGGTCCTGTGCAATTACCTCCGACAGCCCTGGAAGGTGACAGGTTAAGTGCAGCAGAAGCTCTTCAACTGAAGTGCAGAAAAGCTGGGTTTTGTTGGAAAAGAATCTGGTAGACTGCATGTTCAAAAGTATGTATTGCACTTTTTTGGGCTTCTTTGATCACCCCTATGAGTTTCTGGTCTTTTGCTTAGTGCACAAATAGTTCAAATAGTTGAGTGTTCCTGGTGATGTACTTAAATGGCCTCCTACCTAAGAGCTCTTGGTTCCTTCCGTGGTACTCACTATCTTTTAACTGGGAACTTTTGACTTGCTCATCCCTTGGTGTAGTGTTAGTTCACAGGCTTAATCTCATGCTACAGATATTTGGTCTAAATGGGCTTTTTTTCATATCTGAATCTTGATAGAAGGTGATAGAATAACCAAGACAACCTGAATTTTGTCTGTGCTTTGAAATAATTCAAGATGGTTAGTTCCAGGAGTTATGTTCAGTTTCTCCTTGAGTCTGGTTGTGCATTTGAATAAATTTATTTGTGTTATTTACAGACTCCTCTAAAAAAAACCCTTGAATTAATATGTCTAGATATGGTGACAGATAGCTTTACCTGGTAAGACAAAACCTCTATAGATTGCAGACCCAGTCACATCTTTTCAAAATATGATTGTGCGGAGTCTTACAGTTTTTCGGTTTGGTTCAGCTCTGCAGATTTCTGCAAGAGGTCTGAATTGCTCTGATACAGAATTAATCTGGGGTATTTAGGTGAATCTTGAATAAGCTTTGGTAATGCCATCTGCAATCCTGTTGTAACTGGGGCATCTACTACAAGTAAGGATTAGAGAGGTTAGGCTTTTATGCAACCTTATAGGGAAAGGGCCAACTTTTTGAGCTAAAACTGAGTTCTAAATCAAGTTACCTATATCTGGGAGCCCATGTGGATGCTGGATGTCTAAACTGCAGGTAGTAGAATGAGATCATATCAACTTAGGACATTGAAGTTAGGGTGACTTGCTTTTTGATCAGCTGAATACCTCAACTGACTCTGGGTCGTGTGTGAAAATGTGACCCTTAAACCTGTATTTCTCTTGTGTTTCATGCTTGAAAATAATCTTCAAACTTGCAGACTTAAAGGCAGAAAAGATGAGCTGGCCACTCAAGGAAGGTCCTGATGTGGTTGTGTTGGTGAAGGGACTCTGTGAATCTGTCCTAACTCTGCTATGAGGAGCTGTCATGTGTGAAAGGTGTTTTAGAGCTTCGTTGTGCACTTGTGAGGCAGGAAGGCGTTATCCCCCTCTCATACATTTAATGAATATGCATTGTTCAATAGTTTAGTCTCACAAATCTGATTTTGCTTTGACAGTTTGCTGAACTGTCAGTGTTCTGAATTGGGTGAAAAAATAGCTTCCATGGATGGTAAAAGGAACCATGATGGTTTTCCATGAGATGGAGCAAAACTGTGGGGAGCAATTACTTCTATTTTGACAGGTTACCATTTTAAAAATTGCTCATAGATCTACACTTAAATACTAGGTAAATCTCAGAAGTCGGGCAGAAATGGTCTGTTGTTCCCTGAAGTGATACTTTAAATATATTTTCTCAAAAGTTACCGGCTTGTGGAACTGGTATCCATTTAAGCCTTTTAGCTCAACATTTACAGTGAAAATATCTGTTTTAAAATGTCATTGTCATATACAATATATCTGCAGTTGTTATGTAAAGTCATGGAGAGATTAATATTTTAATCACATGACTAGTTAGAAAGCAATTTTTCATAATAACTAAGCTCTAAGGATTTCTTAGAGTAGAAATGAGAAAACATGGTTGCGTAACCAGAAGTGATGTGGTGGAAAAAGCATCAATTGTAATACCTGGGATACCTTTTGAGCAATTTCATAGTAAAATTGACCACGCTTTCTGCTGTGAATAAATGTTTAATGAAGGAGAGTAGTTTGTGGTGTAACACAGATGCTTGAAGCACTTACCTTTCTATAGAAACTTTATCTTTCTGAGATGAATAGGAAAAACCTTGAAGTTTTCCTTGTTTCAGGTCATTCTAAGGGAAAGTGCTCTGAATCTTAAATTAACTTTTTATTTTTTTTCTAGTGGCCCTGTCACAGAGGAACCATTGCAGAAAACTAATATGTCAAGACAGCTTTCTATGGCTTTAATAACAATGGAGTACTTAAAGCTTTACAGGAAAGCATTTGGTCAAGCATTTATACTTTCACTAAGTATTTTAAGCTGGATGAACCATTCTTAGCAGTCCTGCCTTGGTTGGGGATAAACAAGGATTACTTTTTCTATTATATCCCCTTTTCTGTAATATATACATTTNTTTTTTTTTTTTTTTTTGTATAATTTGTATAGTCGATCAAATGGTTCTGAAGAGAATATCCTGGTTTTTGACTGTTCTTTGTAACTGTGTTTCTCCAGAAAAATTTTTGGAGAATAGTTTCAAGCAGTGATTTGGTAAGAAAACAAATCTCTAGATAGCTCTTCAACTCATGTTTTGATTTGGTGATTCTGAAGAAATGGGTGCTACACAGTGATGCCCATAATCTTCATTGTGTGATAACTGAAAAAATGCTTTTTAAAATCAGGATTTTTGAACATCTAAGAAAGGAAACCATTTTCAAGCAAAAACCTTATAATCAATTTTCTTTTGTTGTTTCTATTGTGAAAGATGTTTTCTATTTAAGATGTATTTTAAATTGGAGATTTTTGTTACACACTTTAGGATAATCTGTAAAAGGGGAAGAGGTAGACTCTTGCAGTACAGTTAACCACTATTTGTCAGCTAATGGACACCATGGTCAAGAGAAAACCCCAAATCCTGGGAATTTGAGGAAGGGCTGTTGTACTGCATGGTGTATCTTTACCCACGAAGTAAACCAGAGGTACAGGAGGATGGGCTTTCAGTGATCACAGATTTTAGGAATAAGAACACCTCTCAAATCTTGTATCCTTTTGCTCAAACCGATGTATTATCTGATGATATTTTGTTCAGAGAGTACCATTTATGAATAGCAGAGTATTATTTGGTTAGAAATGTAGCTGAGGTGCTAATTTTTCCTGTTTTATCTAATTGTTTCCTCCCAGGTCTGTTAATCTGAATCTTTATACTGTTTTTGCAAAGATGGCTGAAGTTCTGCCGTAATTTTGCTTGAGATGCCATATTTGCATCTCAAATGTTCAGAGATGGTCTAAAAGCAAATTTGAGTTGGGGACTTTATATCCTCTTTTATATGCCGCTGTCCATAGTTTACTGATACTTACCTAATACATTAGAAGCTCTCTTAATGCAGAGACAATTCCTGATTTGACAAAGGTGATCCAGTGACATTTTTGGTTGACTCTTTGGAGTTCATCTGTCCTGTAGAAGTGAAAACTTCACCAGCTTGTGCTGGAAAGCAGTGTGACTGCTTTAATACAGTGTTAAACTGAAGCTGGTGAAGGTGAGGACTATTTTTGTATTTACAGCAGTTTGGAAGTGATTGTGCTGTACTTGAGAGAGACGAGTGAAGAGGGGAGTCTGGCATGTCTGATTCTGAGCCAGACCTAGTGAATGTGACAGGTCTGACTTGGGCAGAGCTGCTCAGATGTCTTTTTGTTACTATCCAATGTGTTGAATTCAGAGTTAGTTCATAAGCTTGAGTTCAATAATGGACCTGAATTTCTTTGTTTTTGTGCTCTTGGGGCAAATAAACCCTAAATGTGGAACATGGGAAGCACCCATGCAACTTGTATGTGAGCAATTTTGTGTAAGAGCTAAACTGGATCTGCCAGGCTTATTTGCTTCTGTTACACCAGGACTTGCTAATTTTCTAAGTAAAATTTATTTTACTGTGTGCTGGTTTTGTACCTTTACGTTTGAGTCCTACTATTGGATTGAAAGCAGTATATAAGTAATAATAGTAACTTAGTAACTGATACTTTGAGTGTTTCTATATCTATGAAATATTTCAAAATAAACCTTTGATCAGATGTTTCCAATTTGATGTAAAAAGGAGATAAACCAATATTTTGAGCGAAATGCAGTACCTGTTCAAAGTAAATTATCTGTTTTCTACTGAAAGGATTCCTTCAATATCATAAATGGGTCTTATTTGTGGAATAATCAACTGAAATGTTCCAAAGC